>CM031571.1:15250829-15818896 GCA_018467065.1 Ephestia elutella | reverse complement strand
GATTCAGCGTTAGATAGTCTTATGAAACATTATTCTTTTGGATAAGTTCAGCAAATTTATAATATCACCTCCCTTTTTTTATCGAGTAATTTCAAGAAATAAATATTTTCAGAATGATGCAAATCCGTAATTTGATGAATAGATAACAACATTCTTAGTAAACAAAAGAAAAATCTCTTGGAAGTAACATTTATTGGATCCAATAAAACCACAGCAAAAGAAACGTCTGTGACAAGCTTTAACAGAGCTTACCACCTGTTTCTACAATATTTTCCTTTGTATTTACTTTCTTTTATCTTATGAACAATGAGAAATAAATTCAATATAAGAATTCACTGCTAATAAGAAGAAAATAAAGGATTATAATTACATTTTAATTAATAACGATTTGTTTGAAAGGTTGTGAAAAGTATCGTGGAATAAACGTTTTGTTTGTTTGTAAACTCTTTATTGCACATACTCATATGAAAAATACAAAAGACAGCGAAGTTTATTAATATCTAGGTGATATAAAAGAAAAAGACAATTTACTTGTCAAGATTTTATGTAAAACATTGCTGTAAATAATATAGTCCCGCTCTTTTACGGGCATAGATTTAGTATACAATGAACTAAATCTATGATCTTAGGTATGAAATGGTAATTTTATTAGTCACAGTCCAACAACGCAAGCAATTGGTTTCATCTATGATTTAGAAATGCATGCAATGTCATCTAAATACATTATCGACAGGACACTCGCACTCGGCACAACTTCCGCAATCATACTTACTCCTCCCCGGCGTTCTGCGACCACTGCGGCTCGCTGCTGTATGGGCTCATCCACCAGGGCCTCAAGTGTCAAGGTACCACGCCTCTGGGAGACAGAAGACGCTCTAACTTTATCTGCTGATAGCCCTTCTACAATTCTACTATGCTTGGACTCTTAACGGCTTTATGTGTGCTCGCTTCTTTTTCAGATTTTTTCGGTGGTGGTTTTATGCTAATGCTTTGTAATTTTGTACATTTTTGTAGATTTTTATATTTCATTATTATCATAATTTTGTTAATTACTCGTCCTTCCTTCTTCGGGAGATTTTTAATTACAAGAAAGATTAAACGCTGCGGCGTATCCAATTTTTCTGGTAATAATTATGATTTGTTGTTGCTAAGGCCGCCTACGCGCCCCACAAATGGAATAACTGGACGTTCCTAGCTCCAACGTTTTGTGACCATTGTGGCACGATGCTACACGGCCTCGCGCACCAAGGATATAAATGCGGAGGTATAAATATGTCATTAGAATGGTGAACATGTGGCAATGCCGAGGAAACTAGTTCCTGGGGTGACCCTGTAGTAATAAATGGATCAAACATGCCTGAAACTTCACTGGATGTGGTCAAATCACTTGATATTATCCCATTAGCTGTTATAATAAATATACTTATGTAACTATTTCAGATAATGCAGTAATGTTTCTTAAGTCTGAAGTTATTGGAAAATCTTAGTTCCTACACGAGAGTATTTCATCAATTGCAATATTGATTCACTTAATCCCCTTAGCACACCCGAGTATAAATGGAAACACTAAGTCTAGCATCAACCCAGCTTCGTATTGAATTAATCTATCAATGGAAGACTCAGAAAGTGAAACGAATTTAATTAACTTTTGCTCAGTGTTTGAAACTTAGCAGATTTTATAGACCTTGTTGTGCAAATCTCTGAAGCATGAAGTAAGTTGTATGACGATAGTTTGTAGGAGTTTTCTATGCATCTTTGGTACGCTCGTGTTAGTTGCTAGTTTGTAAATCTCTGCAAAGATGTGCACTTGTTTTAACTTTAGCAAATGGAGCGTAGTGTTACTACATATGTTGTGATACAATAATAAACACAATTTATTTTAATACTTTTTCTCCTTTTTCAAGTTGATGTGATATTTGCAAATTGTCAAAAAACAGTAAAAAATTAAAAATAAAATATTATTCGTAAAGATAATTTTAGAATTGCATATTAAAGCTGTATTGCCACATTAGATGGAAATACGATCTCAAAGCGAGATATAGCAGCTCTCTTAATTTTAAATGTTCAATTATGTAGCATTAACATAAAAATGTCCACTACGTTTCATTTCTTCAACTAAGTTTAAATTTTTTATGTTTGCGGTAAAGTGCTATATTGAAAAGTTCTCTCCAACTTAATTATACTTCCTCTTTCTAACAAGTTCTTTACAAGTTGTTCGTAAAATTTTGCATGAATATCATCAACTTTGCTTTAAGTTTTTCAACTGTTGTTTTACTTTGCACTAGCTTAAACTTTGTATGTTCTTAATTTATTATATGTACAGTTTACTGAGTTATTTATTTGTACGTAATTTTAGGACAATTGACGATCATTAATAACGCATATCGCTTGCGCTAACTTATTTATATGTATAGCAACTCTAATATATACTCTGCTGAACTAGAATATAACGTAAAACTGTAATAATTTCGAAATATTTCCCAGATTCTTGGTAGTACTTATTTTAACATAAGTTTTCGTTTAGCATGTGACATGAACGTCCACAAGCGATGCGAGGAGTCGGTGCCAAACTTGTGTGGCTGCGACCATACCGAGCGACGAGGCCGCATCCAACTTGTGGTCGCTTGCGTGGGGAACAAGCTCAACGTTGAAGGTGACTTTGTCTATTCTTATAAAGACCAATCAACTTTATTCTAATTATTTGGACCCCATGATAGAGCTAACCAGCATGGGGTCAAGATTATCACAATTTCGGAAACACTTCAAGTCACTGCTTCTTGCTATATCCCAAGCCAAGATATTTCTAGTTTCTTCCATTAGAATTTTCTAATTTTATTGATACCTTATATACCTATATTTGTTTCTTGTAATTTACCTGGTCTATTTCTTTACCAAATGCCACTATCAGTGTCTTCCTTTACTGACTTCTGAGGATTTATCCGCAAACATCCCTTTGTTCTTCGACGATTTCGGAATAAAATATTTACCAATCTGCTCTGTTACATACGAAATCAATATTAAATTATTGTTTAATATTTCTTTTTAGTATCGTATTGACGTCAAAAAGGGAAATTAGAAACAAGTAGTGTCTAAAAAACTTCAATCTCATTTTCAAGTCGATTTTTTGTAATTTTTTCAGTGAAGCAGGGTCGCAACCTGATTCCAATGGACCCGAACGGCCTATCGGACCCATACGTCAAGATGAAGCTGATCCCGGACTCCGACAATGTCAAGAGAAAAACAAAGACCATCCGCAGCACGCTCAACCCAGTGTGGAACGAGAAATTGGCCTTCGATCTCAAGGCTGAGGACAAGGATCGTAGATTGCTCGTTGAGGTAAGATTATATTTGTCATCTCTATGTGTACTCCGTGAGTATTGCGTACACTTGATACTGATTTGCCGACTAGTATTCTCTTGTCTTGATGGGCAATCACGACATATACTTAATCATCATCCTTCAAATGTGTATAAAAAAATTTGGAACTCTAAACAAATGCCAGTACACTAGAGTACTGGCAGTTTATTTATAAACTTGTCCGTAACTTTCCAGGTGTGGGATTGGGACCGCACATCCCGCAACGACTTCATGGGGTCGCTCTCTTTCGGGATTTCCGAGCTGATGAAAGCGCCAGCCGAGGGCTGGTTCAAACTACTCACCCAAGAAGAGGGAGAATTCTACAATGTGCCAGTACCCGAAGAGGGCACTGACCTCGCTCAGCTCAAGACCCAGATGAGAGCCACCAGTGTTGGAGCGCGTAGGGCGCCCCCGCCACCCGACAGGGAGGTCCCGCATAACATGGCCGCTGCTGACGTCATCAGAGCATCCGATTTCAACTTCATTATGGTGCTCGGGAAAGGGTCGTTTGGTAAGGTAAGGCGTTACTTCTGAGGAGTTATTCGCCTGAAAACAAAAGTACTTTCTATGATTACCTACATTCATCATTCAGATTTCAACTATTCACACTCATTGTTATGGATCTTGGCTTGGTGCATCTTCATGTTTATTTATTTATACTCTTACTTTATCTTTTTTAGAGGTTTATTAGTGCAAGTTTCCTTGGGTAGTTAGAATCGAACTGTGTAAAGTTCTCTATCTTTTAATGTTATCTTTCCATCTCATTTACCTTATATGGTCTCATACAATAACACATCGTGGTCTCAGAAAATTAATCTCCCATGCTAAATTTTCCAGGTAATGTTAGCAGAGCGCCGCGGCACGGATGAGTTGTATGCCATCAAGATTCTGAAGAAAGACATCATCATCCAAGACGACGACGTGGAGTGCACCATGGTGGAGAAGCGGGTCTTGGCTTTGAGCAACAAGCCACCGTTTTTGGTGCAGCTGCATTCCTGCTTCCAGACAATGGTCAGTTAATCCTTTACATTACCCAAGGACCCCTTAACTAATCTTTCGTTAATTCATGCAGTGTGATTGAAATAGTTCTTGATTGTGAAAGTATCAGCTCTATTCTACTTATTTGTTTTTGTGTCAAAATGTTTAATGTTTTATGATCTTTTTCCAGGACCGACTGTACTTCGTGATGGAGTACGTGAATGGTGGGGATTTGATGTTCCAAATCCAACAGTGCGGGAAATTCAAGGAACCTGTGGCTGTGTAAGTGATTATAGTCTGCTTCTTGGACAAGCTATTAACTTATTTTCTGTCTCACTTTCTATTGGACACGGAGAACAGTTTCAACTTTTACTTGTCTTTCAAGCTATATATGCTTGTAAAAATTTTTTGCTTATGTATTCTGGTAACTTTGGTTTACCTTCAAACATATCTAAAACGAATTTTCCAGGTTTTACGCGTCCGAGATCGCCATCGGTCTGTTCTTCCTGCACTCCCGTGGCATCGTCTACCGAGACCTGAAGCTCGACAACGTCCTTCTTGACCAAGACGGCCACATCAAGATTGCCGACTTCGGCATGTGCAAGGAAGGAATCACCGGTGACAAAACTACCAAGACCTTCTGCGGCACACCGGACTATATAGCCCCAGAGATCATCTTGTATCAGCCGTATGGGAAGTCCGTGGATTGGTGGGCGTATGGAGTGCTGTTGTATGAGATGCTGGTGGGGCAGCCGCCGTTTGATGGAGAGGATGAGGAAGAGTTGTTTGCTGCGATTACGGATAATAGTGTGTCGTACCCGAAGACTTTGAGTAAGGTGAGGCATCGTAACTGTTTAACCATCAAATGCATATACATCGTCAACGTCGTCAGTGATCCAGATAAAATCAAGGGGTCTTTCCAGCTTCAAATGAAAGGCACAACGCAATCCCATCTAGTTTCGATCCACTTTGACTAAAGCTTTGGTCATAGTAGAAAAACTTCCGCATTCAATAAACTCCAAAACTCCACTGGCTCAGCGACTCCAAAGTCGATTTTGGCTTCCGAAATGAAAGAGCGCACTAATAATATTATAAAAAGTATTTGCTACTGAACCGACTTAAAAAATGTTTTTACCAATAGAAAGCTACATTATGCCTGAGTGACATAGGCTACAATTTATGTATATACCTCCCGAGCGAAACCGGGGTGGGGCGCTAGTAAATAAATAAAAAAAAACCTTATCTGTGCCCTCTTAGCCAGTGGTTAAACTGCAAGAGTTTAGGGCTGGGTCCACCTCCGAGGGGTGCACTTTCCACGAGAGAGCTGAGCCTGGACGTTATGTACATTCTCGTTCTCGTGCCGTGGAGGAGTGCTCCACTCAGACGTGAATCCCTAATCCCCAGCTCGAGAAACCAGCTGGGCACGTAGATGAGATTGGGAGTGTAGAGCGGAGCAGCCAGGATAGAAGTGATGGGATGTTAAGTAAAAAAATTAAATAAAAGCTAATGACAAAAAAAAAATTCGGAAAAGAATAATTTTATTTGCCTTAATATGGTGTGTAACAGTTGGTCTTATAATCAAGTTCTACATATTAGCTATAAATTAGCATGCAAATTAATATAATTTAAATTTAAAAGCTAAGTTATTAAATTTGAATAGGTAATAATAATATAAAATTAATTGTCATTAAGAAATTCCGGTACATTATAATAACATTTGTCCATAAGCCATTTCCGAAGTCTAATTAGGAATAATTTATTACATAACTAGCCGTCGCCCGCGGCTTCGCCCGCGTGAGTTTCGCTTAGATGAAAAATCTCTCTTGGAGCTTTTCATCAGATGTTCCAGATCTTCAATTTTTATACGTCAGCAGAAAATGCTCATCAGGTTGAACGACTTTTAATAAGGCGCCATTTCCATATATGTTATAGTATAGCTGGTCTCTTGCAGTTCTTCATCAGATGTTCCAGATCTTCAATTTTTATACGTCATCAGAAAATGCTCATCAGGTTGAACGACTTTTGTTAAGGCACCATTTCCATATTTCTTATAGTTTAGCTGTTCTGCTATGGTTCTTCATCAGGTATTCAAGTTTTCAAAATCAATTATAGCCTATATGTTGCCCAGGCTTAATAGCTATACAACAAAAAAAGTTTCATTCAAATCCGTCCAGTAGTTTTTGCGTGAAACGCGTACATACATACAGACAGACAGACAAGAAATTCCAAAAAATGTTTTTTGCTTTCTATTATTCTTTTTAAGTGTCCCTCTATCCATTTCAGTCAAAAATACTAAATGTACAGACAAAATATTTTTACTGTTTTATTATATGTATAGATTTTAATTTTAGAAATAATTATAGGTATATCCGTGTTTTTCCTTTTTAAGTTTTTTTTTTTAATTGTTAATAACCAGGAAGCCAAAGACGCGTGCAAGTCGTTCCTAACAAAGAACCCCGTGAAGCGTCTCGGCTGCGGCGCGCGCGGCGAGGAGGACGTGCGCACGCACCCGTTCTTCCGACGCATCGACTGGGCGCGCATCGAGGCCAGGGATGTGCAGCCGCCGTTTAAACCTAAGATCGTACGTTTTTTTTACACGACTGACCAAAAAAGGAGTGTTATGTTTTCAATTAAGTATGTATGTATGTAGTTTCTTTATTCCACCATAAGTCCTGAACGGCTTAACAGATTTTGATGTGAGAGGTATTGTTAAATTCCTTGTAATACTCCGAGTGACATAGGATATGTAAAAATATGTAAGTTGTCAGTTGTGTTTTTTATTTTTAAATAATTTGTTTTCTTTATCTACATTTCCCGTGTGTTCGGGTTGCCGAAACTACACCGAATCTAAGATGATGATAAATGAATATCTTGTTAAACTGATAGTATATTGGAAAAAGTAACGCAACAATTAATATAAATTCGATAAATAAAAAAATAAAATAAAAAAAGCCTTTATTAAATCCTTGGTAATAATGCCATAAATTCGATGATGTATGATAAAATAAGTAACGCAGCGCTCTTGATGACCGATTGCGAACTGAGTATAAAATTGAATAGAATTACTGAGTTATGTGAAAATGCTGACACTGTACGATGCTGGCTCGTACACCGTGTGTATTTTGAGAGGATAATTTGTACATGATTAAGTCATTTTTTGATACGTACGACCAAACTGTGGAATCAACTTTCTGCGGCGGTATTCCCGAATTGATACGACATGGAATCTTCAAAAAACGAGTCTTAGTACACCCCGTGTAAAATCCAAATTATTTTATTGAATAATTTGAATTTTACACGAGGTGTACCAAGACTCGTTTTTTTTCACGTCGACAACTAATTATATGCAGTGTTGCAGTTGTCCATGGGCAGCGGTGACCACGTACCATCAAGTGACCCGCTTGCTCGTTTGCTGTTCTATATTTTTTCTTATGAAGATTCCGGGCTAAGACGGATGACGACTTATAGAGACGGGTGGAAAGTAAGGGGGGGTCAAGCCCAACATTGTATATTAGGTTACAATTGTATATTTACAATTGATTCGTATAATTGCAGAAACACCGCAAGGACGTGTCGAACTTCGACAAGCAGTTCACGCAGGAGAAGACGGAGCTGACGCCGACCGACAAGCTGTTCATGATGAACCTCGACCAGACCGAGTTCATGGGCTTCTCCTTCCTCAACCCCGAGTTTGTGCAGCACGTGTGAACGGCCAGGTTAGAACTGTCACAATCTCAAACGAAGAAAAAAAAAAAGACATGACACACCTACAAAAAATCGTGCATACCTAAAGCCGGCGCCGACAAAGGATTTGGCGCAAAGATGGCGGCCTGCGCGTACTAATAATAGTGACAAAACATGGCGACCGGCCGCATAACTACTGTTTGTATATAGATTCTTATTCCGGGTCTATTCTTTATTACTAAGTCTATGGTCACAATCGAATCGATACTTTTCGTAATCTAGATGAGTGCATCACTAGTAGCGCATTTTAAATCGTTTAGGTATTGTTTCCTTAATGTAAGATACAGGTCTTTGTTTTACGTATAAAATAGTAACAATTAAGGACCCTGACGGGCACTGCGTTGAGAGAGGGCTGCATATTTCGTCAATCGTCAAGATTATTTTGTATAATATATACACGCGCGATACATCCCTACGAAAAGCACAAGATGAAATTTTCAAAATTCTAGTTTGCTATTGTCTTAATTACCATCTAACAATATGTAAGCATGTTGCGTGAAGTATGATAAAATACAAATTAAACACATAGCATTGCGGCAGCGAAATATTGTCAGTAGTATTAAAGTTACTAATCATTTTAATACCTCTAAAATTTCATGTATTTTCTTTCCAGGGTTGAACCACTCTTCTCTCATCATAGGAGCTGACTTAGCCCTCGGAGCCACGCATCGGCCTCGAGGCGCGAACTCTTACTCTTCACTATCGACTGTCTCTGTCACTCTAACGGCGCCAGTCGTTCGCTGTCTCGCTCATTCTCGACTACTTAAGTTCGAGTCATGATCTGTTAAGTATTATCTTGAATGGGAACACTATCGTAGTTACTAACGAAAGGAAAAACTTGGAGATGTGCTCATTCCCGTATTATTTTTAATTTATACTGTTACCTCTTAGTAAATTTCTCGTTTTCCATCCAATACGACATGACTTAGGCATTTTAATTGTAAGTTATATAGTGTTTTCGCAATAATTTATTTATTTAACCTGCAATAATATTGCAATTGATATCTCAACGAATTTTACAAAGCAATATTAAACGCGTGAATTTGTAGTTAAGTTGCCAAGCTCTCTATTCCAATATTGTTAAGTTGGTATTTCTGTTTCTCTTAATTAAAAAAATATATGCATTTCTGCTAATATAATGTAGACTCTCGTTCCGTGTTAACTAAATATATCAGTATCTTGGGGCCACTTGTAGTTTATTCGCTCACTCGGCGAGATTGCCGCTCAATAATATGCCTTATGTCGACGAAGCAAGGTTTATTAAGGCATGATTATTGAACTAACGGTGAAATGCGTTTAGTTTTCATCTTAACACATATCAGTGTTGTAAATAGTGTTGTCGTGTCGTGTGGATGGCAGTTCGCTAGGAGTTCGATATCGTTTTTATCGATATATTTCAAGACTCAAAATTTATGAATCTCTCGTTGAATTCATATTTTGTTTCTAGTTATTTATTGTTGACATTGGCCATTTTTGTGTGTCATAGAAATAGAATCCTCAATTATTTTAAGATGACTTTTCATTGGCCGATGGGACGCGTGCAAGACCAAGTATCGATAAAAATTAGGCCTTAGTTCGTCAGAAATGTCATATTTGTGCCAGTACCAAGGAATAAGTAATTTCAGTTTTTACATAGCAACATCTAGGAGAAAAGTATTAAGGTTGCCAGTAATATGAATAACTTTATGACTTTCTTGACCAACTGAAGGCATGTTTGTACGCGTTTTGTTGTAGCTTTGACTTCTAAATGATTCCTGATGATTTGGAAAGATTTTTTTATTTTGGCCAAAGAGTATTATAATTTATAGGACAGCTCATTTATCAAGCTGTTGCATTAAGTTTTCATTGTCTATAAGGACGTTAATTTACTTTGTTATATATGTTATTTTAAGTTTATTATTATTTATTGTAATTGCATTTTGTGATGATTCTCATAATCACGTTTGAATGATTGTTGGTGTGTGATTGTTCACTTTTGTGCGTTGGATGGTTGTATTGTAAATGTTTATGATGTTTTTAATCAGTCGCCATTTTATGGCGGTATTAGATAGGCTCAATGGAACTAAAATATTCATAATAATATCTTAATGATAACAGAGAAAAGTATTACTAAATATTTATCTTAGTTTCCTTAAAATAATGAAATTTGTATTGATTATTTTATTAAATATAATTAACACCCGAATTACTTAGTCAAAAAAACACAAGACTATGCTTGTGACAATTAATACTACCTATTAATAGGTACCGAGAAAATAAAATTATGGAATTTTGAGGTTACAATATGGAACGCCATATTGTAACCTTTTTAGAGTCTCGTCAACTAACGGATGGAAAAAATGTTCCAGCATATAAAATGATATCACGTAATACAACGTTAACGTAACCTACGAGAGAAGAATATTTCGGTTATAGAAAAAGATAAAATGCCTTCTAATACCGCCATAAAAAGCAGCTCTAGCTGCCAGTAATCGTCTACTAACATAGCCTTATTAACTTAGTAATATTGCTAATAAAATACTTTTAAAAAATAACACTCTTTATAGATTAAAACAATGTGAATTTAAAAAGAGAAAGCATTTGATTCTAAATTGAATTGTAATAAAATGACATTTTAGGTGTTTTAATTTTATAAGTAATTAGATTTGGAGGTGTTATTGAGGACTTAAAGAGGATTATTGTTAACATTCGCTTTGCTTATAACTTAGTGTTTAATAACACTTCCAAATAGTTTTTCATCGTGTATGTATAAATATTCAATGACACTGCTTCATGTATACTAGTTAATATAGTAATTATTAGGTTATTTAAATTCTCTATTATAGTTAAGAGCGTTAAGGTTTCTACGCTGGCTCATTTTCATTACACATGTTCGCTGACTATACAAAATTATTCAGCGTTAAGTATTTTAATTAATATATATTTTGTGTGCATTGGTTTTTTAAAAGATCAAAACCAAATTGATAATACACTTAGTTCATCAAAAAATAACACCTCTGAGGTATATTATATAGAAAACGGAACGAAAAGTAAATTGAAGAAAAACTAAATGATAGTTCCGAACAACCTAACGTCAGTGCTGCCAGATTTTAGTCTTCATTAGGCGACGACGACACAATAAAAAAAAATAAAAACGTTTTTTTCGTTTATTTTTTTTATGAATGGGCCGGCATTGTAGAATAAACGGCTGGAGATGGGAGTCAACGTAGCGAACGCTTGCGTTTCCAAAACATGCACCAACTCTTGAGAGAGCACACCCTTGTCCCAGCAGTAGTTTTAGAAACAGACATTACGAAGAAATAAAAGTAAAAAAATATTAAGAAGTAATAAAAATATTAAACTCGCTTCTTTAAAAGTGACGTTTTGATATTGAGCGTTTGAGAAATAATGAAAAATTGATTGGATCTAAAAAAGATTTTAAAACCGAAGATTCTCTTCGAGAAAAAGATAAATCTAATAATAAAAAATAAAATATCATTTCAATTTAAAGATTCTAATAACTGCAAATGTTGGTACTAAAAAAATTGCTTTACCTTGACTCTGACGAATATTAAAAGTCACTAATTTAAAATAGTTATTATATTATATTAAGCCAATTAAAAAATTAATGCTCGCAATTTCATTAAGTATTGATGAAATATAATGCGTTTAATTTATATGATTTCTGCCATATTAGATAATATATCATGTAACTGCCTACTACACTTCTTTTTCTCGCCGATTTTCAATATCTCTTAAATATAAATACATGTACAATATATCCTATTGATACTTACCCCACCTTATCTATATAATATGAAATTTCTTCAGGGTATAACATAGAAATCCGTTATGTGTCTAAAGTCTATCGTGATGACTGCATACTAGAAATTACTTAAATTGTAATAAATAATAAATGTATTTCTTAACGCCAGAGTAAATTTCATCTTATCATCATCAGCTAGCGTAAATTTAAACAATATATACACGGACTTATTATTATTTTAAAATTATCTAACTTTAACGTTGATTTTTTTGATCATAGCAATTTTTTTGAACAATTACTTAGTGTCTGCTAGCTTATGCCTTGACATCCATAATTTACTATGACTTGGTCATGCTAGAAAATAGAATAAAAGTTTATGAAACTTGTAGTAACGTATTTAACCTTATAATCATAAGATCTCACTTGTAAATAGGCATTTTTCACTTTATATATTTAAGACAAAATATTTTTATTTTGGCATTTTGACGTGTTGTTGCGTTTGCATCTAGAAGAATCAGTCAGTTGGCTTAAATAATCCGTGTTATTAATAGGTTATGGTATGTGTTCAGTGAGAATTACTTATTAAAATATCTCGATATTATTTAGTATTCTAAATAGCGTTAAAATTGTAGATTAGGTTGCTCTTCCTTAAAACTACTTTCCTAATAGTTTAAATTTCAACAAAGTGGAGAGTTCTGGATTGTGTGTCAGAAAATATAGCTCCAATACAAGCATATATTCATAATATAGGATCAAGTTATAAATCTGTATGTTTATGTAATAAATTTTAAATCATTTACAAAAAGTATTTAATAGATTTTAAGAGAAAATAACATTATCATAAATTATAAGTTGCACGGTTAAAAGCAAAAGTCGATAAAAATTGAGCTGTGGCATAAAAATGCTAGAAGCCAGGAACGACTTATGTCGCGTTTGCTATTGACAGTGCCTATCTACCTATATAGAAAAAATGTTGAATTTAGTATAGCTATTTGAGAATTCGATTACAAGTTATTTAATATAGTTAAATAAAAATGCCCCAATCATTTACTAAGTATTTCTACATTATAAGGCGAGAGTTGTGCTTGTTTGGAGCTAAATAAGAAAAAACGAAGTGCTACCCCGTTGACTTTAGAGCCGAAAGTCATCGGAGTAGACTTCATCGACTATTGTATGGCTTTTAATTTCACAAATGAAATAATATTCTATTAAAATCTCATAAAATATAGGCCTAAATATCGCCCTTTCTACATAGATTAAGCCCGTAGTTAATATACAGGTGTTAGTATACTTTTTATTAAATTTTACTAATAGTATTTGAGCGTGTTTAAAAATTTACATGACGATGTTGTCGATGCACCATCACCTGTGCCAAATGTATAATGTAAATATTTTTCCATATTAATTAGTATTCTATTGAATATTATAATAACCAATCATTTTTATGTAGTTATCAACAGTTAATTGAAAATTTTGCCTTTGTTTCGATATTTCTTTTATATTTTTTTGTTTATTGCAAAACAAATTAAACAAGAGGCAAAATATACATTTTTTGACATTTGTAATTTAATTCAGATGACCTTTTTTCTATCAAAAGTAAACAAATTATTATTTTATTTATTTATTTTGTGTGTCGAAGTTTGGATCAAGGCCGGTGATCGGACAAATGTTTTTAATATTTATGACTGTTTCCACGTTTGTATTTTACTTATGTAATTTCACGTCGCAACTGTCTCTGTGATATCATCCTTTCACGAGCACGTTGTTGAATTTTGCGCCTTCAGTTCGGCTTTTGAATTTAAAAAAAAAAACTGCTTAATATTTTTGCAGGATTCGGGAACAAAATGGTTTCAATTTAATTTTTAATCTTTGACTGCACATGAGTAAAAAATAACACGATGTGTATATTTTAATAATTATTTTTTGTTTTATGTAAGAGTTTGAAACTAATGGAAAGATATTTTTAATTATTGAAAAATCATTGAACTTTTTTCCGTGTGAGCTGTTTTTCGATGTGCCAAAATCTATGGTTTTTAAGGCGCAAATATCAATGACGTGGGTTTTTTAATAATTCAAAGTGCACTTTACGTTACTTACCGTCACCTCTCACTAGGATAAAGTTCATGTAACATTTTGAATTTTAACCAATTAAAAGTAACGGTTGTGTGTGGAAATGTAACTACTTACAAAAAATCAAGTGTTTCTGCACACAATCTTGTTTATGAGATTTTATTGCATATTCTATAATTATAGCGTAGTGCAGTATTTCGATTTGTAGTTTCATTCGTCATTTTCAAATGTAAAGTTGTCAATATCCTCTATTTTTATAATATCACAATATGGGAATCTGAAAATTATCTCCGACAAACGTTTCCCTGCCTAATTGTTCAACGACAGAACCTAACAACTACGAAAGTTTCGCCGACAGTACGATTCATTTATGGGTGTTTCAACCACAGAATCTAGTTGTTAGGCTGTCGTCGGTTCACCCATAAATGAATCGTACTGTCGCGTCGGCGAAACGTTCGTAGTTGTTAGGTTCTGTCGTTGAACAATTAGGCATGGAAACGTTTGTCGGAGATAAGTTTCAGAATCCAATATGGAGTATTTTGAGAACAGTCAAGTCAACAATATGTCTTTGCTATAATCCGAAAATTTCATATCATAACAGCTATTGTATCGGTATTGATATAATCGGTGAAATTTTAAGAGTAAGTACCTAATTAAAAGTATTGTAATGACCCAATAAATTTTGGTTATTTTTTGGGATATTATAAAAATAGAGGTCGTCGGAAGATAGGGTCATCTTGGACACAGAGAACTGTATAAGGATCTCTGGGATTTGTGGAGTTTTCTCGAATGTGAATGTCGATTGTACTCAACAATATACATTTCTAATCCATTAGATGTTTTGTGTTTTATTTTTTTACAGTCTTTACAGATATCTCTTAATTCGAAGAGTAGATGACAATTTTATATAACAAATAAAATACACCGTATACTTACGACTTAAAATAACAAATATTTTCACACACAGATTAAAATCACAATTTATGCTTGTATGATGTATGTATGTTACATCACTATATCCCCCCTCTCTCTGATGCTAGGAAATGAGCTTGTATTATATCTAATTAAATGGTGTCCAAAACATAATTAATTGGCCTTTTTCTAAGTACAACAATGCTCTTGACATCTATCACAATTTGATGTCTTCCCCGCGCATGACTTGGCTCAGCATTTGGTTGCAAAGTGCAGCGTATGGGTTTAGCTCCACTGCCTGAAACCGAAAAAGAAACCAGTGATACTGTAGCCTTGAAGACACTTGCGAATTTTATCGAGATTGTGTTTATTAGGTAGAAAGTTGGTTGTAAATCTTAAAATTTTGAAATAGTTTCAGGTCGCTATATAGGCCTTAAATAACTCCTCTGATCTGACATCTAATGCAGTCAAGCGTCATAAGTGCAGTCATATCTCGAAGACCTTATCGCCTAGCCTTAATGATCACAATGCCTTGTAGATTCTGAGTGCACTTTTGACTCTTGACTGTACATATGGATCCATAAGTGGTAAACAGCTGCCACAAAAATTTGAGACATGTATGTTATTCAAAGACTGCTTGACAAGACACCCGTCACCCGCCACTTTCTAGGATTAAGCTTCTATGTTAAAAAAAATACCCTCAATAATAAAAGTTACGATTTTTACCTGTTTCTTAGCAAATCCGCTACCAAGCTTGGCGGCTTCAGTGAAGGCTGCGCGCGCGTCATTATCGGAGCCTCGCTTGCGCAACAACACACCGCGCTGGCAGAGAGCTAGTGCCCGCGCGCGGGTTCGCTTGCCTTCCGTCAGCTGCAACGCACGGTCTATGTCTGACATGGCCTCTGAATTAGAAGAATCGCGTTACGTAAAAAGAAATCTTTTCTTCTTTTTGTACGTACGTCTACTATCCTTTTATTGAGTAAATATGTCCTCTCAATCTGTCGCTGATTAACTGGTAGAGATCCCTTTATGGGATAAGTCCGCCATTGTATATTTACCTTTTTATTATTTTTAACTATGTATCCTTAGTACAATAACCAAAAATTACAAACAACAGTAACAGCGACTTAAAAAACTGTTAGAAATTCATGCCCTTGAATTTGGTTTCATTTATTTATTCGAATTTTTTTTCAGCCATCTTTTCAGTTAACTTATTAACGTTTATTTCAATCAAAAAATCAAAACTTTAATGCGTTTTTGTTTTGAATGCTTGGACCATAAACCTCATTACACTGAAGCAATGGTGCAATAAAGCTCACCATCATCCTTCTGCATAAGTCTGTACACCTGCGCCCGATCATTATACCCTGCCGCTCTCTCGGGAGCCACCTCGATGCTCTTCGTCAGGGTTGCCAAAGCTTGTTCCAGTTGGCCATCCTCTGCTAAGCGGACGCCCTCTGCCGACAGTCTGATCGACTCTTTGCTGGCTTCCGAGGATTGTTCTGGGGATTTAATAAACAATTAGTTATTTAGGCGAACTGCACTTTTGTTAGACAGAGAGGTTCCTTCCTACTGATAAATCTAAATTATGTACTTATTATGCAATACGTTTTAAGAATTTTGAAGAACAATACCTACCTAAACGATATCAATTTTGTTAGGATTTTATATAAAATTCTCCAGCTAATTAGAAAAATGTACAGTCTTTGCATGACGCTACGACATTTTAACTTACGTGGTTTTTCACTGCATAGATTATATTGTAGTATTTTTTCACTTGGGGTTCAATTTTACATAGGGTAACAGTGTTGCACAATATAGTGTAACCTGACTTGAAATTATTACTAGTTCTAAAGTATTAAATGAAGTAAGACTGCGCGCGCGACGACCTAATAATCTATGATTTAACCACTAATTATACCTTCTGTCTAATGTATTCGTACTTCTAGACAAAGCACGTGGTATGTAATAGATGATATACAGTAAACAAGACTACATACCTTCATCTTCTTCAGGAAAAGTGTCACCATCATCAACCACATCGCCGATCGTTGCTGTAGGGTCGAAAATGCTTCTCAAAACTGCTCTGTCTCGCTCGCTCAAATTTTCTAAACCAGACATAATTAGGTACAACAGAATTCTATAAAAACAAGCGTGTAAACTCGACGACTGCGTATAACAAACTAAACAAGTATATTTTAAAACTTGTTTAATACCGGACAAACATTAATAGTATTTATTAAGACCTACATTTGTAGCAAGATTATGTTAATTCAAAAACTGGTTGAAATCTGTTTACATAATATTATGCATTTAAAATGTATCACAGCGACAATCTCAAAAGATAAATCATAAAGTTTTATTTTTTAAGCAATGTTAATTACAAAACAGGATGTTATTATAGTGAAAAATTATGTCAATTGAGTGTCTCCTTGGCTGAGAGATATTACTTCCATGGAATTAGTCAATGCCTAGTTGGGTGGTGCAATATATATAAATAAATAAATAATAAAGCCACGTAGGTACAGTAAATATTACCTACAACCACTAAATACAAAAGTAGATCATATCTTGTCTCAAAAGCCAAAGAAATTGAACCAATTCCACAGAATTATTAAAAGTTACTAAAGCGACAAGATCCCTATGCTTTAGTACAATCTCTTTACCTTTTGAGACATAACTGAGGCACGATATAGTACCTTTGTAATTAGTAGAATCATAGCCCAATAATCAAGTAAACTCCCTTTTTTCTTAATTGTCCTATTATGTAAACAACCTTCACAGTACTTTTTGTTGAATTTTGTAGAAAATAAATCAAATAATAATTCAAACCTAAACATTCTAAAGTAAAACATTTATTAACCACGAAAGCAATTTTCTAAAAAGTCTATTTTAATTTATATTGTTGTAAAATCTGAAAAAGACATGGTAAGATTGTTTACATCATAGGACTATTATAGATAAATGGACTTTAGGTACTAGTTTTTGAAGGCACTTGAGATTTTGCCGGTCAGCATTCTTTATAAGCAACATCAGAACTGTATTTTAATAATGCTGGAAAATTTATCGTATGTTAAGGCGCGGTTATAGAGAAAGTGGCGCCCTCACGCGAAATAAATTATTTTTGAAAAAACGGCGATGTTATTTCAAATTCTGTCAGGTAAAAATCTAGATAATCTTTTAAAGCATTTATTGCAATATAATATATTGTCTAAGCAGCAACCGTCAAGCCTTAGTTAGCGTTTATGCCAAAAGTGGCCGTTTTTAACATTAATGAATTTTAGAGCAAGACGGTTGCCGCTTATATGATATATTATATTGCAATAAATGCTTTAAAGGAGTATTTAGATTTTTACCTGACAGAATTTGAATTAACATCTCAGTTTTTCCAAAAATAATTTATTTTGAGTGAGGGCGCCACTTTCTCTATAACCGCGCCTTAATAGTAGTTTATGCAACTGATACATAATGAGAGGCATTAAAACTGTGGTTTTATGACATCACACGAGTGTTTAATGCCTAATTATTTACAGTTGCATACACTAGGTATTTTATCTTCACTCATAAGAACAATAAAAATTAAACAAAGTAGCTAGGTAACAAAGAAAAAATGTATAGCGGGATTCAAACTACAAATGCGTGCGCCTCTTTTTTACATTCAGCCTAACTAAAACCATTGCTTAATTTAATAAATTAAAAAATAAAAGTGCACTATAAAAATTAAAGTTATTTTACGATTCCGCTAGCGGTACTATAATGAGTTTAATTTTTTAATTTTATGTATGTGCGTTTATAAAGTACGTCTTTATAAAACCATCTTCAAATTCGTAATTCGAATATTTCGACATGAGTGTAGATAAAATAACTTTCTAAATAGTAACTAAGACTTTGCTTCTTTAAATTGGAAAGATTAAACTTAAATAGCTGTCGCTGATGTTTATGTTTCAAATATTTGCAAAGACCCTAAAGAAATAATAAAACAAATGAAAATTTTAACATTTTTAATAATAATTTCGGGTAAAATATAATTTATAACTAAATTACCTATTACTTAGAAATAAAGAGAGTAACTAATTGGCTGGGCGTATAGATCCCATTTATAAATAAGGCCAGATAAATCTCAGCATTTTGGGGCACTCACCTTTACTAGAAACGGGCTATGGGAAAAGTTGGCTCCTTTTGTAATATCTCGTGAATATCTCTAATCAAATCAAGATAAATTTTGGTGGATTTTTGTAAACTCTATGAGAATATGCTTATTTTCAATGAATTTTGGTAGCTTGTATATCAAATGCGAAGGAGTCTGATAGTTTAATGGACACAATAGTCAATATTTTTTATGTATATATGTATGTATGTAGATATGTAAATCAAAGACGCCTAAACCGATTTAGATATTTTTTTAAATTACTAAGCTATCTTATTCACTTGCACAAATTGCATTTGTAGTTCATTTGCTTCAAGTGGCGGCAATATACAACATAGGAGCGAAAAGGACAGCGATATGGTTAGTGTTTTAAACACAAATTCTATATCTGCTTCTAAGTTTACCAATAAATTTATCGTGATTGATGAAAGACTAAAAGGCGCCATTTTATGCCACTTATCCCTTACAGTTCTGGACGCTTAGTACATAATCAAAGCGAGTCAAAAGGATCAACATATGCCTGATTAAAATTAATAATTCCACCATTTCCCAATCAATACAAAAAAGTTTTCACCCCTTTCTCATCAGTAAGAATTCTCCCTTGAAAATCATGTATTGGGCCTTACTCTTGAATTGCTCGCGTGACGGAAGAATACCAATACCTTGGTATGGGTACATTTACTGATGTACTATAAAGTACATAACAAAATACGTAGTCTATGGCAGTCATACGATACTCTGTGTAACCAAGAGAAAGGCCATTTCACTTTAGATATAACATTTTTTATAAGAAATGGAAAGTGATTTCAATGAGACGCCTTTGCCCTTTGCTCATAGTCTTAAAACTAATCTTTTCGAGTACTTTGGCTCAAGTTCTTCACAATAAAACAAGGACGGAATACATCAAGTCAACAACAAAATGGCGCGACGTACACATGTGTGAGTGAGGCGAGGTCTGCGATTGGACGATTAAAGATGTTAATGTGTGCGTGAAACGTAAGTATAGCAGCTAGCCGGCCTATCCAGTTGTTTCAATGTTGTATTCTTGACAGGATGTCCATCTTTAATGTAGTCTGTGCACAAAAGTTAACTTTGCGCGCGTAGATGGCGCTAAAATCGTTGCCATTCGAGAGATAATCAGTTTCTATTTCCGCCGCGCGCAATGTTATCTAATGTGCATTATACGCCTTATACTTTAAGGCCTATTTTCATTAGAACATCAGACTGGAATATAATTATAATTACCAAATGAGTCTCTATAATATATTCTAATGAAAACGACCCTAACATTGATCTCATTCCAATCTCCGAGTTAGTACTTCACAAAGGCCATTCCCTAAATCATACAAAAAACTGGCAGAAGCAATAAATACGTTAATTGGCACTAAACATTTGTTCACAAAATATGAACAGACTATTTACAAAATTTCAAGGCTCCAACGCGAAAAAATATCTTTAGAATTCCACAAATTGCATTAATAATCCTTTTTCACGTAAACCCGATTGTGGACACAAACCAAATAAATAAAACTTAAAATTAGTAGCTATATCTATGAACCGTGGGTATTCTCGGTCAAGTGTAAAAATACAAATATTTTCTAGTCATAAATGTAAAATTATGGATAACCATATTACCCATGTAGGTACCACACTGATTCCTTCGTTACGAGATGTCATTGTGAGACTACGTATACGGTTTCCAACGAACTCAGCATAAAAATGCCAATAAACAACGAAACCCGTGGTACAATTGCCATGTTCAACTCATTATACTACGGGGGAACAAATGTAACCATGGTACTAATAAATACATGTTTTTGCACTACCTAATTTTACCCGTAGTACAATTTCGAAAAAAGTGTTCAACCTAGATCGGCTCTTTCGTCTTTTATACCGCACAACCGTTTCTTATAACAAATCCGTAATTATAAATCCCAGTTCTCCCTATTATAACAATTTAGCTTCGGTAAAATTCTATCTAAGATATTATAAAAGTGATTGATGAATTTGCAACGTTTTTATGCCTTAACTTTCACTTTCATTAAGAAAAAAGATACCGGATACAAAAAAGCGAGAGAAAACGCGGGCAAATCTAGTATCTAATATTCTAGCTACAGTTAAATTTATTTCTTATCGATTTCAACAGGCCGATAAAACAATCGAAATGATTTGTTCCCTGTATCAGTTTCCTTGCGTAACATTTCTTAGTAATATCATGAATGCTTCTTGAATTGCTAAGATCAAGCTTGTTTGTTATCCGTAAGCATTTATGAAAGATTTTTTGACTACACTAGGAATTATTGACATGCAACATATTTACTGTCCCTCACTTAGTACAATCTTTATGAGTGAGAAGCATGGTGTCCTATTTCACTTCAGTCAATCGGAGTAAGTGAGATAGCAATTATGTTGTGCATCAATTTATGGAGAACACAATTACAGAATTGTGTTCTCCATAAATTGACTAGACTAGTTCGGTTACTCACAGAAATCTGAATGTGTATTAATAAAAATAGCATGTTTTTATATGACAATTAAAGTTCATTAAAAAAATAAGCGTACGTATCCCATCCCAACTAATACGAGTATATAAATGCGAAAGTGAGTTGTTTGTTTGTACCTCTACACGCTTTATCTACTGAACCAATGTTCCTGAAATTTTGCATACACATAGTTAGAAGTACTGACAAGGACCTTACATCCCGGGAAAAAGCACTGTACCCGTGGAAAATTCACGCGGGCTGTGAGTAATGTAATAAATATGTACTTAATTGAAAATTCAAGTTCGAATGGAAATTCGATTTGATTCTTTTGCATGGCATGGCAAATTGCGACAAAATACCCAGCTCTGTTTATGTCCTTTTCTCGATATGTCCTTTCTCAGAATGATTTATCTCATAAAACATTCTTTGAACTTGCAGTTAGATATTAAACTTCAAAGTGACTTATGAAAAAGACATTTTGAGAAAGGACATTATGAGAAAAAAATTAAAGCTCGGAGACGAAAAACATAAAGCGTCTATGCGCCCCTTCTACATCAATATACCTATATAAAATTCTTCCGTGACTGACAGACAACGCACAGCCAAAACTACTGGGCGTAGGAAGCTGAAATTTGGCATGTAGGTTCCTTAGGGAGTGTAGAGGAGCACTACAAGAGGATTTCCCGAAATTCCCACGGGAACGAAATCCCGGGCCCATGCAAATACATACGTATTTTTCAAATTTCTGTGGTCACACCTGATAGTTAAATCATATGCACTTTTTCCATAAACTCATTTCTCGTTAACAATCAATGCGGCTATAATTTACTTAGATGTATACCAAATAATCATGAAACCTGCAGTTTCGTGCATTGTAACTTACAAAAAGGCTTGTTATAAGACGATTATTATATATCACAATCCTCAGTTACATAATCTACTTATGCTAGTGGTTGGTCGGGCCAGATTTATTCAAGTTATCAAATTTTGCTCTGAATAATAAGCCTGCTACTCCTGGTGACTGTAGCGACATCTACCGCGCTATAACGTCATACAGTGTCAAGAAAAAGATAATTCGCAATACGCTAGACAGATGGCGTGATGACACGCTGAAACGCGATGTTGATATTCGCTAGATGGGACACATATAGGTTTCTACTTCGATCAACAATACACGTACATTAAAGGTCTAAAGCTCTGGAAACGTTCCGAGAAAAAAGAGGACACAATAAGCGTGTGCTCTTCTGACAGTACGATCCATTGCATAACGATATTTATTGCTTAGACTTCAGGTATATTTTTGATTGAAGTTATATTTAATCAACACAGACTGTTTTTCACTTTGATTTTGTATGAGACCTTGTATGATTTTATGTAGGTGTATTGTTGATCGAAGATAATTTGATTTGATATATCTTTTTTGACACTGTGTATGGCGTTGTTGTTGTGGAGCGATAAATGTCGCCACATAAACAAACCAAAGTTTATTGAATCAATTGAGATACAAATATTCTCCAATGTAAGTATGTTTTTTTAATGTGATTAAAAAGTGAAAATGATTTAACAAGTTAGCCCTCAGAACTTTATAAGGTAAACAATCCCTACTTAATTTGTTAAGATTCAGGTGCGGGATAAATAGGTACTTTAAGCCCGAAGTATGATGTTGAGACTAGAACTTCAGGCTAAACAGGATAAATATTACAATTATAATTGAAATTAATCGGGGCGACCTTACATGCACCTTAGTCACTTATATATAAATATACAAGCTCGACTTGTGTCAACCTGGTCGTTTGGATTTGTGATTAATTATTATGCTTCGTTCACACAAACTAAGTATCGTAGTCAGTAATTAAAAAATATGAACTACTACTAAATTCCTGTAGATTAGGTGTTAATTCGTCAAGGTTCTGATACGCATGCTCTCACGCTTGTCTCAAAAGGAATGTTACTTTAGAAATATGATATACATCACAAACCCAAATTTCAAACAAAAATATGCGTTAAACGAAACAAACTAGAATATTTTGAATATCATCTAATGGTTTTTGATAAAATTAAAACTGATTGACACAAACAACGCCCTTGTAACAAAAATAGAATAGTAGCGTTAAAATATACAAATACGAAGTATCTTAACCTAAGAAATATTCTATACAATGTACAAAAACTACATATAAAAATGTTTTGTTGGAATCTCCAACTCTTTTCGATCATACGCACAATTTGGTATTTAATTAATATTAAGGATCTAATTGTTGATGGAATATGTCAGTTTTCACATCTACTTAAAGGTTTTTGCAGACCGGTAGTGGTTTAAATTCTATTTAAATATGTTAATAATATAATTGAAATGCTGTCTTCAAAAATAGCTCTTCATAGTACATATGTATGTGAAGACCTTTTTAAAAACTAAACATGAACAGAAAGGTCATGCAGTATTTATTGGACATGAAAAGTATTACTGTTTCAGGGATTTTAAAAAACTATTAAGAATTTGATCTACAAAAACCGTGCTAACCTTATTGTGACATTGTTCGTATAGATAAGGCTATATTCAATATAATTTGTAGTCCTCTTAAAAACAAAGTAAAATAGGCTTTATTAACATTACAATTTGAGATCGTAGTGTAGGCTATGTACTCTCGTTTTTAAAACCACTAAAATTAATTTGAACTCTAAAGTTGAAAGGCATTAAGGTTTATGCATGTTTATGGTAGAAAAATCAAAATTAATACCAAGTGTTCAAAATAAATTACAGCTTTTTACCATGAACTACATCCCAATGACCTGATTGTCTGATAGACACATACATCACTTCTAGAACCCCTGATTACATATAAGTGAAGATGAGTATAAATATTTGACCATAAACCAGGATACATCTATTTGATTACCACCATCAATTACCAAAGACAAATTGACAGCCCTATGGTAAATTTTTTTGACAGCTGGAAGGTCCCTCATAACTAGTGCATTTCGATAATACTATTTTGCTGTTACAATTTTGAACAATAAAAATACAGTAAAAATTTCGACTTTTCTGCCATTTAGCATGACATTAACTGTAATGTGTAAAGCAGAGTAATTTATGATTGTACTTTATCTTAATCTGATTTTCTAATTAGAAACTTTTGATGAACAGAGGTGTCAACCTAAATTGGAAACAAAGATTCTAGGCTGTAAAAGTCAGACATATATAATATCAATATAATCTTTGTCAATATGAATTGGTATTGGTAGGTATGTAAAATGACAACCTCACGATAAGATCAGAAAACCAGAACAATATAAAGTATTAAAAGAGTGTATTTATAGAAAGTCCATAATTACTATCTACATTTAGTCTAGCGTACAAATGTTATGATTGTTCCCCATAGTGATCACTCATAAATTTAAAATTTTATTCCACAAACTAAAATTTTCAATGTTTCCAAAAATAAACCCGAACTATAATTACTATAATTGACTTCAAAAGCAGTATTTGCATTTAAAGTCAGTTTTATTTATTATAACCAAACTGCACAGTAGAGGATTTCAATGCCTTGGCCACTTATTGGTCAAGAACTATTTGAGTGCCATTTTCGACTCAAAAGAATAAAAGTCTCACTATTATTTATAACTAAAATGTAACAATCTTGTTTGCTTTGATCAATATTACTCTTAGTTGTCCTCAAACTTACTAGATCAGACATTCAAATAGCTATGCAGTTCAGGTCTTTGAAGCAGAATGTCTTTTTCGGGCCTCACAGCTAGCAAAATATTCAGTAGCCTTCAACCTGTGCTAATATCAAATAGTCGAAAGTGTCTTAAAAATAAAAATTTTAAATTGTGAAATAAAATCATACCAATGTAAGATGATTGACAAATGTGAGAAGTCAAATGGATGGAACTTATGTTAAATGAATTATTTTAGAAAGAATCAATTTAGGCTGGTGCTACCTTCTTGTAAAGCCTTTTGTTCCATCGGGGCCTCTAGGGGTCCTTATCACAAGAACCCCGCGAGGTGGTGGGGAGGGGAAGACACCTGCTGGAGTCGCTCCTGGTGGGAGCCGCGCTAGTACCTTGCGTTCTTGCTTGTTCCCTTTGACATTGTCATTATGACAGTTTTTTGTTTTACCACTACCACTGTTACTGTTCTGACTGTCATTGAGATTGTTTGCTTGAAGTTTATCTTGCAACCGGCTTAGGCTGGAAATGTAAATGTCAGTCATCAAATAAAATGGTACGAGTAGGTATATTCAACTTTGGTTTTGAACAATTTCCACAGAGTGTTGTGCTTGAATGTAATATGATACTGTAGTATGTTCTTGCATTTTGGACATTACAGTACTGTACTTACATTTTGCACATTACAAAACTAGAGACTTTTATTATATACTAGTTAAAACACCCTAAGCTAGCCACATACATGATGTATGTACAACCAAGTAGGTATAACTTATCTGTACACAATTTTTAAAGATTTTCAAACATTTTGGTGAAAATAATAAGGGCAAATGAAAATATAATACAAGGTAATAAAATTGCAATAAGATACTCATCAATGTAATCAATCAAAGTGAAGTGCCATAGTGGTTATGTAAACTTTGAATGATGAATTAGAGACTTACTTGTCGTCAATTACATCTTCTGGACTACGCGCTTCGCCAAGTATCCGAAGGCGAGCTTCTTCGTACTCTTTCTGTCTTTGTTCGAAGGTCTTTACGGGCCTGGAACGGTTTTCACCATTGAGCTGACCGCTCGCTGAAGACGACGGACGCTTCAAGATACGAATTGCTGGCTCCGGCATTACGCACTGAGATCCAATGCACGCGTTTTCTTCAACAGTAACCTTGCACCCTTTTAGACTTGTCACTGGCGCGCACTCACTTGACATGAGCTTGATCTTCTGGTCTAACTGAAAGAGAGAAGCGACAGTTTAATTATTATGGATTTACGAAGCGACTTGGTAGGCAACGGTCAGGGACAGCCTGTTTAACAAAACTTACGCCAATTTCGTCCATATCCTCCCAACTTTCACATACGTCAACTTCATCTTGCGCCGCCATGTTGACTAACTTTTTTTTTATTCGGAAGGCAATGTTGCCAGTTTATGAAAAGTATAAACTGCAACCATTTTTTTACGCTTGCTTGATTTAGACGCTTTGTTTGTTAAGCTTGCTTGATTGAACACAGTACGGATTTTACTGAATTACTCACAGATATATGAACATAATGTTCCTCCCTACTACTATGTTTCCTACCTACCGGTACTATTTTGATATTATTGTGATTGTTTTTTTTCTGAGTTGTTTGCAGAAAACGAAAATGATATAGATTTAGCTGATAATATTAAAACTTATTGGAAAAATCAAAAACATTTGGACGTATATCCGAACAAGATTCATTAAAAATGCACTCTCAATGCATCGCATCGCAATAGAAACAAAAGCTTAACCAATCGCGCATGCGAGATTGACATAGCGGCAATTCGATTCCCGCCAAAATCAACGTCACGGTTCACGGTTGTGATCTCTATGAACTATGATGTCCATGAGCAGCTGTCCATAGAAGACGACATAGTAATTTCTTTTTATGTTCATCAGCTAACTATAGTTATATGCAAGCGTTACGTAAATCTCGATGTATATGCAAGTCTTTTCCCATGGGAAACGTAATTAAAAACTTCTTTCCATAATCAAAGAATTTTCATTTCATTTTCATTTCCGATTCCAAGTCCGCTTGTTTTCGAGAAGGGTACATCACTATCCTTGACAGATGCCAAAAAGACACGACAAACGTCACTCAAAAGTAAAGTTGTCAATGTTAACTGTCTGTCTGCCAGCCAAAGCCAAATATAAAAAATGGTCACATGTCACATGCGTTGGTTGTGGTTTTGAGAAATTTGTGAAATTGTAAAGTATCTTTTACGTTATGTTAATTAATCCTGCCCCCTTATTAATCCACGTTTATATTTCCTACAGCACAATTTTTGTCTAAAGTAAGTATTGTACAAAATTCCAAAATAACCTAGAACTAACCTTGTTTACTTGTTACCGGTGCTCCGCTCCGGCCCCGTGTCAGTTTGCCTTGCCGTTATTACTTGATATAATATAAAAGTTTGCTATCTTAGATTTGCCTGTTAAAAAAATATGCCCAGTAATTCTGGCTAAACAATGAAGCCTAAAACTAATAAGAGAAGTAAATTAAATTTGTCAGTTCTGACTCATTGTTCCCTGTAAAAAAATAACTTTTTTTTTTTATAACTTTTTTAGATCATGAACACCAAGCCTTCCTTTGCATCAGCCCTCTCTGGGCTGAACTCTGTTGACCCTGGCTCTATACAATTTTTGATGTACACTGATGAAGATGTTAGAAAACTTAGTGTGGTCAAGATTACCAACATTAATTCCTTTGATGCAATGGGAAATCCGACACCAGGAGGTTTGTATGACTCACACTTGGGACCTGTCAGGGAAAGATCAGATTTGTGCCCTACCTGTGAAAATCCTTTATTACACTGCCCTGGACATTTTGGACACATTGAACTCCCTGTAGTTGTAGTCAATCCACTGTTTTTAAAAAGCATTTACACTATATTCAGAATAAGCTGCCTTAAATGTTTCAAAATTCAGATGGATGACAAAATGAAGTTCCTTTTAAAACTGCAACTACAGCTCATTGATGCGGGATATGTTACTGCCGCCTTAGACCTACAAAGCTACTCTGGTGAAGTATTTAAAGTTGATTCGGAGACTCGTGAAGTTAAGGTAAACAAAATACTCAGAAAGTACCAGAAATTATTAAAAAAGAAGGATGCTGTTGCTGATGTCTTTCATAACAAAAATACAGACAATCTGAGATCGAAAATATTAAACGGCTACTTTAAAAGTATTAATGTTGCTAAAAAATGTGCCTATTGTCTGAACAAAATGATAAAGGTTACAACATCTGAAGGAAAAATAATGTATAATTTAGGTGTGGAAGGCGGAGTAGGGAGAGGAATAAAAATATTAATGCCAGATGAAATAAAACAATACTGCTCAAATATTGCTCAAAACGATGAGGATATTTTACGTCACTGCCTCCCTATTCTAAACAATTCCAACTGTCAACCTGTGACTGATATATTTTTCATGACTGTAATTCCTGTGATTCCACCCTGTGTGAGGCCATGCAACATATTGCAAGGAGAATTGACAGAACATGCACAGACAAATATTTACAAAGCTATTTTAAATCATGCCTTTAGTGCTAGAATTGTGTTACATGTTTTAGCTTCTGAAGACCAGGAGAAAGCAATAGATGAACTAGATGCCAAACCTAGATATACCTATACTAGTATACATGGTAGTGCACCAGCTGAAAAATTACACAGTGTATGGCAAGACCTCCAAAAAAGTGTTAATAATTTACTTATTGGTGATGCTTCAGGGGTAGCCACTTTAGGGTTGAAGCAAATTCTAGAAAAGAAAACTGGAGTAATTAGGATGCACATGATGGGTAAGAGAGTTAACTTTGCTGCTCGATCAGTCATTACCCCAGATCCAAATGTGGATATAGATGAAATAGGTGTACCGGATGCTTTTGCCAAAAAGCTTACATACCCTGTTCCAGTTACTGAATATAATGTAGATGAATTAAGAAAAATGGTTATTAATGGTCCAAATGTACATCCAGGAGCTGAAAAACTAGAAATAGAAAATGGTAGAACAATAAGAATTCCTCCTGATTCGATTCAAAAAAGAAAAAGTCTTGCTAAAAGGCTGCTTACTCCAGATGAGTATAAAACATCAGGCCTAAAGATAGTACATAGGCATTTGATAAATGGTGATGTCATGATATTGAACCGTCAGCCCTCATTGCACAAGCCCAGTATGATGGCTCATAGAGCTAGAATTCTAAAAGGTGAAAAGACCCTCCGACTGCATTATGCAAATTGTAAATCATACAATGCTGACTTTGATGGTGATGAAATGAATGCTCACTTCCCTCAAAATGAAATAGCGAGAAGTGAGGCATATAATATCATGTCTGTAACGAAACAGTACCTTGTACCAAAAGATGGTACACCACTTAGTGGTTTAATTCAGGATCATGTCATATCAGGAGTAAGAATGTCATTGAGAGGTGTATTTTTCTCAAAAGCAGACTATCAACAGCTTGTATTCCAAGCTCTATCTAACCACAGAGGGGAAATCAAATTGCTACCTCCTACAATCCTTAAACCTAGACAACTGTGGTCTGGTAAACAAGTTTTGTCTACAATTATTATTAATACTATACCAAAAGGTAAATCATGTCTCTCAATTACTGGCAAAGCTAAAATTAGCTCTAAAGCATGGTTGAAGGAAACCCCAAGGCCTTGGAAAGCGGGTGGTTCACCTTTCTCTAATGAAAATAATATGTCAGAAGCAGAAGTTATCATAAGAAACGGAGAATTGCTTTGTGGGGTGTTAGATAAAACTCACTATGGCGCTACACCTTACGGTTTGGTACACTGTATGTATGAATTGTATGGAGGAAACAGCTCTAGTGCACTTCTCAGCTCTTTTTCAAAAGTTTTTACATTTTATTTGCAGTGGATAGGATTTACACTTGGTGTTAAAGATATTTTAGTTGTTGATGAGTCTGACAGTAAAAGAGATGATTATATTTGCTTGGTTAGAGATGCTGGGAGGGTTGCTGCTATAAAAGCTACAGAATTACCAGTAGATGTGGATGATAGCAAATTAAAAAATGTTATTGAGGAAATGCATACGAAAGATCCGAAATTTAGAGCAAATTTGGACAGACAATACAAAACCATGCTTGACTCTTACACAAATAATATTAATAAGGTTTGCCTCTCAGAAGGATTACTTGAAAAATTTCCTAATAATAATCTCCAGTTGATGGTTCAATCGGGAGCTAAAGGTTCAACAGTAAATACTATGCAGATTTCTTGCTTGTTGGGGCAAATTGAGTTGGAAGGTAAAAGACCGCCGCTCATGATATCGGGACGCTCGCTGCCTAGTTTCCCGCCTTACGACATAACTCCTAGAGCAGGTGGATTTATTGACGGCCGATTCATGACAGGAATTCAACCACAGGAATTCTTTTTCCACTGCATGGCCGGTCGTGAAGGTCTTATTGATACTGCAGTGAAGACAAGTCGGTCAGGATATTTACAAAGATGTTTGATCAAACATCTTGAAAGTTTGACTGTAGGATATGATCATACTGTTCGCGATTCTGATGGCAGCGTCGTCCAGTTCGCGTATGGAGAAGATGGTCTTGATGTTTTGAAATGTCAGTATCTGAAATCGGAACAATTTAAATTCCTTGACGAAAATTCTTCAGCCGTAATACCAGAATCAGCTATTCAAATGCTTAAAGAAGAAGCGGAGCCAAAGGCTATCAAAAAGTCCCAAAAATCTTTAAAAAAATGGAAAAAGAAATTTGGTGACCCTCTTCAAAAACAGAGGACGAGTGGTTTCATAGAATTTTGTGCTCAAGCTAAGCAGGACATTGAACTTGCTGATAAACCGACAGATCAAACTAGAGATCCCTATTATTGGGAGTTGGAGACAATGTGGCGTTCCTTAGATGACGACGACAGAAAGCAATATGAAAGAAAGTCTTGCCCTGAACCCATACCTGGTCAATATGCCCCAAATTACAAATTTGGCGTGATAACAGAACAGTTAGATGGTATTATAAAAAGTTATTTGAAGAATCGCAAAATAAATATATACGACAAGTATACAGAGAATGATAAATTTGTGGAAGTAATGAATGCCAAATATCTGGCATCTATGGCGGCACCTGGCGAGCCTGTAGGGCTGTTAGCTGCGCAGTCTATCGGAGAGCCTTCCACTCAGATGACATTGAACACTTTCCATTTCGCCGGTCGTGGTGACATGAACGTAACTTTAGGTATTCCGCGTCTTAGAGAAATTCTCATGACTGCATCTGCGAAACTTAAAACTCCGAATATGGACATTCCATTCAGAAGTGATATTCCAGATGTGCAGAAAAAAGCAGAGCGTCTGCGACAGAAGTTAAATAGAGTAACTGTATCGGACGTTTTAGAGAAAGTGGATGTGGAATGTGAGTTAGTGACGCGACCAGAGAGGCAATTGAAAACAACGATGAAGTTTACGTTTTTGCCTCACTCTCAGTATCGTACTCAGTACGTTGTAAAGCCGCCGCAAATTATAAAGCATATGGAGAACAAGTTTTTCGCGGAGATGTTTTCTACGGTGAGGAAGCAAGCGAAAGCCAGTGCGGGAGTGGTGTGGGCTTCAGAAAAGAAGAAAGCGCGGCGCGCTGCGGCGGCGAGTGACGATGAAGATGAGGGAACGAATGAAAATGCAGAGAAAAATAACATTGACGATAGCTCTGATGATGAAGCTCCGAACGACGATGACGACAATACAGATGTAAGTAAAATATACATCCTACTATTATAAATGCGAAAGCTTTGATGAGTTTGTGAATTTGTGAGGATTTTTGTTACTCAATCACGCAAAATCTACTGGACGGATTTCGATGAAATTTGGTATACGGGTAGAAAAATACCGGGAATATCAAATAGGGTACTTTTTATCCCGTTACTTGCATATAGTTAATTTATATTTCTATGACCATCGATTTATTAAGTGCCGAATCGATCTTGTAAAAGAAATCACACGTATGTAAAATTAAGGATGTATCTGTTCATATGGCTTACTTCATATGATTGTTTTTAATAACACAGCTACTTAGTTTAATTGCAAAGATGTAACTTAAAGTTTAAATAAAAGATAAATCAAAGAATATTAATTTTAACATTCCAGACCAAAATAAGGAAGAAAAGAACTGAAGAACAAGAATATGAAGATCCTGAGTCAGAGGAAGAGGAAAAGTCGGATGACGAAGTGGAGTTGCGCGACGATCCAGAGGAAAACACTGAAAAGGCGCCAGAAATCAATGCCAAGGAACTAAAGGCTATGAGCGACGTTGTCAACAGCATCAAGGAAGCTAAGAACTATTCATATGACACGAAAAATCACCTCTGGTGCGAGCTTACGGTAATGTTCCCAATTTCATTCCTAAGAGTTGACCTATCTCAGGCAGTGCGCGATGCTGCTGTAAAATCAATCATCCATGAAGTCAAAAACATCAAAAGAGCAATCACCAATAAAGAAAAAGACGTGCTCTATGTCAAGACAGAAGGGATTAACATCCTACAGATGTTTAAATACAATACTTTGCTGGATTTGAATAAATTGTACAGTAACGATATTCACGCTATTGCGAAAACTTACGGCATAGAAGCAGCTAACAAAGTTATTATAAAGGAAATACAGAATGTGTTTAATGTTTACGGAATTGGTGTTGATCCAAGACATTTGACGTTGGTAGCGGATTATATGACATTTAATGGGGTGTTCGAGCCGATGAGCAGGAAAGGCATGGAGGCGTCAACTTCTCCGTTGCAGCAGATGTCTTTTGAGTCGTCTCTGATATTTTTGAAAGAGGCAGTTTTGAATGCGAAAAAGGATAATATTCGTTCGGCGTCCAGTTGCCTTATGGTCGGGCAGCCTTGTCGAAGCGGCACGGGTGCTTTCAGCTTACAACATTTCAGTGTAATTAAGTGAATAATTGATTAGTTATTAGAAATTCAAATTGTTTTTTATCTTTGATCAGTAAAAATTGTTGAATATCTGGTAGTTTTATTTTATTTCTAGTGCCCTAATATCACTTAGGACTGCTAAAGTAGCATAGGCAGGTTATAATAATCCTGAACGTTAAACTTAATTTAATGCAGTTTTATTATAGTTTAGTTGTTAGTTTTATAACCTCTAACTTTTTTAAAAATAGGCGGGAAACTTATTCACGATTCTTATCGAAAATTACTAGGTACTGCCTAGGTACTATGAATTTAAAATTTTTAAGGATCTGAGTTCGACATAAAAATATATACTTACCAACATCTAGATATATTAGTTTTCATACGTTACGGGAGTAGGGTTAAATCAAACTACGACATGATTCTATAACATTCTTGTATTCCAACTTATTTACATATAACAAGAGGGCAAATACATACAAAAACGGATTTATCCAAAATCAGTAAAAATTGTATCGGTATAGATGCGTTCAACGCTTCTTATTCCTGGACTTTTGTACTCCTATATACAAGGCACACTTTCTAACATTGTCACAGACAGTTTTATTAATATACATTACTTCATTATACTTATAAGCATCGATTAATCATAAGTCGTCACGCGCTGGAGCGCTCGTAGACCTTCTAAATCTATGTTTATAAATATAAAGATTTTTTTTTTGTAAATAGGAAGCTCAGATACTATTTTCTAATTTCATAGACAAAATCAGGCTGGCCACACGTGGGCGCTATGGAACGAATAACGCCATAGACCAATTAAGATTAAAACACGTTAGAAATGCGTGTTTGATCAATCGTGTCGCCATTAGTAACTAGAAACGCGTAAAGATAAGATAGAACACAAAAAATATATATCCTGCGTTTAATTGTTCGTTTTATATTTCGATTTATCGCTGTTTGTATGTGTGGCCAGTTCTAATTTTTCGTACCTACTTAGTCAGAAAGTAGATATTAGTCTACGACTATGATCTTACTTTAAATTATTTTTACAATCTAACTTAAAAACAGAATGATCACATTAGCTCCTGGGCTTGCAGCGCCTGATGACGTCACATAATCTATAACTAATTCCATAAATAGTAGTCTTAATAAAATAAAACATATTTAAAATTCTTATCTATGCAACAACTCGCTTGCAGCGAAATTAATAACAACACAAAATTACCATTTGGCACTAACTCACTCATAGACAAAAGGCTATTGTTATCATCGGGCCTATTTTCATTTCATAATATTTTTCATTGAGCAGAAATTCCCATTAAGTCTATGAATATAATTAGTTTAGGTATTAACAATTAAACATTTACAATTTTGTCGGCTATTCGAGTATGAAAGTTTTCAAATGCAAATTCTGAAACGATGGCACTATTTTAACGACAAAAATAAATGACACGAATATTGTTTATGACACAAATTGTTTTATTTATAGTCACTGGCAAAGGACGGTAACATTTTTTTATACCCTTGGACCCGAGTTTTTCTTTCATTCATCACATAAGCGGCTTAATTAAAATACTTTATTGGTAATAGAAATTATCTAATAAATATCTCAACGAGTCATTGAAAAGTCTATCCGATTGGAGTGGTGCTATAACTTTACGAAGATTATCACAGCCCTATTGATGTGCGCTCTTCAAATTAAAAAGATAGAAGTTCGATAAATCAAATTACAATCTAAAGTACCTACTGTAAAGATAACAATTGAAACGAAACTGTATCACTCAAATTATCATGCATTTTGAATCCGAAAAAAAAGTATACAAAACTATTCTTAGAATAAAGATTATGTGAGAAATTTATTAAAAAAAAACTTAAACGAAAATAAAAGCTATATAAGCCGTCATTTACATAATAGTCAAAACTCCAATCGAATTTCTAACGTTTAACAAACACAACCTAAAAATGGATATTTAACGAATCTACCTATATGTATGACGAATCTACAATCTAAAAATGTTCGAATAATTAAAAAAAACTTAATTATTTATGAAAATTACGGTTCTCAAAAAATATTAACTGCCAGTAATGTTTGTCAAAGCGTTGCAAACTTTTAAATGCTCGTTATTGCGCGGTTTCCGCTTGAGTTTGATTCTTTGCCGCCTTTTTCTCGATTTTGGCGGCCTTCTTGTCGGCTGCCTTTTTGGCTATCGCTTCGTCTTCAGCTGGATTGTCCCAGTCCTGTCGTTGACCGGAGGCAAATATGTTGTAGAATGTTGCACAGAAAATGTAAACCCCACCGGCGATGTAGAACACTATTCTCCATTGTGCTTGTGTGGGCTATAATAAAGAAAAATACAAATTAATTTTTTTTTTCGGTAGTCTTGGATTTCCTGGAGAGATAAGTGTGCTTAGGGAAATAATAATAATAGAGGGCCATTCATGAGACAAATCTTTTTAAAAGAGGAAATTAGAAAATAAAATTGGTATCCAATTATGTAAGTTATAATAATAAATTTATAAAAATGGTAAATAATAAATTTAAGAACATAAAATCAGCAATTGTATTTATATTTAAGTAGGTACCTACATTTAAAGATTTAATTATGTATACGATATTATTATGTTAATAACAACTTGTTTCTTTTTGTTGTTCAAACATAAATTGGGACTAAGTGGATGTTTCTAACATCAGAAGTGGGATCCATCTCCTACACCATAAAAGTTTATAAATAGTTCAACGGTATATTGCAAAGCAACCGACCAGTCCTCGCAGTCTTTTTGACGCTTAATTGCTCAAAATGACTGCGAGGACTAGCTGACTGACTGGTTAAGAGACAGAGCCTGTAAATGAAGAGGCGTGATTTTTAAAACGATCTTTACTACAAAATGGTGGTAGGTATACATACATATATACGGTAGGTATACATATATAGGTAGAGATACGACGTCGAACGAAAGTTCAAGACGTGGTTTCCAGAGTTGCAACTTTAAAGTGGAACTGGGCTGGCTAGGAGGAAGGATAAAGCTGTCACCGAGTGGTCCCCCGAAATGGAAAACGGAGCGTAGGGCATCCGGCAGATGGACGGGTCGACGATGTTAAGAATATTGCTGACAACTGGAGTAGGATGGTCCAGGATCGAGAAGATCGTAGACGGAAGGAGGCCTATACCCAGTAGTGGGTCACGGAAGGCTGTGGATGAATGAATATCGGTGAGCACTGACCCTGCCCTCGATGATGTATCCGGCCACGATGGGCGCCAGCAGGCCGGTGAGGTTGGCGAGGCAGTTCGTGAACGACATCAGGATGCCCGCGAACCGCGGCGACAGGTCCAGGTGGTTCACCTGGAAATAAACAGAGATACATACAATCCTAACTAATATTATAAATGCGAAAATGAGTTTGTTTGTTTGTTTGGTTGTTACCTCTTCACGCTTTATCTACTGAACCAATCTTCCTGAAATTTCGCATACACATAGCTGGAAGTACGGAGAAGGACATAGGGTACCTTTCATACCGGGAAAAAGCACTGTTCCCATGGGAAATTCACGCGAGCGAAGCCGCGGGCGAAAGCTAGTAAAAAATAAAGATACATACAAAGGTGCAATACAGTACCACGTCTTTGTTTCTTAAGGGTTAAACAGAGCCAAGAGTCAAGAAACTCGAAGGCCAAGGCTAAACAGTGGAAAAGTTTATGAAAATGTGGCAAAGTTCATGAAAATGTGGCCATTAAGTGAAAGTGTACCACATAGACATAAGTCGGAAACTAAACTGGAAAAAAATAATTTAAGGAAAGACGAGAAGGATATTTGACAAAATAAAAGGTCGAGATGCCGTCGCATTTTATAGAGGTGATTTGAAGATTAGCATCATGAAAAATGTTCTTAGTCTTTCTCGAATAGGTAAATAGGTCCAAGAGGCGGGATGCCCAGCCAGTGGCTATTTGGGGCAGCTATGATTCCTGCGTTTAATGCTTTGCTAACATCTAAGTTCGATACGACTTGTGACTAATATTAGGTTATTTGGATTATAAAAACAAATGATATCTCACCTTGAAACCGGAGTAGATACCGCCGTTAAGGCCAACGCCGATGGCCAGGATAGCCACGGTGGCGGCGGGGTTGCAGCCCGTGTTGGCCGCCACGAACAAGCCGATAGCCGGCCCGTATTCACCTGCAAACAAATCCATGCAAAGATCCATCTTCATCGGAGATCGTCATTTTTATCATAGAAATCGGCACATTTTTACAAATTGTATGTCTCTTTCTACCTCTGATTTTTCATATGTACTTAGGTAGGTCCCGGTTCCCAAAGATATAATTTTTATCTTCCGTGTTAATGTGTTTTAATTTTGTCTTTTCAATATTTTTAATGTAGATAGTTCTTTTATTTATGATCGAAGTATAAGTGCAGCTAAAGATGATGATAAATTTTAAAAGGGTTAACAGTGTGCATATTAAAATTTGACAAATAACGAAGCAAAGAATTGCAATGATGAATCAATAGAAGTAGTAAGAACGCTCACCGATACTGTTGATGATCTTCCTGACTTGCGTGTGGTTGAGCCTGCCGCTGGACAGCATCCAGTCGGCCACGACCGAGATGAACATGGAGAACAGCCACATGCACAGGTACGGCAGCGCGGAGACGAAGCCGTTCTGAAAGTTAATAACTTGTACATAGAGGATAGAGTGGCCTAGCTCCAAAGCAAGTTTCCTGGTTTTAAAGGCAATTAATGGAGCACCTGCAGTGCCACCCCCCTTGCCCTAACTCTGAACTGGTAGCTGCCACCGATCAGGCTGAGAAAGTGGCATTTACACGCCAAGAAGTAGAAGGGTAAATTGAGTATTTAATAGCCTTTGGAGCAGAAAAACTCTGAAGTAAGTAGTGTAGTGATAACCGTCAGGCACAGCGCAGTCACTAAATAATTGAATAGACGATTCAGAATATTTTAATTTTAATGCTACGCTTATTATAATGCTAGTTTAGTTTTAATTTAAGCAAATCCTCCAAAAATATTACCGGAATGGCACTTATCGATCTTATCATAGCTTATGATGCTATCAACACAGGATCCATAAAAGCCAATTGACTATTTGGCAATGTTATGTCTTGTTTGGGATCAAGTTGATTTAGTTTCAAGTTGACGCAGATATTTTCAGGATATTTTGTCAAATAACTTTAGCCAATCACTAATATAATCAGCCAAAAACTGTCACTAGCAAAAAAAATACTTAATACAAGGCGTTCCACAGGGTTGTATTCTTGCACTATTTGCATTGTAAATATGTACTTAAGTAAAGTTTTGATTAAGACAACGTTATATTTAGATTAATAATAATTGCACACAGATAAATTAAGGCGACCGAATAGGTAAGTTGACAGGTACACAAAATTTAATGCTACCATTAAACTAATGATTGTCTCGCAATTGTCAATTCACCAAATTAGCACTATTAGCAGACTAAACAGCTAAACGTATCTGGACACGCGACGTGATTCAATCAACCAATTGACTCGGCTCGAACCCTGACCTCTGCGGTCCAAAGTGAACATGATTCATGGACTCGAACGTTCTGTAGGCACGCTACGAACTTGCAATTTTAGAAGCACTTTCACACGTACATAATTACAAAATCCTGAGGTGTTGAATGTAGGTATAGGTCACCGAAATGCACACTATAGCAAATTCGAACAGAACAGAATACTTTGTATCACACTTCTCATCCCCCATACGAGACAATATACCTCTTACCTACTTATTTACTTTTAAAAGACATTCGTGACTGACCACCCAACTTGGTTTTAGTTCGTCATTTACACATATAATAAAGATAATACCTACGATTGAGCAATTTACAAATGTTCGTTTACTTACATCCTTGATGGAGAAATGCAGCACTTGTCTCATGAAGGTCGGCAGTTCCGTCATCAGCGTCTCGTAGCCGTAGTTCTGTCCCATGTGCGCCAACATGATCGCCCAGAAAGGCATCGACAATAGGATCTTACTCCACGGGATTGGTGGCGACTGCAAAGATAAATTGCATGTTCTTAGCACTTGTTTATGGACTGCAGTGATTACTTACCATCAGGCAACCCGCGTGCTCGTTTGCCTACTATTCTATATAAAAAAAAAACTTTTGACTCTTTTTAAAAAATCTACCTAGACATTAATTCCCGAAGACGTACAGGAAATAAGAAGGTACACCGTCAGCCGTGGGCAGATAATTTACTTAATCTGTGGTGTAGCCTGGAAGGTAGAAAAGAAAGAATTCTTCTTCTTATCGAGTGTGTTATTACTAACACTGGTGTCAGATTTTATTCAAGTCGGCTAAAGGCATCTGACATGACTTTTACGACTACCGCCATCTAGTGGCAGTAGCCGTATACACACTAGTAAACTGAACAGTGCAGGTTTCCTCACGATGTTGCAAGCAGGTGGTAGTCTATGAAAACTACCATGCATGAGTCAGATTGGTCTACAAACTTAAAGGTAGGATTTGAACCACAGTCCTATCCGACCTCAGACGAGTGTCATTACCACTTGGCCACGCTTCAAAAGAAAGAATAAAACACTGCTTACACTAGATCCAGCGGCACCCCACAGCGAGCTGAGAATATACTTCTTCTCAGTCTCCTTGATGTTCTTGCATTGTTCTGGGTCCTCGGACACGAAGAACAGGAAGGCCAGGCACCAGACGGTGCCGATGAGGCCGAACACGTAGAAGATGGACGGCCAGCCGCCGGCGAAACCGTATGCAGAGAGCAGGCCTGACAGCGGCATGGAGATCACTGTGCCGAATTGGGCTCCTGCGAAATTCAATTATAACGTCACAATTATGGCGTCATATTTCTTCTTTTGAAATTGGTAGAAAATAACATTATTCAAAACTTTTTTTTAAATTAAAAATTTGAGTGCGTTTGACCTCTATCTTGCCTGACGGGAAGCAAAGATTGGGAACCAAAATGATTAAAAAAGTGGCCCATTATCACCTGGGTGAATTACGACGAAGGTGAATAAATGACACAAATTTCGTCGAATCAATTCACCTGCTAATTTTTTTTGGGTGAAATGAGTCAGAGGTGAAATGAAGATACTAAAAAGTCTACTCTTTTCACCCAGGTGATATCACCCAGGTGAAAAAAGTGGAAATACCATCTAGGGTGATACACGCAAACTCAAAATATGCCTATTCACTCTTTCCTTGACGTTTTTCTAGTAAAGTAACAAAACAAGATAATGAAACAAAGTGTGCGATTAGTTTATTTGTTGACTCATAGTGAATTTTAAAATAAACTAGCTTACAAGTTACTATACATACATACATATTATCACGCCTTTTTCCCGTGGGGGTAGGCAGAGACTAGCGATTTCCACTATAGTGGAATATATATATTTCCAAGTTACTATATCTAACGAAATATGTTTTGGTTCTGCTATGGCTACTACTTGTAGTAATTATACAACTATACAAACATAATATGTTTGTGTACCATTAAATCTGTTCTCTGAGTCCGAGATATGAGGCTAGCAATGAAATGTTGAAAACTTCTTCTGTCAAAGAAGAATCAAGTTATTATGAGAAGATGATCATAGGATTCTTACCGGCATATACAGCTGCTCCCATCCGACTCCTTTCATTGGGCGGGATCCACTTAGCCAGCATAGCGTGAGAGCATGGTACTATTGGACCCTGTAAACAAAGATATTAGGGTATATTAGGGCCCTTTGAGCGGAAGGTTTTAATCTAAAACACAAATGGAAAAATGTAAGTATCAAAAATGATTTCTGATAAGAAATAACACCCCCGGACCTTGTGACCCACTTGAAAAAACATCTTGTTCTGTTGAAGAAAACAGAACAACATATTACCTCGCCCAATCCTTGGATGAACCGGACCAGGATGAGCCATTCGACACCGGCTTTAGCGGCGACGGGCACCAGCAGACCGAACACTGAGTTGACTAGCATGCCCACCCCGAGGAACAGACGAGCTCCATACCTGAAAACACATCGAAATGAGGATCCCGTAAAGTTACAAAGAATCAATTTCAAAAATGACATTTTTCTTTTTCTATGTCTTCATAGTGCTTCCTGTGTTAACGTATACACCATATTATTATATCAGGAAGTGATAGTTATCACTGAACTATATCGAGATATAGTTCTGTGGTTGTCACTGATAAATATTATGATGATTATCTTGATAAATATACCTAGATTATTTATCTTGATAGGTAATAAAAACCGACCAAGTGCGAGTCGGACTCGCGCATCAAGGTTATTTCCTACGCAAACATTGGGAAATATCCTTGTACTTTAAATGCAAAGATGAAAAAAGAGAATGTGAGAGAAAGAGAAAATATGGGGTATAAGAGAATGAAAATGATACAACAGGGTGACGGTTCTGCTAACTTTCAGTCGTAATCGTGTCTTAGCGGTGTTTCCATAGCATAGTAGGTACTTACTAGTAGCTAGTGCTTTTTACGCAATTGTATGTAAGGTTCGATTCCTAATCGTGTCTTTATGAGTTTGTATACCAAATTACCTTGTGTAGAAGTTTTCATCATGAACGTAACAAGTATCTATGATTTTATTAATTCCATAGTTTTCTTAGACAAAAGCACTGAGTAAAATTTTGGTGTAGAAACTACTACGATAACAGAGATTAAAAAGATATTCTCTGCTACTATAGCGAATTTGTTTTATGGCTAATACGAAAACGAGTCAATAAAACATGACACCACCATAAGGCTATCGTAAAATGACAGCCTCTTCGACGTTGATTAATGCGATCGTTTTATGTGGCTGTAAAGAGATATGTAATAAGCTGGATAGAGTTGCATCGTCCTAGTAAATGTATTCATGATATGGCCAATATTTTGAGCCTGAGTTGATGATAATCAACGCAACGTCTTCTCAGCATTCACCCCTGGATAAAGGTTCTCTTACATACCTACGTTCATGTAAATATTGATGTTAGAGTTGATTAAGTTAATATCAATTCTATAAAGTTTCACATCACTGCATTTTATTGTTACTATCATCAGCAATAAATGATTATTATGAATACCTGGGAAGATTTTAGAATGAAGGGGTTCAAGCACACTACCTTGCGGAACGCCACACATTACAGAACGTTCATTTGATAAATATTGCTTCCCTAAAGCTTGAAGTGTTTCCAAAATTCGGAAATTGATATTTTGAACATGGTAAGATTACATTAGGAGCCCATAAATGTTTGGAAATTTATCTTTGTTATTTCGCTATCTCATTTTCGGCTAGGTCATCGTTTACTTTTTCATGTAAGTTGTTATTCACATGAATATGAAACATACCTACATATGTTGTGTCAATACTGCAGTACGAGTAGTACACGAATAAACCAAATTAATCGACGCCATTTATAAATTTAACATCATACATACACATGCAGCGGAAATCTGGACATTTTCAATGCGTCCATTTCCAACCAATTTATTAAATCTTTGAAAAAAGTCCACCTACAGCCGGACCGTTTCCCATGGTCAGTTTCATACGCTCTGAATGTCACGGAGTATTTGATCAAATCTCATATCTCATATAATCTAATTTGTCGTTGTCAAGTGTCGTTATTAAATCAACGAGCGTCATCATGACGTCACTGTTCATGACGTCATTTATATATGAGAGTGCCCAAAACAGTATTCTGTAAGACTTTAAGAGCAATTGTTAAATTTGCTAAAGGAAATTAACAAGTGGATCATTAGAATTTGATGTACCTACCTAGATAAGACTTTAATTTGGCTTAAGATTTTTAGCTACTTAAGTGTATAGTCGTAGTGTAAGTTAATCCCAAAGATAATTATGCAAGTAAAATGAGCGCAGGTAGCCTAATTTAATTTAGCTTAAGCGTTCGTCAGCAAACAGAGTTCGTACATATACACAGTATATTTACATCTATCTGACCCAAATGATAACTGAAATGGAGATTAAGAAAGTGGAACACCATCTCAAAATATGATTTTCTTAAAAATTGTCTTCTAATAAACGAAGATCAATTTATTCACCTAAGTCGTATTACTCGTTGCTGAGGATCCCTGTTACGGTGGTACCCCCGCTAAGAGAAGCCAAGCAAATCGCAAGGAAAGGGCACTACCTACCTTTTATCGAAGAGCTAGGTCGTATTTTGACCCTCATAACTTAAGAAGAATGAAAAAAAACACGACTTTCATGACAAGTTAACTACACAGGGAGTAAGTACTTAGTTAGTGGTCTATTAGAAAAAAATAAAATAAAAGGTACTCAGATTTTTCTACGCACAGATTACGTATAAACTATCATAAATTACGTATATCTAATTAACATAATATTTAGACTGTGTTCAACGTAGTGTTATAATTTGATCATACGAGTAAACAAGATCCTTCATAATCATGTCTTCAAACACTAAATGAAATACAGCCTAGCTGTCATTGGGATGATGAAGTCTTGCATAAGATGCTGTAATAACCCATGTATGGAAAACCTTTGTATTATTATCAAAATTTCTGTGGAACCTAATATGTTTTCTGTATTTATTTCTATTAATGCTATTTGTCTATATGCAGCCGTTTACTTTATTGCTTTCACTTGTCGATTTCTAATAAGAAATTAAGATGCATGGGACATTTTCGGCAGCAAGTGCGGACGTCAAGTGAAGCTGACCTTAGCCCAATAACAGTAGCCTCGAATCTATTACAAGCCCCCGCAGGAGTGGGCGGGAGCACTAAACTGCATGTCACTTCCGAAATAAACTCTCGTGTCGCGAAAAATTGTGGGGATTTGACCTTTGTTTTCACGTGCTTATTCTTTTAAAGATACAGAATCACGTCTTTATTCCTTGAGGGGTAGACAGAGCCAAGAGTCGTGAGACTCTTAGACCACGCTTAGCTGAATAGTACTAACTGATGGGATGGAGATTCAGGTATAGTGACAGGTTGCTAGCTAGTCGCCATGAGTGAAGGAATCCCCAGTTTAAAGCCCTTTCCCACGATTGACTTTTACGATCTGCACGGGAAGAGGCACATTGGCACATTCTATGTTTCTTCGCTCCCAGACCAACATGGACATGGACGACATTTATTCTTTTAGCGTAGGTTGCTTAAATAAAGCTAGGCATTCATTCGTTTATTTAACAGGTAACAATTTAGCTTATATCCAAAAAAACTCAAAAACTATAGTTTTTTCGAAAGTCCAGATGCAGGTATAATTAGCGCGTAAGAAGCAGCGGGAAATACGACTTGTAATAAAAAGTATAACAAAATGTTGCGGGCTCTGAGGCTAAACCTGAAAGCATAGGTCGTACTTAGGACGCGGGTTATCGGTTTATCGGGTTAAATTTCAAGCCTGTGTCGTGAGGAGTTCCCTTATCGGAACTGATTGAGGTTGTATAATCAGGTTACCACAGCAACGTGCATAATAAAAACTGCGATATATGTTAGGAGAGAAAATAAAAGAGATGATAGAAGTTACAGTGTGTGTTTACTGACCTTTTAGAGAGAATACCGAAGGGGATTTGAGTGAGGACGTATCCATAGAAGAATGAAGAAAGAATATAACCCTGTAGTGTGGAAGTCCAGACGAAGTGGCCGTCTTGCGATGCCGCCGACTGCAAAAAAAGAGAGATTTGAGTTCATCATGATCATCTTGAGTCGAAATGGCTAAATTTTAATCAGATTGTTTTAGACTACCTCATTAGCATTAAGATCCTCTAGACTTGAGGTCCTTCCCTCTTTTACCTTAACCTCAATTTGGATGTTTTAATCAGCAGAAGTGTCATTCAAACTACTTACACAGAGAAAGTCTGTCTCATTTTAAATCCTACTAATGCCGTTTGGTTAACCATAGCGACAGATATCATGAAGACCATCCTCATAATGTATAGTGAAGGGCATAGCACGATACTTACGCTAGTATGGTTACTATCAACGTTCCCGCACTCGGTGTCGACCGCCTCGGCAACAACTGGCAGCGCCGTGTGGTTGACCATAGCGACGATAGCCACGGACATGTTGGTCCTCATGATGTACGCGTTGGCCATCCCGAGGAACAGCATGAAGGTAACGAAGTGCCGTGTACCGAGGCCACCTGGAGGACAAAAAATAACGAAAATGACTTTAAAGTCTGCAAAAATCGCGCGTAAGTGATCAAACGCACTTCAGTTTAAATGAGACTTAGCTAAAGGTATGTTTTTAATTAATTTTCCGGTTATGGTTAGATAGATAATTCATAATTTTGTGCTGTATAATTGATATAAGCATATTTAAATACCATTCTACATCTATCTATTTGTGAATAGACTAACAAATAATTTATTTTATTGCATCTAGCTCTTGGGCTATAAAAGTCTTAATAAAACCGCACCAAAAGCCAACTGTTTTAGTTTGGTTTGGCTGAATACAAATTTGAAATATAAGCAATTTTATTTTATCCATTGGAGAATCTCTTTGAAAATAGCGTATGTTGTTTTATTGACGTCAATTAAAGAAAACTTCTATTTCGGAAATTTACCGGTATCTTTTTCATACCGATACTTACCTAAATAGTAAAAATAAACTTTGAATTAGTACCATATTTTTCCGTTGCTTATATACTGGACCATGGGACATTTTTTTTCTGTACTAAATAGGAATGGTATGGTTATTAAAATGGAAATGACTCTAAAAAGATAAAACAAGACACCAGAAAGTTCATAGTTACTAAGTATGTCATAACCTCAAACTTGGCAGAGAAAAGCGCGCGAAACGCCAAAACGTCAATTTCCCATTGGCGGCAAATGCTCTCTAACAAAATATTAATTTACGAGAAATTATACTCTAATTACAGTACAGAGTTGGAAATAAACGCAGATTCATCAAAACGCACAACCTTGATTAAAATGTAGACATTTTGTTTGCTTCCTTCATGGTAGGCAATTAATAAAATTAAGTGCTGGCATGTCAAGACACTTTGGAAGGACCTAGGTCACCTAGGTGCAGATCGCCTAATCTAAAACTGATATTTAGTTCTTGTTTCAAAGTATGGAGTTTACAATGGAGGGGCGTTCAGTTTTAGAAGCACGTTAGTAAATTTTGATATACACAAACATTATTTTCCCATTTTTGGGCCTTTTAACTTGCTTTTAACCTATAAATAAGTACTTTTATAGAGACTTTTTATGGTTGCCAGTCTGAAAGAATCCGCAGAAAAAATCTAGACAAGTGACCGGAGTAGATCTGTTGCCAAAAGAGATGTGCTTCTATATTTAGAAGTTCAAATAAAGAAAGACTAATCTGAGGGCCTACATAATATTTAATAGTTTTTTTTTTATAAAATCAGAAATAATCGGATTCAATACCTAATCTCAAAGATCACTCAGTTACTAAAAATAGTTCCATTTTATAAATATTATTTAAATCTAACGTCTCATTAGTACAGACAGTCAGATGCAGACACCTGACCCCCTATCACACCGAATCCTAATCTCAGGGGGTCACATTTCTCTCCATCTGACTGTACATAGATACCTATGTACAATACGGTTGCCACTTGCCTTTTCATTTTTATATTGAAGTGATGACTGATGGGCAGACGGTTGAAGGTCGCTAATTATTTCACGTGCTTTTGTCACACGATCCAAATATTTATGACTAGATTTTGCCCTCGACTTCGCCCGTGCGAATTTCGTTTTTCTTCCATTTCTTAGGGATGGAATTTCCGAAATTCTTTTCTTAATACTAGCGTAGTGAGTGTGACACGCTATATACAGAACCTTTGTACAATACGGTTGCCACTTGCCTTTTCATTTTTATATTGAAGTGATGACTGATGGGCAGACGGTTGAAGGTCGCTAATTATTTCACGTGCTTTTGTCACACGATCCAAATATTTATGACTAGATTTTGCCCTCGACTTCGCCCGTGCGAATTTCGTTTTTCTTCCATTTCTTAGGGATGGAATTTCCGAAATTCTTTTCTTAATACTAGCGTAGTGAGTGTGACACGCTATATACAGAAAATTTCAAGTTTCTACGTTCTGCGGTTTCGCAGTTCTCACTTAGTTCGTCCAATTTTGAACTGTTAGCATAACTTGAAATAAGTACTAGTAAGAATCATAGTTACCCAGTTGTAGTTATGGCTACATCTAAACTGGTTTATTTTTTATCATCGTCAATGAAAGAATGAATCCTTTCAATCTCGATATAATAATCATCATTGATCAAAATTGTATTTTTAACCTATTTTCTACAACTTTCTAAGAAAAACATCAATAGCCCTGCCTAGTTTATATCCATCTCAAAACTGCGACAAGAAACTGAGAGTTACTATAGTAGCTGCATTTGTAGTGCTTCGCTTCCATAGATAGATAGGTACCAACTCAATATTAAGCCTAGTCAAGAACGAATCCTTGTTGGCATAACTACTGTGTGAAATGGAGAAGGTAAATATCAAAACTACTTCTATTTATTGCCAAGGTGCAAGAAAGTCACTGCGTGTTTTTCATGGCATGGCATTGGCAAGAACATTGTTTTCAAATAGGAAGAAAAAGACAATTTTGTAGCAAGAGGATATGGAAGTAGAGCCGTGATAAACGGGAAAAAGGCGTGCTAGTATGTATGTAAAAGGCAATTTTTATGTAAACAATTATTTTGCTACATGACAATCACATTTCTTTTTTTTATTAGAGACTAGCAGTTGCCCGCGGCTTCGCCCGCGTGACTTTGGCTTAGATGAAAAGTCTTTTTGTGTTCCAAACTGTTTCCTGTGTTCCAATCTTCGATTTTTATACGTCTACAGAAAATGCTCATCAGATTAACCAAGTTTTGCTAAGGCGCCATTCCCGTATATGTTATTGTGTAGGTGGTCTCTTGGAGCTTTTCATCAGATGTTCCAGATCTTCAATTTTTATACGTCAGCAGAAAATGCTCATCAGGTTGAACGATTTTTGTTAAGGCACCATTTCCATATTACTTATATTTTAGCTGTTCTGTTATGGTTCTTCATCAGGTGTTCCAGTTTTCAAAATGAATTATAGCCTATATGTTGCCCAGGCTTAATAGCTATACAACAAAGAAAGTTTCATTCAAATCCGTTCAGTAGTTTTTGCGTGAAACGCGTACATACATACAGACAGACAGACAAGAAATTCCAAAAAAAATTTTTTGCTTTCTATTGTTCTTTTTAGGTCTCCCTCTATCCATTTCAGTCAAAAATATTAAATGTACAGACAAAATATTTTTACTGTTTTATTATAAGTATGTATAGATTTGAGTGCGTTTGACCTCAATCTTGCCTGATGGGAAGCAAAGATGAGGTCTAGGGTGGTACACGCAAACTCAAAATATGCCCATTCACTCTTGCTTGGAAAACCCCTAAATTATATTTGTCGGGAAACAGCAACGCGGGGAGAGAATTCCATACCTTAGCGGTTCGCATGAAAAAGCAGGAGGCGAACCAAGAGGTGCGGTGACTTCACTTTGGTTTTGATACCTAGGTATTTCAAAAGCATCAAATAAGCCATTAAACCGAGCTATTCTGTAGCATCATGAAATTTGTTGTTAAGAGTTTTGTGTGAAAATTCTACATTCTTTAGCACATAATTCTTATTACAACCCTTACTCAAAAAAAGCTTTGCGTCAGTTGGAGCAAAGACAAGCCTGTGGAGAAATGAACAATGCTAAAAATAAATTCGTGCGTACAAAACCATCAAATGTATGAGGCGAGAGTACAGTTACTGTCACGTGGCTTGTTCATGATATATTTTAGAAAACGTACATCAGTCCCAGACGCCATAAAACTTGGAGAAAACATAACTCTTTACTATTTATGACGACTTTGCATGGGGAAACTTGTCATAAACGGTATATAACTAACTTCAAAAGATCACATTTATGCAAACAATGATTCAAACGTTGAACTAGAGGTTTTGGTAGAATTCTGGCAGTAAGAATTGGAGGACCATTTACATGCAGATTATTCAGTATTGACAAACGGTATAAAACTAACTTCAAAAGATCACATTTATGCAAACAATGAATGAAAAGTTGAACTAGAGGTTTGGGTAGAATTCTAACAGTAAGAATTTGTGGACCATCTACTTACATGCAGATGATTCAGTATTGACTTTAAGTGTTAGTCTAATCCTTAATACTTACTTAGTATCTGAGAAAAGACTTATCATACCCCACACATCAAGCCAAGATGATACATATCATCTTTGAGAAAAATGAGCAGACAGTTCTCTTTAAAAATAAAGATCAAAGGCATGTTTGAATTTTGTAATTCTTTTTAAAGGTTTTCACTTATATGTCGCGTTTTCACGAGTTAGTATTAAGTATCTAAATCTATAAAATAAATAATAAATACTTAGCAACTAACATACATAGCAAAAAAAAACAACAAGAAAACTGGCACGTGCGATGGCAATGACGTTGATGTTGTGTAACTGTGGAGGCGGCTTTCGTCTACTCTGTGTCTAGCTTGATTTATTTAATTTATGAAAAACGAGCTTCGCTCCTGTGGGAATTTCGGGATAAAAAGTACCTTATGTGCTATTCCCAGTATTTTTCTACACATGTACATTCATCAAAATCCGTCCAGTAAATTTTGGGTAAACTCACATCGAAATTACAAATTTTCGCATTTATAATAAGTAGGATTGGGCGAAGAGGTCACCCCCATTAGCTTCCACTCATCCTGTCTAAAGCAGTGGGACAACACTAACAAGTACTTAATTAAATCAGATTCAAAATTGATAGGACCTTCGTAAGAAAACAGAAAAAGTAATAGCATCTTGTGATCTTACACTCGACAATCACAAAAAAGCAAAGACTTATACTTCGGGTATTCGGTACTCTGTGAGACCATGTCTTTCGTGAAGCGAGCTTACTTACTGCAATAAATTTTTTATGACAGGCTTTTCACACGTTTTGATATCTACTTCTCAGAATTATTTATGAATCACTAGCTTTTGCCCGCGGCTTCGCCCGCGTGAATTTCCCACGGGAACAGTGCTTTTTCCCGGGATAAAAAGTAGCCTATGTGCTATTCCAGGTCATTATCTACCTCTGTACCAAATTTCATCGAAATCCGTCCAGTAGATTTTGCGTGATTGAGTAACAAACATCCTCACAAACTCACAAACTCACAAATTCACAAACTCACAAACTCACATCCAAACTTTCGCATTTATAATATTATAGTATAGTATGGATAGTATGGATTCAAATAAAAAAAACCTTGCTTTTCGTTATTTATCTACCTACCTACATATGGCCTTAAGTTCATAAGTATCATTATTTAGAACTTGTAAATATGTACAAGAATAAAAGACAATTTCAATATCTTTAAATTTATAGACATAAGAAAATCCGATATCGGTCTGTCTGATCTAGAAACTACAATGCCTGTGATAAAGATGATAAAGTAATTTGATATAATCAGAAGGAAGACTACAAAGAGTAGGATGACGTCCATTAGGCCGGAGTAGCAAATTGGCAATAATAACACGTTATCACATCAGGTGGATCCACAGAATACAGACTATGGAAGCCTATTCGTCAGTATGGACCTGAAGCTAGGCATACATACCTAACTATTTCAGTAGATAAACGCATTTTTTTGCTAGCTTAACCAGAAAACTATTGATCACTTTAGCCATATCGTATTTTCAAAAATGAGATGCTTTTGACGTTGTTTTAATTATTTAGAACCAAATTTTGATTCAAAAGAGTTAGATCATTTAGGCATCTTATTAAAGAATATGATAAGGTGTCGAAGGTGCGTGAGTTTAGGTATGAATATGACGCATCTCGCCTTTGCTTTGATGTAAGTTGTAAAAACTGACCAACCAATTAGAATGACCAAAATGGTGAGCGACCTCGCTATTATTATAGTTCAATGTGATAATTCTATAACTATACTTACTGTAAAAAGTATTTTAAGGAATTCCTCAATTAATTTTATTTTAAGGTTTAAGATCTAACAACTATTTAGAATTACAAACTTTTTTGGATAAATCTAACAAGAACCAAAAGATTTTATGGGGTTGCTTTTTCGAAACTCAATTTTATGAGTGGATCCAATCATCCATTATCCATTCTAAGAGTAGATGAACTAATAATAATATCTGTTTCTTATAAAACTGAGAACAAAATTACTGCCCACTCAGAAAAAAATATAAAAACTAGTCACATTTACCTAATGCTATAAAAACTATGAGATCCCATTACGCGGATCATGTGTCCACAATTCCAGTAAATGGTGGATAAAAACTGGATCATGTTCAGACTGTGACAATTACAATAAAACTATTGTTGTTTCGCCTTGAACTTGACTGTATTGTGTCGCTTCCGGAAAATAATGAATTTTCACTCGAGGCTGCTCTATCATTTGTCGAAATAACGAGGCTGATTACCGTGGTATCTTTGGTGGATATTTGGTTTGATTGTTACTAATGTAATTGGTGTGTCTTTTCATTCAGATTAGATATGAAAGCTAAGCCATAGCCATGCTAAGCTTTTAGCATCCAATGTGTTGGCTATTAAGTATAATAACAAACATAACCGTAAGATTATTCTTTTTACCTTAGTAAATACAACTTTTTATGAGATAAATAAAGGAGAAAGCTTAGGCTTTACTCGTTTTGTATTGGTTATCAGAAAGTTATGTACTTACTTATAGAAGTTGTACGAGTGTATTATCGGAAAGTCGAAATTATTTCTTAGAACCATCATTTTCATAAACATACTTTTTCGTCTCTATGTCGCGTAATTAATGACACTTTTGAAGCTTTTGGTTTTTGCTTTATACGAATTATTCAAATAAAATTGCGATGGTCCAAAAACAGATCCCTGAGGTATCTACCTTAGTTAGTACTGAGAACTAATAAATACAGAATAATTTAAAAAAAATATTTATTCCGATAGTTTCACTAATTTGTTTGTTTTTTGTTTCGCTGGAAAATTGGAGTGATAAAGTTTACAATGGCACAAAAAAAATCACCATAAGATTTGATTTGAAACAAAATTTGGAATAATAAGCAGGTAAGCCAAATAGGTATAGGATGGCAGAAAATAGAAAAATTTTCTGACGAAACCTTATACATACAATAAATGGATATTGTTTATTTATATTAGATACGATTGCAAAATAATGGTTATTGCTAATTTTGAATAAAACATGCCACATAAAAATTAATAAATAACAGGTAGGTATTAATCATAAATTACAGAGTGGCTATTGCAGAAGTCCGATACGTCGCAAAGCATTTCCAGCTATCCTGCTTGCCGTACCCCTTAGTTTTTCCCGATGACATCACCAGGAAAAACTAAGGCTTTTAATCTAATTTAATTCACCTGTTTCTGGAACAGTTTACCGGGACTTCGTCTAACTTTAAGTTGAATGTTGGAAACTCACCGGTCTTCGCCGGCCGCTGGTCTTCCAACCCAGGTTGTTCCCACACCAGCACGTGTGCACCGCGCGATTTCGACACCATTTTGCGAGAAAAATGCGAAAAGAATCCTTAAATTAGGCGATGAACGTCCGTCACCTAGCTACGTGACGTTGCTTAGTGAAGCAACGGTGGGTTTTTCGCACAAGGGAGGCATCGCGAGGGTTGTACTGCGAGGTTTAGGAGAAGACGACTGCAAGACGTCGGTTCGGCGCGTCGTCGCGTCTGTAAATATAGGTGGACGCTGAAGGGGCCTGCGAGGGGAGGGACGGGCGGCGCACGCGCTCAGAGCATGCAATGACGTGAGCCAGTTTTTTTTACTGAACACTGAAACTGATGCTTGCAGGAAATAGTACCGCTATGATTAATGATTTAGAGTAGCCTTGATCTCGTGTCTCCTCAACTTGAACCAACTTGGTTTGCTGGTTTTGAAGTTAAGCAGAGGGTTCAAATTACATGAAATTACATCAGATCATTAGCAGCAGTAGGTAGTAGTTTCTTGGGACAACTTTTATATGGTCCTGCCTGAATGATCGCATTACCAACAACATGATCTAATTCAATTTATCATCAATTTAAGGAACTGCCTGAACTCGGACTCACAACTCAAGTTCACAAAAGATGAAATTAACGATGGAGTGCCAAAAATTGGAACTTAGTTACCTAGGTACTCAGTTTCTTGAAATTGACGGCCGAAATTCACTTGACTATATTATGCCTATAGCTAAGCTACCGCGATATGCCATGATTGGCAATTTTTGTGAATGGAAAATGATCAGCTTATTTGATATAGGTATGTACGGATGAATTATACCAGATATTACGAGTATTTGTATCCGCATATTCCGCATGCAAAACGCAAGTTCATGTGACGATAAATTTACAACGCGTAGGTATCATAAAATCAGAAACTCAATTTAAATTGTCATTATGTGGTTGGTGCTTCGATGCTAAGATTCCAGAAATAGAAGCTATAACAAGACGACATTTAGCCCATTTCGAATAAGTTAATATTGCTATAGTAGCAGCGTATGCTCCTGAAAAGTTCCTGTGGAAAATTTCATCCCCCAATGGAGACTAAAATTCATGCAATACGTGATACCTTGTATCTTTTGTTGAGGAATTGAATGTTACTTATGTCTTATGAAGTAAACAAAATTCTTCTGAAATATGTCAGGATTTTGGAGTGAAATGGTAGTAATTTGCATACCACGCAAGACCTTGGCTACAACTACCTACTTATAAGCCGTTAGTACTATCACCAAAGGTGTAGCAGTGAATTCATTGACTAGAATATTGGTATTGTTATAGTCAAAGCAAAACTTCCTACCAATTTGAACATCATTTAACCTAAACTTTGATACTATTATATCATTAGTCTTGTCTTTTGACTTGACATTGGACCCACCGCGTAGTAGAACTTTTTGAAAGTTCACTGGCCTGCTCATTACGATTCTATCGTTAACTAGCTAGGTACCACCAGTTTTTTCGATAAATATGACTCATTCATTCGGCAAATCGTACACGCTCGTTCTCGTTATCATTTATTTAGAATCTAAGTCCAAGTTAACAATATGCTTATTGACTATACCTGCCATGTGTAGGCAGGCATAGCGAGTTTATAAGTTTCAGTCTGTGTCTTTAGCTTTAGCATTCTAATCACACGGAGATACCTATTCAACGATATAAGTTAAGGGGTGTTATTTAAAGGGTTAGCATAGCATAGTGTTCATGTTTTTTCAAAATCTTTAAATGCTGACCAAATGCAGGGGCGTAGCTACCGCCGTATTTGCCGTATCAATTATACGGGGCCCCCGGGCCACGGGGGCCCCCAAAGTGTGTAAGGAAAAAGAATAAAAACTTTCTAATTTATTTTATTTTACAAATGACAAAATTCTATAAAGCAATTCCTTTTTTTCCCGCCTTAAGCGTTAAATATTAAGTAGGTATTTAAAATTCGATTTTTATTTGTAAAATGGGTAAATTATGTGATAAATAAATATTTATTTTCTTTTGTGAAAAATCTTTACCTCCTTAAGGGCCTCCAAAAAAAATTTTATACGGGGCCCCGACAAGGCACGCTACGCCACTGACCAAATGATTAAATTACTGATTTTTTAGTGGCTAACCAAATTTAATTACGGCAGACCTTTTAATTACTTCTGTAAGTTTAGTGATAGGTACATTAATACCTACATACATAAGTAAGATACGCACAAACCATGAAATTATATTATTAGCTAAATTCCTGCACATAGGTACTAGTAGTTACGGGTGGTGAATAATATTGGTGAAGTTGGGTAAATACACAGTATTTAGAATTTCTGAGCAAAAATTACTTAGAAAGTTTTTATATTTTTAGACCAGTAGCGCCATCTAGTAACGATTCTGAGAATTACAAAACGTCGAGATTGCGAACATCATTCAAGGATTCTAGATCATCGTTACGGAGTAAGTTTCGCGATATTCGTACAGAGGGAGACACTTGTTCGTAAATATTCAACTTCTAAAACTTATTTTAACTTTTAATGTTTACCGAAATCTATTATTATTATTGATTGATTGTTTAATGATCATTTAGTTGAATTAGTCGGATTTTGTATAATTTTCACAGACAATAAATTAAATAAGAGAAAACATGCAATCCTACTTGAGTTTTTGACTTTGTGAGGATGTTTGTTACTCAATCACGCAAAATCTACTGGACGGATTTCGATGAAATTTGGTATACGGGTAGAAAAATACCGGGAATAGCACATAGGGTACTTTTTATCCCGAAAATCCCACGGGAGCGAAGCCCCGGGGCGCAGCTAGTTACGAATAAATATTAAATACATCGTTGGATTAAATGCAAGTATGTTATAGGTCATAACTTCTACCTACTTATTTGTATTTTAAAAAAACACAAACCATACAAATAGTTTTTCCAATATGTCATAAGGTGAGTTACGAAACAAAACCACATACTTCACGTAATTTAAGTGCGCTTCTGTTTACATACCACCGCATCATTTCGTTACCTTGTTGTCTTTATAAAGAAGTACACACTAAAGTCACAATAACTCTCAGTCAAGTAGATAGGTGTGTAGATCATATCTACAGTTACCTACTAATATAATAAAGCTGAAGTGTTTGTTTGAATGCGCTATCTACCTATGAATATGACGAAACTATCAGTCAGATTTTAAAAACTCTTTTTGAGTATGATAGTCACATTATAGCCACATTAATTAGAAAGGTACCTAGTAAGTAAGGGAGTAAAGATACCAAAAAATAAGGATTGTAACATGACCAATGCGTACAACTGGCGGCCTTATAGATAGCTATGCGTGCGTAGTAAAGTTATTATGTCAAATGCAAGAAGTATAAGTTATATTATAACACTCGATAAGAAAGAAAATCATTGTCATCATCATTGCAGCCTAGTCTTTGCTTCGCCCGTCTTCGGACATAGACCTCCATAACTCATAGATGGCCTTCCTCATGCATGATATTAGCCAATGCAAAAGAATTTACAGTGAAGGCTCGTAAGTCACTACAATGTATCATAGTTATATTATAGCGCCTATATTTTGACATGGTAATCTATGGTCTGGTCAAAAGCGTGTCAACAGCAATCAAGACCTCTATGACGCAGTAAACAGAGGCGTATTTGCAATGATTTAGGGTAGTTTTGATTGTACAGACCTTTTAGAGTATGTAACAAAATAAAATTCGCATGAAAGACGATCGTATATCAATCAGGATCATAGGTTAAGGCGCCAATATTTTGACACTTTGACATGATATAGTACAGTCGACAGTCATGTCAAGTTGACTCTATGCGGCTATAATAACGTTGAATTCGCAATGTTTGTGGGTAGTTTGATGTGCTGGTGTATGTACCACCGGTGACCCGCTAGGTGTGGGCCGGCAATCTGCTACATCCTGTGGACAATAAGACGATGTGGGGCGGTGTTTATTCAATCGGGCGCACTGACAAACAAACACAAACGTCCATTGTCGTGGTTTCATTCAAGAGCGCAATTTGCGATGTGGGAGAGATCCGAGGCCGTATCCGTAACTACTCGAAGTAAATAAAGGCCCTGTGACTACGGTCCCTTGGGAATTTCGGGATAAAAAGTACCCTATTTATTAAACCAGGTTTCATACTACCTGTTTACCAAATTTCATCGAAATCTGTCATTAGTTTTTGCTTGTAAAAGTAATAAATATACAAACAAACATGGGTTCATAGAAACGAGTCCCGTACGGGCAACCCTCAGAATACAGAACAACTGTATTCTGAGGGTTTACCTAAAGGCACTTAACCATTTGACTGTTCCCATAATTTTTTTTTTTTTGAGTTTACACCGACCGAACAAACTATGTAGACCCGTGCACGTTTGACCGACTGCACGCTTGAGTTTTCTGCTGTTCACCGAATGAACTTTATCAGAAATCAGAAATAATGTTTATTTGCCAGAAAACAGTACAAAAGATGATACCTACAGAATAATAGTTTCATGTCTTCAGTCTGCAAGTAAACGTGCAAAAAATACAAATTTAGGCCGTAGATACTATCATTGACCAATTCTTAGAGGTTTTCCTGTCATCTACAGGTAATGAACAATGTTTATTATTTTTTTCAAAATTTTAGGCTCGATAGTGTCGGAGATCAATTTTCGTCTTCTTTCATGAATAAAATCAAAACTATTTATTTTACAATCTACTACTATTATCATCTTGGCATCAGTCTTGCAAAGTACATACCAAGTTTTTACACGACTACCCTCATAATCCGTATCTATCATGTATGTGAAATCTATATTCCACTAGGTATACATATCTAACTAATCGATAAGAATTCCGGGTGACACACGTTATTTATTTACGTAAGGTTGAGGTTTTTTTAATAATCTTAAAATCCGTTACACTTAATAAAAAAAATTCTTTGTTCCGCTAGTAGGACGTGTTTACGATTATTCACATGGCAAATAAAATATACCTACGTACGTGAATAATGTGCAAAGAAACACACGTGCTTTGTCGTTTAAAGTACTTAAATACATTCGCCACAGTACACAAATAACAATATTAAATTTTTCTCAGTTGACGAACGAAATACCAACAAACTATGGTATTAAAAACAAAGACGATAATTTACAATAAGTAATGTAATAAGTCATCATCGAGGTTTTCCTTTCAGAGCATCGATTTGATTTGAATCGACCTGTTTTCAAATCAGATTTTTTTTAGCACCTAAGTGTTATTTCTGTGGCATTCCACGCGGAACTTTCAATATTTTACATAGGTACCTACCTACCTACTTTGTTAAATGAAAATTAAACAGACATTTTGGACATTTTTAACATAGGCACCTACCTATTTTATATATATGACCTATACCTAGTCAAACAAGACAGGAAGAAAAGTAGGAAGGATTTCTAGATTTCGAATTTTCCTTTACAAAAAAAAATGTTATGTTATGAGGAAGAACACAAGACTGTTACTGGGATGTTATAATTTAAATTCATTTATGGTGAGAATGTTTTGCATCATTGTAATAGTACATTGTGATATAAGTGCGGTAAGTTGAAAATTACAGCCGAGGCGATATTGCTAGCCCGAGCCGTAGGCGAGGGATGGATGCGAGGGAGCCGTAGGCGTACAAGAAAGGCAGAGGCTCTAATTTTCAAAGCGCACGTATGTCATACGACGTTTTATAACATATTTGCGAGGAAATATTTAAATAAAACTCGGAAAATGACAATACTAAAGAAAAAGCGCGCGGTATAATTTCACTTGTTCACAAATTAGCGATGCGCGCGCATCAGCGCTTTTTTTAAAAGGCAAATGCATAAAAACAGCCAGTATTACTAATAAAGTAAATTAATATTTTTGTGTTTTGTAACATGTAATTTATTGTCAAAATTAATTTAAAGAATTAATTTTTTATTTATTTTATCTCCTAAAGTTAATTTTATTCATAAAATATTGACCACTTTTCTGACATAAAAACTCTTTGCTAAGATTTAAAAAAGTATCGTTCGTTTTAAGACGGAGCGTGCGTTTTACTTTACAATAACGCACAAGTGCGTAATGAGATATAATACAATATTGAAATTGGTGAAATAAGTGTCACTTTACGAGCAACTATGTTATAAAATTTTAAATGTGTTCACTGGTCCTTCGATTTTGGCCAGTTGTCTACTATAGTTGCCGTCACGTAAAAAGGCTGCGCAGTAGACTGATTGACATGCAACAAATAATTAATAGATCATTAAAATTTAAACAAACGATACCTAGGCATTTATTAGTTTCCAAGTAATAATTTAATGTAAATCAACAATCATATGTATTCACGTCAATAAATAAATTATTTATTTATTCCCCACGAGCGCATCACTGAGATAGCACGCTTTAAATTTATTGCTAATATGTATTGATTGTTTATCACATTTAGTATTGTTTTTTGCTCATTAATTTGATTCGTGAATTCCGTGAACAATTTTTTTTATTGTTATGCGTTCCTCATATATGTGGTGTGGCTATCATCTGTGGTTCGTTCCAACAGTCCATCATTGACGGTAGACTCTTTCACTTCTTTACACGATCGATACGATGCCCGTGCCCAAAGATATGAGGCAAATCTTGACCATATCTTGGGCCTTCTTCCTTTTCAAACAATCCATACAACAGAATTTGGAAAAAATATAAATATGTTATAGAAGGATATAGAAGTGGCATCACCGCCTATAAAAAGCACCTCTCAAAGTAACATTAAATTCAGCTTTTATAATAAAACAAATATTTATTAAAACAAAGGGTTTACATCTGCAACAATTACTTGACAATGGATTGCATGATTTCTAATATTATTCAGAATAAAATCTTAAAAAACTTTTACTTTGAGGAAATTGAGTTACAAGTTTAAATACGATTGCTACAAATTATCTGCCTAAGTTATCATGATGCAACTATTATAGTCGATAATCGCTATTTCTGTGTTGGGGACATGCAAAGAGAATCTTTGTTTTCATAAAATAACGACGGGCATGCTGTCGCGGGCTTTTGCTCTATAATCCGATGTTTGCATTTTATTATTTTGTTAGGTATCTTCAAAATTACCGAACAGATTCAGACGTGGTTAAAATGGGACCAACTTGGGAATAGACTCTTTCGAATAAAAAAATAATTTCGGAAATCAGTCCACCATAGGCGGAGAAAAAGGCGAACATACATAACAAAAAAACTTACATACATCGAAACATATAACCTCCTCCTTTTTTGGGAAGTCGGTTAAAAAGAAGACAAATGTCACTGTTTGCCTCCAAAATTCTTTGACTGATACAGTCTAAGTAAGTATTAAATTTTTGTCTTATTCAGATGGTGCATTGCATGCAATGAAATCATCCTTTCAGACTATTCAATGATATAAATGATGTGATGTGATGTGACTTAGTACATCGCTTGTATACTTGTATGTATGTACGTCACATCCTGGACATTCGGCCACTGTTAGTAACGAGTACAAGATTTAAGTACCTAGTAGTTTATATACGTTTTATTGCTTATTGTATGTAGTCACAGCTCGTGGCTTCGTTAGGATTAGTTTATATTAGAGCATTACACTTGGGTAAAAATAATAAATCTCTTAATAAAACGCTTGAAAATTGCATAGAAAGTAGATTCACGTGGAGTGTACGTATAGTCAGACGCAGAGAAACCTGAGATTCTGTTAGTGATGTGCCGTTCCTGAAATTATTAAAGAAACAGCGGAAAGTTTCTCGGAAATATTCTCGAGAACGAAGATTTTTCCTAAAAATCCGAGAAATTTCTGAGAATTTTCAAGAAATTATCGGAAACAGGAAATTTCTGTGAGATGGGGGGTCAGGTTTCACTGCAACTGACTGTACATGTACTTATAGAAAAAAACTGGCGATCTTCGTGACGTATGATATAAACTATTCGAATGAATTATCAAAATAGTGAAATACAGACGCGAGAAGCAAGTTTGTTTTATACTAGTGATTACTAGCAGTTCCTACTAGTGGTTACCCCGTCAAAAATCTTAAAAAAATCTTACTATGTAAATAAAAAAATATGTGAATTCAAAGGTATCAAAAGCACTATAAGTTAATGATTAAGTATAAATTATTCTGCATTTACGAGCCAATCTACGTTATAAAGAAATTAGGTGCAGTAACAGTTAAGTACATTCGAAACCTTTTGAGACAATTTACCGAATGGGCAACAATGCCAAACTGCTTTGACATTAGTCATTATAATAATGCCATCAAACCGTGCGGTACCCCACACAATAGATAGAGGTATAGCACATTCTAGGACAACTATACCGTTGGGATGGTAACGGGTGAGTGCTAGGGCGTGTAAGAATCGGTAATATAATCATTATAATCGATTGTCTCTACTAAGAATTGACAATGCCGTCTAGATCGATGGGATGGGACTCGATACGAATCGAGGACACTTATAATTGTCTATATCTTCTCCTTGCATCGTAATCTTTGTTGTTGAGGATAACGGACGAGTACATATAGAAAGACACCTTTATCTATGAAGGTATGTGGGTATAGGGGGAGAGAAAGGCCTAAAAAGAGAAAGATGGCTTGTGCTTGGGAAAGTATTGGGGGTAGTGGATGTATTCAGTGGCAGGTATTGTTTCCGGTACCATATTCTTTATTTAAACTCCCGGAAAGTACAGAAAGACATTTTGCAGCGACCCCTGAATGGAAAAAGGTAAAGACGATGATGATCACAGATGGACAGACACCAGAATAAAAACGTTTTGCTTCGTAGCTATTTCAATTGATAACGAAAAAGCTTGCACTAAGCGCAAGCCTAGCCCATGTAGCCGCGCCTATGTGTTTTGATGCTTGATTAGGTTTCTAATTGTAAGTAAACTAATAAATAATGTAGGTAAGTATTTGATATTGTTGTTAATTTGCTAGATTGTGAAGAAGATGTAAGAACTATCAGACTTAAAAACTTAAGGATAGTCTATCACGTAAATTTTCCAGCACCACAACGTACAATTTGACCTTAAAAACTTCAATCAATATTGTATTTAGCGCGATCGAAATTCTATTTTTTCTTAATTCTATTATCTATTTTTTTTTTTAGTAGGTTCTAAATTGCCACATAGCGTGTCAAATAGTAAATAATGAACACATAATAATTTAATATATTTTTACATCAAGTTATCATGAAATCAGAACACGCGACCCGGGAAACCGCCTTGGACGTTACTTCAATTATCGAAATGGTGCTAAATGCCAGAAAACGCTCGCATTTTGGACGATTAGATTAATGTCACAAATAAAGATGTTTACCCTATGGATTATATTTGGAATACGTTAAATAATTATGAAAATAACATTACTTGAGTTGACAAATGTAGCTGGGATTGTCCATCAAAAATCTAAATTTTTAATCCTGATAATTGACCGAACAATCGATGCGAGAACAATAAACCTAGCTCCAACAAGTTATAAAAACGAAGATTTTAATTGTATTTAACGATGATTACTGTTACCGGCATTACTAGTATAAATTACGTTGACGTCAGTTATAATTATTGTTATAATCGCAATATTACCATGACAGGATGTCAATGTCCAAGGTTTAGGAGTAGTGGTATGGAATGGATAAACAGACAGAAACACTCGAAAAGATGTATTACGAGTATATCGTATATACTCGTATGAACCAGAAGTGATAGTAGTGACTGATAACATTGCTTGCCGCTTCTTAGGCAAATACTAAGTATGACAATGTGTTGAAATAAGTAAGTATAATAGTATTCTATAATCTGTAGTATATAATATAAAGAATTTATAAGGATTGAGTACAATAGAAACATATTGAAATGTAAATAATTAAACAAAAAACAAGTAAGGAACAAGCAAAGAAATTAGAACTTGCAGAAATAAAATCGAACAAAGTCACACCTAAGTAAATATTTTAATATTGACACGTACTTATTGTTTAAAAAAGCACGGTGAAACTCACTGATATGATAAAATAACAAAGCAAATAATACAAGCCCAAATCCTTGACAATGAGAATGAACTTAAAAAATAAGTCTTATCGAAATTCAGCCTCATTAGCAAAACATTGAATAATCTTGGCAAATAAACATTGTTTGCGCAGACGACGGCGGAGGGGTAAATAAAGAATGTTTTTATGTTTAGTCATGAAAACTAGAAAATGTCACAAATTAAATTAAAACTGCTAAGTTTATAAAAGAAAAAATTTTACTGCAAAATTACTGGAAAATTAAAGAAGAATTCTGGAAACTGCTAAGTTTGTGGGCTCGAAGAAGTTTGTAACTTCCTTATCTGCTCCTTACCCGAAATATATAGGTAAGTATATAAACTCGTAAATTTTTAATTTTCCATAATTCCATTCAATATAATTCACGCAGTCCTACTTAATTAGTACAGAGAACTTCGAAGTCTAATCGAATCCTAAGTTAAATTTAAAAGTTAAATTTAAGTCTGATTTACAGCGGAACAAATTTAAAGAAAACGACAAATTTAAAGTGAAAGTGAATATAGAGAGGGATTAAATAAACGAGATTATAGAACAGAGGGCTAAGTTAAACACAACTACATTGTTCAGCTAAGCCATAAATGGTAAATATGGCAAGAAACCACTTGATAAAGAAGTGATTAATCACAGGCTCATAGCTAACAAAAACTGAACCCACTACGTAGGTTATAAGTAACTTCTGGAAAATCATAAACCCCAGTCACAGTGGATTAAAATACTAGACAACTCACGTTTCAGAATTTTTACATGGACGTAAAACACACTAATGCATAACTAATACAGTTTGATAAACCTTATCAGGATTACGAATATGTAGATTTATTAGTTTCATTTGAAAAAATCCTAGATATTGTAACAATTCATGTATTTTTTTTACGAAAACAGTAGTTAAGTATTGAAATGCCTTGATGGCTTATTATAAACAAAAGAAATTAACACAAAAACGTCGATTCACTTTGCATTTTAGATAATGTAATTTTCGGTGTGTCAAATTGATTGAAGGACAAACATCTATTCAATAAACAATAAAAGGATTTTTATTGTTTCGGAATGGTTCTGTAAACATAAGATTTCGAGCAGGAAATCCCTAATTGTGGGAAGTAATAAGATAATCCTAATCAATATTATAAATTCGAAAGTCTAGACTAAGTAATGAGTATTAACTCATGCATTGACAGGAATACAGTACCTACCAAAATCAATGAAACTTATTGATTCCGAGGAATATACCGCAAATCTAGATTCAACATTAAAATTCAACTTTTTCCATCATCGGAATACTTAATCTCAAAAAATCACCGAGAGGAAAGATACAATAAACTGATCAAGATTACATATTTACAGATCGCAATGACAGCACCCCTGTCGCATTAACCATAAAATGTGAATGATAAGCAAATAGGCATCTCAATTAGGATAATAAAACGCGCGAACGACTCGCTCACGAGTCAGGCTCCACGCTCACTCGGTGGGCACGTGCTAGATAAAACATTATTAAGCACTAGCTTACGCCTTCGGCTTTGCCTGCGTTAATTTTGTTTTTACACTGATTGTAACCCCTCCCCCTTTAGGGGCAGAATTTTTTAAATTCCTTTCTTAGTGATAGGAATCATCTGCATCATCTGCTTTACCATCTCCCATTATCCTATAATAATAGAAAAATTTCTTTTCTCTCTACAATTGTCTCTTCTTAGCCATACTTATATCCACTCCCAAAACCTTCATATCTTCCTTGACACAATCCATCCATCTCTTTTTAGGCCTTCCTTTGCCCTTATATTCACCCACTTTCATAAACACAGGTCTACTTAGTAAATCCATAGGAATATTAAGAACCTCTAAGTATGCAAACGCCAATACTTCTCTACGGGAATCGACACACGTATCCCAACTCTTTGTTTTTTTTGGTCGGGCAGTCAGGCGCTAGCTCGTGTGTGCTACGTAGGTTCCTTAATACATGGGTTTGCATATCTTAAAATGACTTTCTATCTAAAAATTTCAGGTTTCTAGTTTCTACGTTCAGCGGCTACGGCTCTGCATTGATATGTATCATCCCTCAGTCAGTCAGCCAGCGGCCTCCATTATCTATATATTTGAGTGAATAGGCATAATTTTAATTTTGCGTGTACCACCCTCGATCTCATCTTTGCTTCCCATCAAGGCAAGATTACATCAAAAAAAAATTACATATAGGTGTATAAAATTTGACACTGACTGACGGAAGTATACAAGTTATATAATGACGCTTGCTGTGTGCCTGCCTACTACTGATCACGTGATAAACTTGATGACAATATTGTGGCTACACTTATACTGATCTTTGTCAATACTATTGAAAGCCTTATCAAGGGGACAGCGACTTGTGGTTCCTGAAATCTTGATAACGACAATACAATTTATCTTTCTGATATCTTCTGAGTTTAGAGCAAGCCCGGCGTGAATCACATGTCGGCTTGGTTTCTATTGTTACGAATAGTAAAATTTTCTTAGAGGAATTAAGTCACTTAATTAAAAGAAGGAGTGCTTGAAGCGTCTATGTCTTGGTTTTTAAAGGTATTTTGAAAATATTTAAGATATACATATAGAATAAAATTAAATATACCAATAGATGATTATCTAATACTTATATATATTATCTACAAAATATATATTTATATCTATACTTAAGTATAATATGATAATAAATATTCAAAAATATTACCATAAATAAATAAAAAACAAAAAACATCTGACCTAATAAATATATTTACTCTAAATTAAACAACCTCAATGTTATAAAAAATTAAATGAAAAATATAAAAAAGTATAAATAATAGGATGTATAACATACAAATAATAATCTTATAACTTAATAGGTACATAGTCAAATAACGTCAAACAAATTCTGACTTAAATATCTAATTCTGTAATAATATAGGTATTTATATATAAAAATATTATATAACACCAATGATTCTAAAATGAAATATAAGGATAAGATTAAAAATATAAGTATCACAATTAATACCACCATGGCATGAATGACACATCTAGTTGCCAAGCACGCTTTAGATCCATGTTTTCTGGTGGGGACAGTTTTTTATCGATGTTTGTTTCTTTGTGATGCGAATGCGCACGCGTCGAACTTTAATTTTTGCACTACCTACATTTGGATGATATTGTTTGTTTTTTTTTTCTTTTTATAATCGTACGCTCACTGTTGTGTAAATTTTTGATTGTAAATGTTTTCTCAGTAAGTGAAGTACCAATGTATTTTTTATGAGAAAATAAATGTTCTTTAAACGTTAAACATATACCTGGTGATTATCGTAATGCAGATTCTTTGCAGACTTATAAAATTTTGGAACTTACCTGAAAAAAGAATACAGTATGTTAGATACACATCGTTAGTCATTCATAGATTAATAAAGTCGCACGGCGCGCTACAAACTGATATCTATAAGAGTACCTACAGACAGTAGTAATTAAAACGAAGGTTTATGATACAAACCGGGGCCGGAGTTTGTAGACCAATATAACTCAGTCACTCAGGCAGTTTTTAATTGTCCACCAGTTGCGTTCAGCGAAAGAAGTCATCGATCATCGAGAAAATATAAACTCTAGTCTAGTCGATGATGCATCAGCAAAAAGTAACGACATTACCAAAGAAGAGTATCAGCACCATCTCCCTTTATAATTATCTTCTAATGTTTTATAGTGCCTTACCTAAAATACCTACTAAATGGTTAATTAACGATAAATCAAGATCCAATTCTTAGTTCAGCAACAACTTAAGACATTAAAATTCCTTTTATAAAAGCAATTTATAAAATTAGATATTCTAGCAAGTAGCCGTCTAAATTAGCTATCAAACATTAAGTTTTCCGAAAAGTTGAATATTTGACTCCAGTTCATTAACTTCAGGTCGTTAAACCTGCAATTAAAGTTTTTTGGTTCCATATTATTTGTCACAGTCACAGAAATCGTGATAACGTGGTCAAAGGGCTATTTTTGTAAACCTCATTAATAATTTTATGATTTGGCCCCAGAAAGAAGTAATTAGGGTTCAAAGTCGGCTAAGTAAAGTATTGCTGATGTGTCTGCTATCTACCTTGATAATCTTATAATGTTATTATAACTAGAGAACACTTTCAAATAGGTACAAACAGGACTTCCAGTGAAACCTTACAGATCTCTCTACACTCATCACTCTCTTCATACAAGCTCGCCGGTTATTTATGGGTGCTTCTAATATCACCCTCTGATCGCAATGTTTTCGCTAAGGTAGGGTAGACCCTGACCAACCCTTCCATTAACCAGTGTTTTATACATTTTATTAGTCTCTTTTCTTTAGTTTTCATCAAGTACATGCCATAACAATTTAAAACTTTGTACAGTAGCTCATTTAAAATATACTTGCCCATAATGTGGTCACAAGTAAATCACCTAGATATTGAGTGTAACCGCAACAAATGTACCTTTCAATTGCCGCTCACAGCATATGATTTTAACAGACTTAAAATAGTAAAAATGTTTTTAAATTTACCAGACACTTTCGGGAATTTCGGGATAAAAAGTACCAAATGTGGTAGCAGAGAATAACCTCAGAGAAGGTCTAGTTTCTGAATAAACCATTCTAATATGGAGGGAAAAGGCTGTAAGCATATTTTAAGGGTATCATCAAGTATTGAGTGAAGTATTAGTAACATTTTCCACAGAAGCAACGGAATGCGTGATATGAGTTGACACCGACAATGATGTCTCGAGTGACCACATCCCGAGCGAGGTTAATGAGGTGATTCAGATGCATTATTCTGCAGTACACATAGTAAACTATATTTTTTTGCCACAAAGTACAAGTTAGTATCTTTGTTTCCTCGTCAGTTAGTATCTTAATAGCCTCCTTCCTTGAAACTAAAGACATTTGCTTATCTTTAGTGGAGCAGAAACCTAAAGTGAGTCTTGGCTTCTGATATACAGCATCTTTATTACCGTCTGTCCGTTTGCCATAGATTAATACAACAAGTCAAACCTTCTTCAATTGCAGCGAACGCATGTTGCAAGCGGCCTGTGAGTTTCGTAGCTATTGGCTTTGTCAAACCCGTAAGTAATAAAGAAGTAATAGTATGTATTCTCATAAATCTATTATTATGATGATAAAGTAAAGTTTGGGATTGGGAACCTTTTAATTTGATTCTAGAACAAATAAGTGGCTTAGGTAGAGTGCTTTTCCTTTTCAACCGACTTCCCAAAAAAGGAGGAGGTTATATGTTTCGATGTATGTATGTTTTTTTTTTATGTATGTTCGCCGATTTCTCCGCCAATTGTGGACTGATTTCCAAAATTGTTGTTTTATTCGTAATGGTTTATTCCCAAGTTGGTCCCATTTTAACCACGTCAGAATCTATTCGGTAATTTTAAAGATACCTAACAAAATATAAAAATACCAACATTGCATTATAGAGTAAAAGCCCACGACAGCATGCCCTTTAAAACTTAATATTTTCTGTGTATGTCCCCAACATAGAAATAGGGATTAGCGACTATAAAAGTTGGATCATGATTACTTAGGCAGATTATTTGTAGCAATAACATTTAAAGTGGTAGCTCAATTCCTCATAGTAAAGTTTTTTAAGATTTTATTCCTTATCATATTATTAGGAATCACGCCATCCATTACCAGGCAATTGGTGCAGATATAAACCCCTGCTAGATATTGTAACTTTACTAAATTATAGTCATATTTGTTTTATTATAAAAACTGAATTTAATGTTATGTTTGTATAAAAAGCACCCTTGGGGCCTCCCCAAGGGTGCTTTTTATACCTATAAAAATCATCCTTGCTATAAAATATTACCTGCATAAGCAACTAAGATCCAAATTTCATACCTAGTCGATAATATTTTTTACCCGTATATACCACCCAGAAAAACATTCAGCAATTTGAAAATAAGGAAGGTTTGGTCATCACAGGCTCTTGGTCTATTTATGTGCCAAAAATAATAGACAATTTGACATGTTCTGACATTTCAAATCAAACTGACATAAAAAAGTTTCAAATTCTTAATTATTTATTTTCGGCCAGTGAAAGAAAAGTTTTAGTTTTTATTAAAGAAAATAGGTGTAGAAGCACTAAAAATGATAAAATAAAACTTTTTTCCAAAAAAAATGAACCGACTTCCATCATAAAACTTAAAACCATGAAATAACAATGAAGAAAAATGTATTAGCATACTACCTACTGAATGAGGTGAAGTCGGTGCCAAATTAAAATTAAATAATCTAAATTAACATTAGAATCATGTATAAAAATGCCTAGCTGAGCAATTACATAACAATCTTACTCCTGCACTTGGCACCGACTTCACCTCATTCAGTAAGTAGTATGCTAATACATTTTTCTTCATTGTTATTTCATGGTTTTAAGTTTTATGATGGAAGTCGGTTCATTTTTCTTGGAAAAAAGTTTTATATTATTAAGTATGTTACTTTTGTACTATCATAAAAAGAACCTATGAACCTATTCCGTGCCACCCCACGGTGAAAAAGTTCATATAGATACTAATAAGTTCAAATCAGTCATTAAATCAGGACTTCTCTCCTCATGATATGAAAAAAAATATTACATATTACGTTTGATGATATATTTCGGAATATTATTAATAAATATATTTACAAATTAGCAATAGATGTAGGAGTAAGTTGTTTTTGAACGTGGGAGATGGAAGTGACCACGATCAACTTATTTTTAAACGCACAACTAATCGATAACCTTGTCGGACACGATTACTCGGAATGGAGAAAAAACAATCGAAAGAAAATCAATCAAGTCGAGCCTTCACTGATCACTGAATAGGTCGATTGAATATAACAAACTTTGATAAATAAAATTGAAGAAAAAAAAGAAAATTCAAGAAAGTATTAATGACGATTGAGTGGAACAACTTATACGTCAAGCAAGGAAAATCACTCAACTCAAGTCAAGATAAACCTTCTATCATTTGATCATGATAAAAGACAAGAGCATGCACCTACATATATTTTATTTAGTTCTTGACCATGATAACAACTTTATCTGAATATGACACAATTTGACGGACGCAATTTTGTAACCCCATTCTTCAGTGGCACAGTCAACAGGCCATGGCTATCATATGCAAAAAAAATTAAATCGGACGGGTACTTCCGACAATGGGACAACCAACCAAAAAACTCATCAGTTTTATTCGTATAGTTCATAGCTATATATTCACAAACAATGAAAATTGTGTCTTAAATAAATCACATTAAATTAAATAATATAGATAGATATCGTATAGATAGTATAGATTAAGATTGACCACGTATAGTAGGCACCCTACCAACCTAAAGAGTTTTTACCGTATTTATTTCTAGGACCATTACGTCATCCAGAAAAAGTTGAAAGTATAATGTCACTCGACCAAGACAAGTGACAATTCAGTAACTTATAACCTTGTTAGCCTTGTAGTACCTTCCAATTTGAATATCATTGTTAATCTGGTGAGCACGCACGCGATTATGCCGGTTTCCCGTGGGGGTACCTAACTGATATTTACCTGATCTGATTGTAATAAGTTTTCGGGTAAAAGATCTTGAAGCGGTGGTGATGGAGTTGTTGAAATGCCACCCTGTGATCAAAGTGGTTCGAATCCTAACCTCGAACCCACTTTGAATTATCTATGAGTTTGTAGCCAACCTGACCTACCTAAATCTAAGGGTATATGAATACCTACCGTAATTTTAAAAGAGCATAATTTGATTTCATGTCATTTGTCATCTATGCTGCCCGCGCAGATTGAAAAAGTCAATCGAGGGAAAGGGCTTTAAACTGGGGAGACCTCCACTCATAGGCGATGAGCTAGCAACCTGTCACTATATCTGAATCTCCATTTCATCAGTAAGCCTTTTATAAATGTATGTATAACTTGCTTCTGGTGAAGGAAATCTGCACTCTATTTGATTGTTAACTACGAATTGTATGAATTGGAGAAGGTAATCACAAAATACTCTTTCAAGACTATCAACATTGTAACTACCAAGAAGGCCGTAGGTTATACAGAATTTCAAATAATGCTTTAGTTTCTACATTTTTGTGGTATTCACACATATGGCCACCCTCAGCAGTCAGGTATATGATAAATAGAAGAAGTAAAAAAGTGAAATTTTGAATATCCTTAATTTTTAATACCTACAAAGATTAGTCTGCCCAAATAGTCAGTTCAAGATTAGGTCATTTCTTGTTACAGGACATTACTTTAGTAGGTACATGTACTGTTTACAAGTGCCAGTCAACGTGCGGAATCTGTTGGTATTGTTACAAACATACGAAGAACACAGGTGACTAACGCTCGGAGCAAACAATTAGAAACTCTTGTTTACTAAAGCGCATTGTACTACGACTCAGAAGGTAAGTACTGCTGATATAAATATATATCTACATGCCATGCCATATAATCCAAAGAAATACTTATGGATGGATAAGGTAGGCTATGCATGACCGACCTAATGCGGGCCTAATAGGGATTGTAAATACAGCAGGGATGAAATTGAATATATACTCATAGAACTAGAACCCAGACTTCAAGTTGAAATGTCGACACACTGGGTGCTCTCTTTCGTCTTATGCACTAAACGCTGTGCTAAAAAGAGATATACGATCTCGACAGCTTCGAAATTCACAAGGCTGTACCAGGGTTAGGTGTAGGGTTAGGTACTTGAGAGGATCTGAACAATTCAACGGATACTCTTAGCATAGTTCTTCGATAAAATTTGTTAAATCGTGTATTTGTTAAAGTTTGAATCTGAAAAACATACAAACTCCAAATGGATAAACAATGATATTATTATGCGAAATATTCCAAAAGAATATTATACCAAATTAATTATGTTAATGATGATTTAATGTATTCATGATTATTTTATTAGTTCTATGTTCAAGGTAACATGTTTAATGGGCATCCTAATTATTTACTGTTAAAAAAGTCGCTAATTAACGTTGTTTATACCACTTTGCTCTTTTTAATCATCAATATTGTGTCACAACCAATTAATTGCTTATATAAGACATTTCTAACCGAAACTATCTAGCGATTGCTCCGGGGTGGAATATTCCAAACACGTAACCCACGCTAAACACATATAAATTGATCCTTTTCTGGTAAAAAATTATCAAGAAAGAAAAAAAAATATCAAAATTATATCTTACTATAATCGGGCCGAAACCTAAACTCCCGTATGACAGGTGTCATCAGGGTCAAGCCCATGAAGTTCAGATTTTTTTAAATTTTAAATCAATGCGCGGAAACGTAGTACTTGAACTTCCGGCTTGCCCGTTTAGAGAGTTCCATTGCATCCGTCTACAATAAATCGATAGTGAAAATGTAAAAAATCGCGATACATCGTTTAATTTATCGATTTATTTAACAAGGTTTGTAAAATATATAAAGCTGGATATAAAAATTATTGCGTTTTAAGATTTAAAATATTTAACATTAAAGTAATACAAAAAAAAAAGAAAGAAAAAGGGACAAGAATTGACGCAATCGTATCGAAACGTGACATCAAGTAGATAATATTATTCACAATGAATTTATTATCCATGTTATTGACGATGACAGCGACTTAGACTCAGGTTCAGACTTCTGATTAATAAAAATAATTACTTTATTTCAATTTGTTTTTTTTTACGTATCATCAAATAATCGCGATTCTTGTTTAGGTACATCACTATTATTGTCAAAGTGACATACGTCATACGGGAGTTTAGGTTTCGGCCCGATTATAGCTTTGGCCCGCGTGATTTTCCCACAGGAACAGTGCTTTTTCCCGGGATGAAAGGAACCCTTTGTCCTTCTCCGTACTTCTAACTATGTGTATGCAAAATTTGAGGAAGATTGGTTCAGTATAGATGCAGCGTGAAGAGGTAACAAACAAACAAACCAACAAACTCACTTTCGCATTTATAATATTAGTAAGAATTAGGATAGGATGTATTTCACAACTCAGCCACAACACAATACTTGAATACTGCTTGACAGAACAGGATATACCTATGTATTGTATATAGGCTCCTTCAAAAGATAAAAATATTCCATTTGTAGGTCACCTCCGAGTTCAACAGAAGAGGTAGCCCTAAAATTTTCTGGGTCATTCACCCCAAGTTACAAACTCGAAATACTCGTCAGCGCGAAAATTGGTGATGACAAATTGCTTTTTGCCTTTTACGGACTCGTTCCTGGGTACACTTCACTGCAAATCGAGTCATCCTGTGTTATCTCTAAGCAGTGTTAATAGCGGCGAATTTACAATGAATTTTGTTGGGTATTCAAAAGGCATATAAACGTTGACTTGACTGTACTCTTCTAATGGAATTAAAACTCTATCCTCACCGTGATCTTATATGGATTTAGGAATTATTATTTACTAGCGACCCGTCTGGGCTTCACTTGAATGTGCAGGGAACCATAAAGTTTTCTATGTCTATGATAGGTCCCTACTATAAGGAATTAAAATTCTCTCTTTGTTCGCTAAGTTAAAAAATACAACACTCATACCCTTTCCTCATCAGATAAAGAGCGTTTTCCTTTTCAAAGGCGTCTCCACGACCTTCACGAACGCGGCATTGCAGTGCAGGTGTAACAATAAAGCAATCACTTCAGTGAATTACTACTATTTAAGTTACCATCGAGTTATATACTACTTGGAGAATGGAGATGACTTCTTGGATTTCGATCCATGGTGAAAAGCCTAGGATATCTAGCATTTGCTAAAATAGGTATTCGAATCTAGGCAGAATACATTTAATTCCTATTTATTTATTTTTTTCCTATTTTTTTTTAATTATTCCTATTTTATTTTGCCATCCAGCGTGGCAATGCTGCCAGTCTCCTGGGCACGCTTCCGCGGGGCAATGACCTGCAGGATATTTTCTACTTATAGTTTTAATTTATTAGGTTTTATTTTTTAGTTAAGTTTTAGTTTATTTTTCAGTTAGTTTTAGTTTATATTTCAATTCCTTATATAGATGACTTTTACAGGTGACCAGCAATACTTTAGGAACATGAAAGTTATGAACAGCCTGCAACGACTTAAATTTGGCCTAAAATTGTGTTACTGACACATTGAGTGCTAGCGTTTCGACAAATGCTGTGAAGGCTGTGAAGACTTCACAAAAGAAACTGAGAATTCCGTATCTATACATAGAACAACACACATATGCTTACATAATGTCAATGTCAACTCCAGCCGTAAATGTCATGCACCCAGATGCATTATAAACAATTGCCATCATTCTCGTTGTCACAACTGTGTGACCGTAAATCTGATAAAACTTGCGCAGCGGGGCGGGCGCAATTTACTGCTAATGCGTGATTGTTCAGGTGAAATGACTCGTGTAGGTACTTCGAAGTTATATAACATAGTCCTACTGCAAATCACTTGGAACTTGGATTTAAATTAAATTCTTTTTTTTACTAGCTATATGTGTCCCACTCCAGGGCAAAAGCCTCCCCTAACTTCCTCCGGAAGCGGTGGTGGCCGAGTGGTAGGGCGCCCGCCTGTGGATGTAAAATCCCAGGTTCGAATCCTGCCCGGGCTACATGAGTTTGTATACCAATCTGACTCATGTTAGTTTTCATCGACCACCACTTGCTTCCGGTGAAGGAAAACATCGTAAGGAAACCTGCACTCTGGTTGATGATTATCAGCTAGTGTGTGAAATGGAGAAGGCAATGGCAAACCACTCCATTAATATTGCCAAGAGAGTTGTTGTTTCATTCCATATAATGACCACGACCCTCAGTCATGAGGAAATACGACTAAAGAGAACTTCCTCCACGTATCTATATCTTTGGTCTAAATTAGAGGTGTTATGAATATATCGTAACCGTTATCGAGAACATGATATTATAGATGATATCATAATACGAATATATTAGGTTCTTAGCTATCTGAGTAATCGGTTATCCGGTAACAGTTATATATCAGGCACCTCAAACGGTTATCTCTAGCCGTTCCTAGTTATAAGAGTTACTATGATACAGAACGATACCGATAACACTGAATATTTGATATTGGAAACGCACTTTGCGGCGTCGTCGTCGTCTCCGAAATATGAAGTGGGATCTGTTCCTATTTTTGTGGATTGTGATCTGGTACTCTTTTTGGAATTGAAATATAATGGAAATATACTACTTTCGTGAAATGCGATCTAATAATCTTTTGTAGTCCACGATTCAGTCCAGTCCGTTCGGCCCATTCAGTCCAGCCCAATCAGTCCATTCGGTTGCGATCTATATACCTACCTAGGTAGGTACCTACCTACCTAATCATCTTTTTGTGGCTCACGATTCAGTCCAGTCCATTCAGCCCATTCAGTCCAGCCCAATCAGTCCATTCGGTCCAGTCCAGTCCATTCGGTTAGCTGGGTAGTACCTACGTACATATCACTCAATAATACGATATACGACAATACGACATAAAATATATTAGTCGGTTGTCCGGCCTAACAAGAACGCGGCGAACTCGTATCGTATTCGGAAGTTCTCAAACGCTGACGGTTCTTGACGGTTCCTTGGTAACCGTAAACGGAACGTAATACCGACTAAACGTTATATTCGATAACATGAATACTGATATTAGACACTAATATAACACCTCTAGTCTAAATTCATATACAATCGAGTTTGGCATAGAATTGGCGGCGTTTATGTTGGTTTGCTTATTACATTTAAGAACTAATAGGAAATAACTTGCAAATCCAGAATTATAAGGAAATGATACGTGACTTCTCAAGATAGATCTTCTTTTGACAAAGTTTCCTTTTTATAACCACACTCAAACAGTAAGAGAAAGATCAAAAACTATGGATCTAAGGGAAAAAAACTATGGAAAACAAGAATTTTGGAAATAAAACTGCCATGTAGGTAATTTAATTTAAGTAACATATGTTATTAGCGATTTGATAAGGTTTTAATTACACGACTGACCAAAAAAGGAGTGTTATGTTTTCAGGGTCCATGTATGTAAGTATGTACGTTTCTTTATTCCATCATAAGTCCGGAACGGCTGAACAGATTTTGATGTGAGAGGTATTTTTAGATTCCTTGCATTCCTCCGAGTGACATAGGCTCTGTGAGTTGTCAGTCGTTTTTTTATTTTTAATAATTAGCTTGTTTTTATAAATATTTTTTATAACTTCACATGGATTAAATTGTATTGTAATTGTATTGTATTAAATTGATAATTATTATTTAAAATTTGCATGCTAATTATAGTTAAATAGGTATAAGGACAATCTATCTGTAACACCTTTATAACCCTATTTATTGCAAATAAATGATTTGATTTTGATTTGGACTTTTTTTCAACTTTAAATAGTCTTTATAAAATGTCTATAAACATTTTTTTTTTATGATTCATTATATTTTTTAAAAACTAATTACTTTCCTAGATTCAATACCTATTTATTTACGATATTTTAGTTTTGATAACATAGAGTATAACTAAAATACGTATTTATATAAAATACGTACGAATACATAATAGTACAGATTGCCTCTGCTACTGCGTTATTTGAATAAGATTTATCTTGAGTACCCAACAAAGCCATATCAAATCGCGTTGATAAAAAACTCAAGTGAAATAAAAAAGATTATATAAGTATTTTATATTTGCCTATCCATAAAGAGTCTCTGAAATCGAAACTACTATATAATATTACTACTATAAAATAATATGCATATTATTATGTCCGAGACCCATCTGAATAAATATTAGTTTAGATGTTCAACTAAAAGTATATCGATAATTACAAAACAGTGCAAATAAAAATTTCCACTAACCGCGACCCAGAATAAATAGTGGAAGAAGTATTCGCCAAATAGGAATGTTATGGCGCGAAGGTCTTAAAAATAAAAACCAAATACTAAGTTGAGAATTTAAGAGATATAAGATATAATACAGTTTCAATCCAGATCATGATGTGGGAATCTGCGAAAGTCTTTACAGGCAATAAAATATACTTAACATATTTCTCTTAACTTCCATTTACCAACGATCTTTCCATTGCCTTGTCAAACGTTACGGCGAATCGTCATACAATGCTCAGTTTTGTCTCATGACAAAACATAACTCACATGAAATTAAGCAATATACGTTGAGGTTCGGCGAGCATGTAAATTGTGTCATACGTCAAGTGCCAGCTATGAATTATGGAAAGGGAAACAGCACTGCCTACTACAGTTTTCCTTTTGCCTGTCTGGCTGGCAAGTGAACGACGATTGGAGTCGAGGAAGTTTTAAAGTCATTTATGTATTTTTCTCCCAGTAATATTTCACCACCGATCTCCACAGGTTTCTTCATTAGTATAGGTCTGTTCTAAAGATATCTACATAAGTTGTAAAGTGACGTCTTTGGATAAAACGTAGCAGTGGAGTTTGTTGCACCGCCTCTTCTCCACTTGCGCTTTAGAGGCGGTAGTAACTTTCTGACATCAACTAAGTATATGACGATTTAAAAGTGCTATTTTTAAGCCTAATAAAGCATTTTTCATTAATTCATCTATAGTAATAAGCGGAAGCTGTGGTTGCGGCGGGGCATTGGTCAGGGAAAATTTAAAATCGTTGTTGGAGAATTGACAAGCAAAGAAGAATAAGCAGAAGCGTTCGATCGTTTGATTGAATGCGTAATTAAGGCACAAAGTGCAAATTTAAGGATTGTTCCTTAAATTCGCACCTTGTGTCTAAATGAGTTCTGAGTCAGAACCCAATGCTCAAGTAGCACAAAACTGAGAGTCTGAACTTCTGACCCACTAGAACCACCGGTTAGATTTGGAAAATTCTTTCTGTTCATAATTATGAAGAATGCTTTATGGTCTCCAGATTCCCAAAATTCCCACAGGAGCGAAGTTGCAAGACATAGCAAGTAAGCAAGCGTAATCTTAACATTTTTATGGTACCTACAAATACTGCATTATTTTCCATTTCTGGGGCACACCGGCAAAACAAAACATAAGTTGCGTAGAGATCTACGATAACTGTTAAAATACTTTTATTGCGCCGATAAAACTAGTTATATCGAAATGCTGAAGTATCTACAGTCACTTTGGATTATACAATGCATCGCGTTATGCAAGTGAGATTACTAGGTTATTTTGCGAGTATATCTGATTGATGGTTTGATAAATAACACCTTAAACTGCTGACGTTTTTACATGTAGGTACAGTCAATAGCATATCAACTATATTTATTCTGTGGCATATCACACATTTTAAATTCTCGCTGCCCTATAGGTCCTTATATGTAACTTGTGACTTGATATCTTACGCAATTAGTCCTCTTTAATGGGTTGGGTATTAAGGATGAATCTCTTTTTCGTCGTCTCCTTGGGTACTTCCATGTCTTTCCTGTGCTATGATATTCGTTCCTTGTCAAGATATGTTCAAACCATCCTACCCTATAACCATTTAACTTTTCATTCAATCATTTCACTTTTCATTCACTGGCGACAAAGATCGAAAGTAGGTACCTACCTAATATGTGGGTTTCTTCATTCAAATTTCAATATTATAATCCATACGTCAGCACAGGTCACATAGGCTAAGTAATTATTTTAGTCACGAAATACGTGTTATTTTTGTTAATAATGGTTATTTAGATGACCGGTTGAATTGTAACTCAGATTAAGCAAAAATAGCGAAGGTCATTGTTATTTTATAGATGTTTTGGTGTGTATTTTTATGGAAATTTACCTCACTACTACAACTAATTCCATATGATTCGTGACTATAGAAATACTTAACCCACCAAAAACATTTTCAAGCAAAATGTTGCTAAGACGAGACCAAATGAATGGCTCGCATCGTCAAGTTATCAAATCTTACATAGAGCCAAAAGCTTCTAGCTCTACACGCCCTATAACTCTACAAACCCTAACTTTACAAACCCTACACCTAAATCAAATAGTGTCTAATAGTCAAAAATAAAATAATGTGGCTTGACCGTTTTGTTACTACAAGAACTATTATTATAGTATAACAGATAACAATGAACAGTGAATACATTTTTCACCTTGCCTTTTTCACGGCCAAGCCAAGCAAGCTCCTATTTTGACTAAGGTGTAGAGTTTGTGAAATTAGGACTTGAAGAGTTAGGGTGTGACGTAAAATCACTAAGTATGTGTTCTTCTCTTATCAAAGTTATTATTGTTTTGTAAGGAGTAGACGTAATTATTTCTTTTTGTTTTTGTTTATAAATTACTTTATGTGTTTGAAAAGATAATTATTTTTTTAATCACGTAAAGGATTTCCTTCAGTTACAATATCGAGACAACCGTTGACAACCACTACATACTACATACATCCTATGCTTACAAATTGTAAATACTACTATTTGGTTGTGTACAAAAATTCATTATCATTTTCTAACCCCTTAGCAAAAAAGAGGGATATTAGTAGTTTGACGTGTCTGTGTATCTGTATGTCTGTCTGTGCGATCGTAGCTCCTAAACGGATGAACCGATTTTGATCAAGTTTTTTTTTTGTTTGAATCAAGAGTGTGCTTAGCCATAATTCATGGAAATCGTTTTAAGGAGTAATCAGATTTTTTTGTAATTTATATTATTGCGATGATCCATTATAATGTCCTACTTTCGGTTAAACGATGATGAATGGACATCCATAGAGATAATATTTATCTATTACATAATTATGCTTTTAGCATTAAGTCCGCCTTTTGTACCTTTTTTGGTAAGTAAAGCTTTAAAATAAATAATTGCCTGTTTTTTTAAACGTTTATTTTGCACAAGTAATAAAAGAACCAGCAAACAACCCAAACTTTCGCGATTTTTTTTTTCTGAAAAAACAAGTTTAAACATTATAAAAGACTTGCTATAAAAGAGATGAATGGAGTACGTATATTATGAAGTAAGTTAGTTAAAGAAGTTAACGAGTCTCACAGTTCAATTTTGTGGTTTCATTAAATAGGCTTTGTACTTACCTAAAGCTAGGAAATGTAATTGGGTACAAATCAAGACCTAACCACAAACCTACTAACAAATATTTCAATTTGACGATAATATCGAAATTCAGACGTACCTAACTGTGGCACATTGTATCGATTACTAGTCGTCAACTACAAATTAAATAATTAGGTATGTACCTGGCTAGAAGTTATTCATTTTCGTGACTTCAGTATCTACAAATCCTTGACATGAATTTTCATGCAGTGAAAAATATATAATCGAATATCTCTTAGCGCAAGTAACATTTCGCAACACTCTTTATCGAGTCGATTGACATTATAGATATATCGACAACTTCATTCGATGTCGAAATTAGATCGCACGTGAATATATTCACGGTCATATCACTATGACCGTGAATATATTCACGTGCGTAACGTGATTGGCTGGTGAAAATTGGACATTCCCGAAAACTTTGCCTTTTTTTTAGGTGAACATGCGAAAATGCCTTAGAAGATCGATGTCGATAAGTAGCGAAGTGGCATGTGTTAAACTTTCGATACCCATTCGATGCCAATACTGGCTATGATTTTTTATCGACACGATATCTAAATTCGCAAGAATTTAAATATCGTGTCGCTACGAATCGATGTAACTTTGTTTACAGTGCGACAAGGATCTTTTTGCACGTGAGTGAGGGCGCCACCTACGTTTTAAATAAGAAATTTTAATAGTTTAGACATTAGTTCCGTTTTCTACCACGTGCAAAAAGAGCCTTGTTGCACTGTAAGCCCCCTAATGTGTGAACGGTGAGGTTGCCAGTGGCAACTTTTTTTCTTTAGTGGAACTTGCCACTAGTATCGTCGTATATTTAAGTTAACTGCCTATGTTTTGAGAGAGAGGGTACAAAAATCCATTAAAAACGAATATTTAGTTGACTTCTACGGAAAAATATTACCTAGATATTAAATTACATAAAATGTAGGAAGCGGTACGTCACTAACCATAATTTAAGCTGTTATTATCGAAGTTATTTCGACACGGTACCTTCTCGGCGTTTTACAGCGCAATTTGTTTATCATTACATAACAAATATTATCAAGTACATTTCTACATTCAGACGAAACCAATAAAAATAATCGCATTCAGCAAGCGCGCAATGTATGTAAAACTCCTTTATTACTGTGCAATAGTCACGTACTTGTATGGAATTGCAACAGTATTATCGATACTGCAAAATAAAAATTATGTCATTGACAATCATTGAACTATGAGTATAATGATATGGTATTGGATCTTGTTGGTACCTATAAATAAAATTTAAATTGTTATTTTTCTAGACTTGCTGGCAATGTTGTGTTTGCTTCTGTAGTTTATTGCTTATTTTTACATAATATTTTACTTTTAACTTGCAGCAGGACAAAATTTCCGAATAGATTTTTTTTTCTCAGTTATTATTTAAAAAAAATACAACGAATAAAATACTTAGTACATTCTTTAGATGTACTACGTAAATCTGGAAGTCAACAAAAAAAACAATACAATAAATAAAGATATTTAAGTACCCTAAAGCACAGAAATAATATAAGCTTAAAGTTAAACTATAAAAGTAATAACTTGTTTTTTTCTAAAAAAATGTGCTAAAACCTCCTAAATAAGACCTATGGTGATTAGGACATACGCATAACATAACCAGCATTTATGCTATATATATAAACATATAATTATGTTCCTTTCAATACGGCAAGCATACAATAATTAACTATGGTAATTTATAATATTTCTTCATTACCGGCAAGTGTAAGAAAATGCGGAACGGAAAATTTAGAAATGTTTATATAAGTGTTTGAGGCATTCGTTTAATTTATATAAGTATTATGATAACGCAATTTATTGTATGTAGCTAATTCTATTTGTTTTAAAGTAAAAAAAAAATCTAGCTTTAGGTGTCTTTCTGAACGCAAATTATGGGACAGATTTTTTACGGTTTTCTTAAAAAGACTGTGATGTATTAGGTAGCGTTCACACAAGCGAAGTCACCGGAATCAGCTTTATAACATTTATATTAATTCTAAAAATAAAGTTCTAAGTTTAAGTAAATTAAAGTTAAGTTAAGTAAATCACTTCCGGTCAGACTGGTTCACAAAATACAGGTTATTATTGTAATAACAATCGATTTTAATATGTCATTATAAAACAATTGGCTTCCCACGTGAAATACCGGTAGCTCTTTACTGTTTATGTCTTTACCAAGTCCAACTCGGACTTTGCCAGTTTTTTTTTTATTTCAACTCTGTCCATGAATAAAAATTACTTGAATAACTATAATCACCGACTTCCTTTGTCTTGAAGATGCTATCAAAGCTTATTGTCATCTGATCTCAAGAACCGTTTCAATCATAGTTATTACGAAACAAGTCTATCTAAGTATAAGATAGTCTCTTATCAGGTTTTGAATCCGCAATCCGCCTTTCCTTTGTTTTTTTGCAAAATTACGAAATAATTTTACATATTTTTTTTTTCATTACCTACTTAGACAACTTACTACACTTGCAAAAATATCCGTTAAAAATATACTATTACTTATTTTATGATTATACTCATATAAGTAGGTATTTATCACAAAACAAAAAGAAATCACTATTGTCATTGGCTAAACGCTAATGTAATTAAATATCTGTTTTTTTTGTTATGCAAATACGAGTATTACAGAAGACAATTAAAAAAAAATTCTCTTGTTACCCCTACATTTGTTTATTTTACCTAAAATTATCATGTCACCGAGTCGATGTATTTTTTATTTTAAAGTACATTCGCCTTGTGACATTGTAAATATTTTTAAATCAAAATTAATATAATATCTAACAATTTATTTACATAAATTAATTTAAATGACCACAGGACATGCACAAAAAGCATCATTTTACGCAGTTTTTTTTTTTTCATTTTACACGACTGACCAAAAAAGGAGTGTTATGTTTTCAGGGTTTATGTATGTACATTATGTATGTAAGTTTCTTTACCATAAGTTCTGAACGGCTTAACAGATTTTGATGTGAAATGTATTTTTAGATTTCTTGCATTCCTCTGAGTGTCATAGGCTATGTGAGTTGTCATTCGGGTTTTTTATTTTTTAATAATTTGCTTGTTATGAAAGAGCGATTTTTCTGACAGCTAATTAAGAAAAAAAAATCAGTACAAAAAAGTCTCAACAGATAGCGTTTTATGAAAGCCGAGTAGTAATAATGGCTGAACCTATATGGTGCGCTTTTACTTTTCAACCAGAGGCAGAAAAAAAAATCACAATATAGATACTTTTTAGTTTTTTTTTTACTAAGTTTTTTTTTTTTTAATGCCAATCCCGTGGATTTTTTGCTTTTTGTATGGAATTTTTTCTCTCGGCTTTTACTAAGCGCCATCTATGAAGTCATTAGGAACTATTTCTTTTTTTAATTTGTGTCACGGAAAATCCCTTATTCAAGTCTAGTGCCATGTTCATCTGTCTGTCCACTGTCTAGGTCTAAAGACTCATGGGCAATATTTTTTAATCTACCCGGCACTTAAGCAACAATTTTTGCTTGTTTCGTTGCAATTATTTTTTCCATTTCTATAATTAATTCTCACGGCATTGGGTTGTTGACCACCACAAAATCATGTGTGAGTTGTGAGTTCAAGATTTAAATGTGAGTTTATTAATTTCATCACAAACTTTTGGACGACTTAGATGTGTGGTGTATGGTAAAATCTTCACACTGGGTAATTATTCTGTCCAATATATTTCATATATTTTTTTATTTATTTATAGGTTTATTAAACTTTTCATAAGAACTTATTATTAAAGTTGTCGCAAGAAACAAAGTCAGCGTGTATAGCAATAGAATTAAATTAGCACGATTCCATCTTATTTATTGGAGCTATTCAGTGGATATTCCATACAATTAGGTGTATAAATTAATATTTTATTCCTCCAATTACACTTGTAATTTCATAAAACTGAGCTGATTTTATGATCAATATGATTTAAAAAAAATATATAGAATGCCTAATTTAATGACCTAAAATAATGGATATGTTGCATCCATGTGCATAAAGCAGGAAAACGTTAAAATTTGAGAGTTGCAAAGGATTCAGAAGGATGATGTGATGAGAATGAATTTTTTCAACTTAAATTTATAATAACTAAGTTTGAATAGGTACCTATTATTACGATGTGCATATCTCAATTTCTAAAGTTGTAAATACGAGGTATTCAAAGTAACTGTCAATAAAAAATATATACTCCTACCGCGTAAGTATTAAAAGATGTGAAAACGAGTTAAAATACGATATTGGCCCTTCGTAGCAATCAATAAACAAGTAAGTACCTTTATTGGAAAGTGAGTTCCTAGGTAATCTTAGTTAATGTTCACTAACTCATCATAATTAACGTATACCGCAGTTTCTATTTGTCATGCAAATAAACTTTTACTTGTACAAGACTTACTTTGTGGGTTCGGCTCATCATCCTCCATAATAGCCAGCTTGCTGGGTCTTTTATCTTCTTCAGGTTTCAAACCCATTTTCACTTATGAATCAACAAAACGCAAAAAAAATAAAAATAAAAAATATAAAAATTCGAAATTTAAATATAGCGTCACTGGCACTTTATTTCTGGCCTATGTTTTTTATTGGTGTGAACATTTAGAATGTTTTTAAAATTTGAATTTTCAGGTACGTATGGTTTCGCGCGCGTCAGTTCGTCATGCTCGCAGGTGCATGCCGCGTCTCGCCGCGAAGGTTGGTGTCGACTGTCACGCTACACCGGGCCAGCCTTGTTTTTAAGCCGCTAGGCACAGGAGGCACGCAAGTTACAGCCGCACGCGGCGACACCGGCATTCGCAGGTCGTCTCGTCTGTTTACATGAACCCTTTGCCTGTTCGATATTGCCCTTGAGATATGCAACAAAGCAGATTTTCACAATGAGGTATGGTAATTTTTCTTACATATCCTGAGAGGTTTTCCTGTAAGTATAGTATTTTTACTATATTTAATTTCTTTTTTCTATTTTTTCTTTGATGATTAAGTAATTACTCAACAGCTAGATGTCGTATTTTGATTAATGAACTAGTAGTATCTATTTTAATCGGTAGGGTTTTGTGTGTATTACCTAGATTTGAGGTTAGTTTAGATAAAGGTTGTTGGCTTAAAAGGTAACGATGATAATGACACGCACCACGCTATTGAGACATGGTGGGTGACTCAGTAAATATGAAATTGTTATAAAAAGTTTTCTTTTTTAATTATTTGAATGTTAAGTCATAAATAAACTGATCGGACTAACCCACAGGACTAACCCCATTTTGGCTTGTTTGTTTGTGTGTAGAGAAGGGATGTGTTTTAACAACCAATAGAATTTCGTTATTTTAAATTCGAATTTCAAGGAAATTAACTATTAGTAAGTAATAATAAGTCAAGTAAGTCAGGCACACACATTCTGCTGTTGAATGAAGCACGGATTGTAAGCCGAATAGCGATGTCAAGGTGGATAATGTAATAAATAACTGCAATATAAAATTGTAACAAATAATATTACGCGCAATATTATATGTTACCTACACACGTTATCAATAGTTTCAGGTGGACCTATCTTACTAACGTGACTACGTTACAGTCATTAATTAGAAATAGGTAAATTTAATGCCAATGGAAATAGTCTGACTTTTATCATGACATATGGGTGCAAACTAGATAGATCATTAAGTTTATTATTTTTATTTCTCAACAATAAATAACGCTTACTAAATTAATTAAAATAACGCTTACAAAATAACGCTCACTGAATCAATAAATTATTTACTTAGTAAGATGCCAGTATCCTTTAAAAAAAAATTTACTGTGTGTTCAAGTGATTCATGCTTGGCATCATGCTACAAGACCGCGTTAACACAGATATTCAAAAGATAAGAAAACTAAAAGGAAAATGTGTTATGGAACTTGACAAGTAGGTATAACAAGGTGGGTACCTACTAGAAAAGAATTGGCTGTATGTTGTATCAAACTCAAATATCTGCTGCGGGACTTTAAAACGGTAAGAAAGATACCGCCATTTAATTTTTAAGTATAAGGTATATGTATATTTTCGTTTATTGCCTGTGGATGTGGCCTGCCCGCAAATGGACTACGAGATTTTTTTTTTCTGTGGTTCACCGGAAAGTCCATACGTTCATATCGTAGGTATTAGAAAGAATAATAATGAAATTGTAAAGCACCTAGGTGGACTAATAGGAAGACATTCCACTTTCGATGTCGATAATGTCAAGAACAATGTCATTGTTGTTGGTATTTCAGGTATTTACGCATTTCTTAGTGTCGTCGAAACACCAATTACGCATTCACAGCACGCAGGGGCGAGGTGAAGACGGTACACCAAATCTGGTGCCAATGACAACTAGGAGTGTTCGCAACGGCTGTATTTTGCCGACGCGTTATATCGTTATGCTATTTTTTTTTAATCTAATATTTTTTAAGCTATAATATATTAGTTAGCTTATAATATTTTTTATATCAAAATTTCGTCGAGCGTTCTTTGCGATAATCGTTGACTCGTTACGTTACGGTTTAAGCTACTGCTGAGTGTTGACTAATATTAATATATTTTATATTAAAATTTCGTCAAGCGTTAGTTGCGATATAATCGTTGACTCGTTTCGTTACGGTGTACGCTACTGAGTTTTGACTAATATAACTTAATTATATTAATACGATACGATGAGTTTCGAACAGTTTGGTATTTTTTTAATAAAAATTATAGAATGCCATGCCAAATGAAACATTCTTTATTTTGCCAAATTAAATAAACTCATTGAACTTTCCTTCGTACTTACTTAACTTACTATAGTACAGGCTTAGGACTTAAGCTTAGGGCTTAGGCTTAATTTTCAACGAATCGGTAACATTATGTAATTTTTTTATAATTATCATCTTTTTATATTCCGAAAGTGCACGAAACAAAACGAAACAATAACAATTTTTCAAATTGAAAAAATAACACTCACGCATCGTAACGAACGAATTGTTTGTTTGAATATGAAAAATATTACTAATAGAAATAGTAAGACAAGGACGCCGTTATAATATATTATCACTTTGTCTTGCTCTAGACGTGAAAAGCACTTCATAGACGCCTCCAAGTTCTGTTAATAACCGCCATTAAAAAAATAGTTACTAGTTTACGCAAGAAATGATAGATGGCGCTGTTCTCATTTATATTAAAATAATTTTTAGATACTAATATAATAGTATGTCTGATTATTTGTATATATTCGAATATATTAATAAAAATTAATATTAGTAATATTTATTCTGCTACCTAATATAACGAACACCCCTAATGACAACTGGCGGCATAGAAATTAAGGAGCTTCTTTGATCCCAATGACATTATCATTCTTATAGATATAATACATTCACACTAATATACATATGAATACGAAAGGATGTATGCTTGTTACTTTTTTACGCGTCTTAAATCGCGTATATAAATCGCACCTCAAAGCAAGATGGTAATAAAATTGCTGTCAGACACTTCAAGATTTGCTTAAAGAGAAATACGAAAGAGGATAAATAATTATATAATTCTGATCTGAAGGTTAACATCTGCAGTGGTCGTCCTTATGAAACGCTTACTATATTCCTTTGCCCTCAAAATTATTGGGTACAAGAATTTATGTAACTTTTAAAGTATGTACATTGTACAGTCGGCTGCAGAAAAACCTGACCCCCCTTAGATAGAATTCGATAAGATAGTGAATAGTCTATTCATAAAACTTTTTTCCAAAAAAATGAACCGACTTCCATGATAAAATTAAAAATCATGAAATAACAATAAAGAAAAATGTATTAGCATGCTACCTACTGAATGAGGTGAAGTCGGTGCCAAGTGCAGGACTATGTAATTGTTTAGCTAGGCATTTTGTATATATACATGATTCTAATGTTAATTTAGATTATTTAATATTCAATTTGGCACCGACTTCACCTCATTCTGTAGGTAGCATGCTAATACATTTTTCTTTATTGTTATTTCATGATTTTTAATTTTATGATGGAAGTCGGTTCACTTTTTTGGAAAAAAGTTTTATTTTATCATTTTTAGTCACAGACAAATAATAGTAAAATAAATATAAAAAAAAAATTATTTCTGTGTTTTTAGTGCTTCTACTATCTTTTCATTTTCTTTAATAAAAACTTAAACTTTTCTTTCACTGGTGGCCGAAAATAAAGAATAAGAATTCGAAACTTTTTATGTCAGTTTGATTTGAAATGTCAGAACATGTCAAATTGTCTATTATTTTTGGCACATAAATAGACCGTGAGCACGCGACGACCAAACCTTCCTTATTTTAAAAATGCTAAATGTTTCTCTGCGTGGTATATACGGGTAAAAAAAATTAGCGACTAGGTATGAAGTTTGGATCTTAGTTGCTTATGTAGGTAATATGGATAGCAAGGATGATTTTTATAGGTATAAAAAGCACCCTTGGGGCCTTCCAAACTAATATTAAATTCAGCTTTTATAATAAAACAAATATAACTATAATTTAGTAAAGTTACAATGTCTAGCAGGGGTTTATATCTGCACCAATTGCCTGGCAATGAATGGCGTGATTTCTTATATTATTAGAAATAAAATCTTTAAAAAACTTTACTTTAAGGAAATTGAGTTACCACTTTAAATGTTATTGCTACAAATAATCTGCCTAAGTAATCATGATCCAACTTTTATAGTCGCTAATCGCTATTTCTATGTTGGGAACATACACAGAAAATCTTTAGTTTTAATAAAATAAGGAAGGGCATGCTATCGCGGGCTTTTACTCTATAATGCAATGTTGGTATTTTTATATTTTGTTAGGTATCTTTAAAATTACCGAACAAATTCTGACGTGGTTAAAATGGGACCAACTTGGGTATATACCATTACGAATAAAAAAACAATTTCGGAAATCAGTCCACTGTAGGCGGAGAAATCGGCGAACATACATAAAAAAAAAACATACATACATCGAAACATATAACCTCCTCCTTTTTTGGGAAGTCGGTTAAAAATGAAACAAAATTAATAGTTTTTCTTTTATTTTGGGCACCGGCATGCGAATTATGTGAACGACCTCTATGCAACCATAATGCTATTGAACTGTTCAATGGAAAAGCACTCGTTACGACACTACTATTACAACTAGAGACACAATGTGGGAGAGAGCAGCAAGGGCATGTTGGCAGGTCATTGAATATGCTTATTAAGAATTGTTGTATTGCACTGGCCTATTTTTCAGTATGGAAGCTCGTTCAGCTTAGAAAGACGAGGGATTTGTTCTGTAAGTTCTAGAAATTTGCTGAACCCATGGGTGCATGTATGTTCTTCAATTCACTGGCCTATTTTTCTGTTTGGGAGCGTGTTCAACTTAGAAAGACGAGTTCTTTCTGTTCTATAAAAGTTGCTGAACCCTATAGGGTGCATGAATGTTCTTCAGCTGTTCAATTACGAGAATCAAATACTCTGAGATACAGATTTTTATCTAGTTCGGAAGTGGACTTTCGGTTGGTAAAGAGAAGGGTGCATTAAATAAAATCATTAATATTAAGTAGTTACCTAATGTAAAACTTGTCGTAAGTATGTTGGCAAATATTTTTCAATAAAAATTCAAAATCTTTTTATTTGCAATATATTATTAATATAATAAAACAGTAAAAATATTTTGTCTGTACATTTAGTATTTTTGACTAAAATGGATAGAGGGACACTTAAAAAGAACAATAGAAAGCAAAAAATTTTTTTTGGAATTTCTTGTCTGTCTGTCTGTCTGTCTGTATGTATGTACGCGTTTCACGCAAAAACTACTGGACGGATTTGAATGAAACTTTTTTTGTCGTATAGCTATTAAGCCTGGGCAACATATAGGCTATAATTGATTTTGAAAACTGGAGCACCTGATGAAGAACCATAGCAGAACAGCTAAACTATAAGAAATATGGAAATGGCGCCTTAGCAAAAATCGTTTAACCTGATGAGCATTTTCTGCTGACGTATAAAAATTGAAGATCAGGAACATCTGATGAATAACTCCAAGAGACCAGCTACACTATAACATATATGGAAATGGCGCCTTAGCAAAACTTGATTATCTGATGAGCACTTTCTGTAGACGTATAAAAATCGAAGATCCGAAACATCTGAAACAGTTTGTAACACAAAAAGACTTTTCGTCTAAGCGAAACTTACGCGTGCGAAGCCGCGGGCAACAGCTAGTTTGCAATAAAATTTATGTACAAAGGTCTTAATATTTAGGTGTCCAATTACATTCTACCTTGGTAAGGTGTGCAAATATAATAATATAATAAGATTAGTACTATTTCAAATTAGATTCACAAATACTGGTCAAATCAAAAAGGAAGCATGTCAATTAAAAATACAATTTCGAAAAATAGTCAGTAAAAAATAAATCAGATAGATATTTTGTCTTCTAAAAACTCTTCAATACTATAATAGCATTTATCTAGCAATATATTTTTTAACTTTGCTGCAAATTGACTTATATTAAATATTGAGTATTTTTTTTATGGCAATTCACTCAAAATTTTTAGGGTATTTAGGCGACGGGAATGGTAAATTTGTTACGATTCTACGAAAGAATGACCTAACTTCCTAGGGAGGAAACACATAACAAAGATCCTACCAACACTAAACTTAGACATCAAATGACTAGCAAGACCCTGTTTAATTAAAACGTGTCCATCACAGATTAGGTAATGGTTTCTAAGTCCATAGGTTAATTTATGTTTTGACATCGCACTGTATCAGTAAACTAAAGGCGCCTGTCTGTCTACTCGTGTACTAGAGTTTACTCTAACCTCTAGCTAAACAAACATAGTAACTGGCGAATGGCGAACGGAAACACGTGGTGTGTGGGTTTCGCATGAAGTGAAATCAAACAATCCAAATTAATAAATTTTTCATTAGGCACTACACTACTGGGTTGAAGCGTGCTGCTATTATCACGTGACCTTGTCCTCCACTGTACCCTTTTGGGAATATATGTACCTATAACGATTTTGCAAGAACGCATATTGTAGATAATGCAAAAATAGAGACAAAATTTTATAGTCAAAAATATGTTTCAGTAACTTTTGGACGGAGATAAGAATTTGGGAACTTTTTAGAAAGCAAGTGTGCACTCTTTATCAGCAGAATATAGAAACAGCCGTATTCCTCATAGCTTAAAGTCGCTGTCATTATGTGGACGGTGGAATGAAACACACGCAACGACATTCTTAGATGTTATTCGGATTGCCATTCAACGCACATACTAGGTGACATCATCAACTAAGTAGAGTGCAAGTTTCTTTACGATGTTTCCTTCATCGGATGACATTATCTTTTTTAAAGATTGTAAGTACTATTAATATTTTTTAATAGAAACCTTGTGTTTTTCATTTCAACTCCTAAAAACCGAATGATAACAATGAAAAGAATAGCGAGAACTTCGTGAACGAACTTTGTCGGATCAATAAAAGCTGTCAAAAAACACGTTTGACCGGTCATACCTTGTCACGATAAAACGGAACGCACGGAGTATTTATTAAATGATTTTTGATGCCTCATTTTAAATAAATCAAATAATTAAATCTTGTTCAAGATGATATCCTCAAAATAACAATAGTAGCACTTACTAACAAAAAATATTCGTCATATTAATACCTATAGACACTTGCCGCTCGGTGTTTTTGTACATAGAACGGAACGTACATACGGCAAAACGATTTTCTATCTGTGCGCAAGACGTCTTCGTTAGACACGCCAACACTGTTTTAGATACAATCGAAATATTTTCAACAAATTCTTACAATGGAAGACACCGTAAATGTAGATTTGGATCACATGATAAGCCTCATAGAAGTCAGACCGATGTTATGGGATAAAACAAGTGAGGATTACAAATCGAGACACCTGAAAACTGCCGCCTGGCATGAGATCTGTGTATTATTGTTAGACAACTTCGAATGCTTGACTTTACATGAACAAAATGAAAAAGGTTAGTGGTTTTAATAGTGGGCATAAACCAAAGTAACAATATGGAGAGGGAAATAACTCAAGCAATCTAGGAAACAAATCCTATGGGTAGATTTTACCCTATTGCAAAATTACCTATATGTAGTGTTTAATTTTTAGAAAGAAATTTTAATTCACTGTGTCACTCTGCGGCACGCCCCTCAAACGCGTCTCCCAGTTCAAGTACCTGGGGCACTGGGTCACGGACACGCTGAGTGACAATCTGGACATGGATCGGGAGCGCAGGGCGATGTGTGTCAGGTGTAATATGTTGGCCCGTAGATTTGCCAAATGTACTAAAGGTGTAAAACTTACATTGTTTAAGGCATATTGCCAAGTATTTTACACATGCAGTCTATGGGTCAATTATACACAGAATGCACACAAAGTCCTGCGCATCCAATATAATAACGGGTTGAGAGCGCTGCTGGGGCTACCAAGACACTGCTCCGCATCAGGAATGTTCGCAGAGGCACGTGTGGACACCTTCCAAGCCATAGTGCGGAAGAGGGTGGCCTCCCTGATGCGGAGACTGAGCGCTAGCTCCAACAGCCTTCTCAAAGTCATCGCTGGCAGGGTAGATGGGCCCATACTAAAACATTGGACCCAATTACACGTAGATAAGGTACTAACATAGTTTTAAGGACATTGTAACTAACATTTCTATGGACTTTTCCGAAATAAAATTATTATTATGTTGGTACGCTTTTCAGAGCCACGGGTCCATTGGGACCCGGTCCTTTGAGGCGTTCATGGGGCCAAAGCCAACATGAAGAGGCCTTTTTGTACCTTTTTAATCAAAAAGTGAGATGGCTGCATCTGCGGAGATCTGTCCCTTAGTGTACCATAGGGATATACTAACGGACAGTCCTCCACAGCTGCCGAACTATTGCCAGGTAGGGATTAACAAGGTTTGGGCTATGTGGATGGGATGCTAGTGGACCGGATTGCTGGGTTATGGAGTGAGATACGGACATCTACCTTTAAATCTCTCACAACAATTTAAGTTAGGCAGATGGTGACTTGCTGCTCTTTGGCTGTACAGCCTGTGGGCCTCCCTAATTAAGCCACCAGTTGGCGGCCAGGGCGCAACACAGTGTGAGCAGCTAAGGGTGTCGAGAGGTGCGGCTCCGGTTTCACCTTCACGGGGCTCACCCCCGAGAGCGGGTTTCCCCGTTATTACGCCATTACGTGCAATACACTTCCACCCTGGAGCGAGTGTTCTGCTCTTGCTACTCCACTCTGAGCCGGCCGGCTAAGGCAAGCCAGAGGCGGGGGGTGTGTCACTGTGTGTATGTGTGTATGTAGGTGCGTGTGTGTGTGGTCCCCCTGGAGATCGGGTCCGTGGTGACGCCACTCACCAACAGCTCGCCACAAGCTGCCCCTGCGTTGACTGATTGCACTGGAGATCCAGCGGGCGATGGGGTCGTCACATCCCGACGCCTTTTTATTATTATTATTATTATTAATTCCAAAAATTGAAGAATACTGTACTTTGTTTAAAAATGTTTATTTATTGAAGGAATCAAATTATTACATAACCCAGATATTGTAATAGTATTTTTCTTTGATTGATAAGTATTTCAACTAAGCATATATGTAAATTATAACTTAAGTAAAAAGTTGTGTACCTACCTATAATATTTTATTGACTAAGCCTGTACCTAAAAATAAATATTATTTAGTATTTTAGACTTAATATAACTAAGTAGGTACCTAGGTTTGAGACAGAAAAGTTTGGGACACACTGGCTATCTATCTATATGAAAACTCCTGACTCAAATTATTAATTATTTGAGGTGTTATAAAAATAAAAATGAAGAAAATTTACCATCTAGTGACTAAGTCTTCAACGATACAAGACTATTAATGTGGTCTCATAAGATTACTCGAGGTAAAATGAATGAAGCTCTCATCTTTTGGTGTTTTTATTGAGGTAGATAAAAGTTAGCTTAGTTGAGGTAAAACACCAAAAAATGATAGCTTCCATCAATTTTACCTCGTAATCTTATGAGACCACATCAATAGTCTTGTATTGTTGAAGACTCACCGCACTAGATGGTAAATTTTCTACATCTCTATTTTTATTGTACAAATAACACAGATAATATAGCACTACACTTGTATTAAAATATCTGATAAAAAGGAAAACGGACATATTGTGAACAGTGAATCTTATCACATCCCTTTTGATGCCCAAGTGTTCCGTAGGACAAGTTGTCCTAAACAACCATTTGATACAACTCATGGGGCGTCTCTCACAAAACCATGTTAAAAATCACTATTGTTTACTATAATTAGCAAACAGTCTTAAACTTTAAACAGGGTTTTAAGTATTAAAATGGTTGGTTATTGTGTTAATGAATTGGTACTTACAATAAGCTCATTTGTGCCAGTTGACATTGTTTTAATGAAAATAATCTTGGGTTTCATCTCTATCTAAAGTCAGTCCATGAGGCAGCCAGCTAACTAGTGGTACATGCAAGATCTTAGATTATATCAAGCCATCAAAGGATTATACAATTTCAGCAATATAATCAGTTACTATAGGTAATATGAATAGGTACTCACCAGTACTGGGTACTGTCGTTGTGGTTAGGATAGGTCGGCTTCGCTCGAATTAATCTAAAAATTTGTTTGATGTTGTGGGAGTTCGTCAGTTCGCATCTGTTGACATAAAATGTTTTTTTCGTCGTAACATTCCCGGGGCAAGGAGTACCTAGTTCTTATTATTATTAACATCATTATTGTAATCAACATTAACAAAATTATTGGAGTTTGTGAAGTGAACATAAACTTTGATAGTAACATTGTTTGTAGATAATCCGTTGCAAATTCCAATGGAGTATACAAATAATGGCCCACTTGTTTATATAGAAAAAAAATTATAAAACGCACTTATGCTGTTCCATTGTCAACATTTTGGTTAAGTTCAAAAGTGGTTTCAATAAAAATAAATTTCTATTCAAAATAAAGTTTCAAAAAGTTTTGTTTGTTGCTTTGACTTTAAACCCGACACGACACGCCCGTGCCGTGACATTGACAAATATTTTGACAAGTGTAATTAGTATTGCCATTTTTTGTCAAAATTAAAAGAATTAAGTTTAGTTCACGCGAGTACAGTCACACACAATAATAAATAATTTTTGCTTGGAGTTTTTGAATATTTCGTTATCGATAAGTAGGTACTATTTCATATGTACCTATATTATTTGCAGGAAGAGCACTAATAAAAAAATGGACAAACGAACGTGAAAAGTGGATGAAGTGGAGAAGAAGACATGAAATCTCTGGATCAACCTCATATAAAAAACCACCTTATAGTGACCAGTTGTCATTTTTAGAAAAAATATTTGAGCCCAGCAGCACGTCTGTTCTAGAAGCAACTGATACAGAACCTGATCAAGATGAAGCAAAACCAACAAAATCTTCAGTGGAGTACGAGATGCCAGAGTTTGTTAGTACAAGTTGTCGATCGGACAGTTCTCACTCTCAAAGAACTCGTTCAGCGAAGAAGAGGCGGTCGTTGGATGAATATGAAATTGAATTGAATTCAGTGAAACCTACGTCGTCGCCAGCATCTTTTGGAGAAACTCCTATGTTGTCATTTTTCAGAGGAATACTACCATCTTTAGAAGATTTTGATGCTGACGAACATCTAGATTTTCAAATTCAGATATTAAGTTTAATTCGATCTATGAAAAAAGAAAAAAGGAGAAAATTTGAGAGTTTTTAGAATATCTACAAAATCTTGATAAGGTATTTTTATCAAAGAAAATTGTTTGTGTAAATGTAAATCAAAAGAGATCAGTAAAACTTTGTTATATAGTATTTTAAACATAGTTTATTCAGAAACTAGAATCACTTTTCTCGTCGGCGGTTCATACGTGATTGATAACAAACCATACAAACTTTCGCATTTATAATACTTATTAGTAAATAATATACTACCTAATAAGATGACGTTTTAAACCTTGTAAATGAAAAATAAGTGATGACATGCGGTTTACGAGTGATGATTTCGGAAACCGCATGTCATCATGAATTTCAATCGATAATTGGCATATTTGATCATCTAACGTGTTACTAATGTGCCAATCACATACCTTATTTAATGAACTGTTTAAGTAAGCTCGAAATCGTGATTTAAATCTCGTGACTTAAAAATAAGACCTAATCTTTGTTGTATTGTGCCCTATGTGTTCGATTTGTTATTACCAGCTTAAACACGAAAGTCCAAAGCTCGCGTCACAGATATTCACTTACTACAATCGTGCGTGCCGCAAAAGGTGCAAAATCTGAATATTGGCGGTTTGGCTGCAAAATCAACGTCGCTCCACTTTTCCCGCCTTTTTAGCTGCTGCCTACTGCAGCTTTCATATTGCTAGTTGCCACCCTAGATTATCGAATCGCTCCCGTACCTACTAAGGGAAAATCTTCGAAGCTCTATTTGCCACCGAATGAAACCGAGCAACACTTATTGCTTAATTGATTAATTTTGATCTGAGTAGTGGGTGGAAGTGACGGGAATGACTCATTTGCTCGTTATTTTGAAATAGAAAGCCTCTACTTTCTATTTTAAAATTAAAACTCCCAGCGGTCCAAAATTTTGGTACCAGCGAGTCCACGCCAATTATTTACATTCCATATAGGTAAGTGATTTCAGTGGGTCCACGAAATTATGATTAGTACAATGGTCAGCAGATTGCACAGACACATCATTTCTTTTTTTTATTATTAGTAACATGACATCGATTTGTAAGCTGAGGCTGTTACTTAGATTCAAAAAAATTCTCAACTTTATTTTAACAAAAAGTATAATTTGAAATCGATTTACTGTATTTTATTTATTACTAGCTTTTTTCCTGGATTTCGCACGCGTGAATTTCACCCTCTTACACTAAGAAAGGAATTTTGTAATTTCCACCCTAAATTCCAAAATTCCTTTCTTAGTGGTTACTTTATAACGAACCTCTGTGCGTTTCAAGTTTCTACGTTCAGCGGTTTCGTCTCTGCGTTGATATACCAATCAGTCAACAAGCAATTTTATATTTTGATTAACTCCATCGATTGATAGATACCATAAAAATACAGATATTATTTTTTTTGGATTGTAGCCAGTTCGATTCCCGGGCGTAGCAAATGAATTTTCAAAAAACTTTGAATGCAGATTTGATTATTTTTTAAATAATCAAATATGTTTGGTTCTTTAAAGAAAAATGTAAATTCCGTTTCGTCTTGATAGTGTTAAAACGCTGCCAAATCTGCTTCGCTCGACCAATATTGGATATTAGTATACCAGTGTGTAGCCTAGAACCTCCTCTTTTCGATGATAGGTGTGACTTATATTTCATCCAGGGTTTTGCTCGGGCTGTGGCTCAAAACGTAATTTTTAATTTTTTCTTAATTCTTTTTGGTTATTTTGAAGTACAAATATTATTCAAATACTTTTATTTTTAATTTAATCAATAGTTCTCAATAAGTAGACGAAAGAATCATCGCTCTATCACTAATAAGTCGTGAGTAATACTAAATTGAAATTTTCAAAACGGCGTTTTTCGTAATTTCACGCGGCGGCTCCCCCCGCCCCTCCCGTAGGGCTCCAACCTTATCTCAAGGTCTTAACACCAAACTGACTATATAAGCTAAATAATGATACTAGATTCATGTTTCTAAGACTAATGGTTTTGAAATTGTTAAGGTGAGACGATATATCCCATTTCGTTACGGTCTGAAATCCTGGCATGGTACCCGTATGGCGCTGATTTTAAAGACGTTTCACGTCAAAAACAAATCCGATTAAACTTTGACTAGATTTTTACAAATAATATGTATAGCTGAAATATTATTCAAATAGCAGTATATAGCGGAAACCTCATTCATTAAGTAGATAGGAATTGATTTCATAAGTGTACCAATAAAACGATCTTATCACCTACAGCTCATCTTGATTCTTGGATCATAAATGTAATCTATGTGGATTGTTAGCACACTCGAGCTAATCCCCATAACTTTACTTTCCTGCTGTCTTGTCAGCAACTATCAGATTATGTTATGTCATGATGGCAGATAATGATGGACTAATCCAGCTTTTTTGGCATATTCATGTTTGAATTACTTACACCTTTATCAACTTACTATTGCTTTTGTCCGTGGCTTCCCCCGCGTCAATTTTCTACGGGAACAGTGATTTTTCTAGGGATGAAAGGTCCCCTATGTCCTTCTCAGTACTTCTAACTATATGTAGGTAACTATGCGAAATTTCAGGAAGATTGGTTCAGTGAAGCTTTATCCAAACAAATAAACAAACAAACTCACTTTTGCATTTATAATATTAGATAGGCTATTGATTAGGATCATATACTTTCACGAGAAATCGGCGAACATACATAAAAAAACATACATACATCGAAACATATAACCTCCTCCTTTTTTGGGAAGTCGGTTGAAAAGAGGAACCGTCTATTTATGAAAAGTTAACATTTTTAAAATTTTACTCCTGAAGTACATGACAAAGTATCTGCTTTTCCCTATTGTTAAAACATTCTTTATAGGTACACTAGCTTTCGCCCGCGGCTTAGGTCGCGTGATTTTCCCACGGAAACAGTGCAGGATAAAAAGTAGCCTATGTTCTTCTCAGTACTTCTAACTATGTCTATGTTTTCAGTAGCCTATGTACTTCTCAGTACTTACTTCTAACAATATCTGTGTTTTCAGGGAGTTCAGTAGATATAGCGTGAAAAGGAAACAAACTCACTTTCGCATTTATAATAAGTATTAGTTAGGATTTACGCAAATAATGGCCACACTAAATATTTCAAGATAAGTACGGAATTATAATGTAATACTACGTGGCAACCTAAATATTATTAGGTACTATCAAGCGATAAATTACACAGTTAAACCGTATATTATTAATTTATCATCGTTCTATTTCTAGTTGCCACAGTAACTTGCATTGCAACAATTTCTTCATATGTAGATCATATTAGGCAATACTATGTCTGTCAATCACTATTTACCAACATTTAGGGTACTACTTTGTAATATTTGATCGATGGTACTGCGTACGTACAGTTATGCGAATTATATTGAAAAATATATAACTTTTATGTTTTACTATGCAAAGACTGACTAGTAGAAATAGTAGGTACCGACCGGAACCGCTGAACGTAGAAACCAAGAAACTTTGAAAGGAAATTCCACCCCTGGAACTGAAATAGTTGAAAAACACATTTCACGCGAGCGAAGCCGACCTATCCTAACTAATAAGTTAATACTATATTATTAATAATATAATATTATAATAAATAGTTAATAATATAATATTTATAATTAAATGCGAAAGTATGTGTTTGTTTGTAATTTGTTTGTTTTTATAAACTTATTTTTTTTATTGTTCCCGTAAGCAATTCGCGCGGGCGAAGCAGCGGGCAAACACTTTTAAATAAATCAAATGTACTTCCTAAGGGATTCGATCCTCCCACAGCTTAGAGGACTATAAACGAACGCCGAATAGTCTATGGTTTAAAAAGTTTTTTTAAAGGTGACTTCATCGAGATTGTTCACATTTGCAATCGGTTCCCACGGTTGCCCAAACTATTGAGCTTTCATGTCGTGATCGACAGAGCGAGTCCGCACGGGTGCGGCGACTAGTCAAGTATGACACGTGAGAGGTGCCACATAATATATTAGAACAAGATAGTATATCTCGTTACTATGATTGCTTGGCAATGTTCAAGTGTATGAACGTCATATTTTTCGTACCTACATCTTATGCTTGGTGATACAGTCGAGATATTCAAGATCAAAGCTAGAGTACATGAGTACTGAGGAATTGTTCGACGTAATACCTGCCGCAGGATTGCCGTACCATCCGTCACAGGATTAAGTTTCATTCATACCATCTGGATGACTGGCTGTCAACCACCGTACGTTTTAAAAGACCCTATGGAACCAACTTCCTGCGGCGGTGGTGTTCCCGAACCGATACGACATTGGAACCTTCAAAAAACGAGTCTACATCTTCTTGAAAGGCCGGCAACACTCTTGTGATACCCCTGGTGTTGCAGTAGTCCATGGGCAGCGGTGATCGCTTACCATCAGGTGACCCGCTTGCTCGTTTGCCGCCCTATGTAATAAAAAAAAAGTACAAGTTCAATATGTTATAAAATTGGTCAAGTGCGTGTCGGGCCACACGCAATGTAGGATTCCGAAGGTACTCTGTACAGTACACATGTAGACACATAAACTTATTACTTCAGTCTTGCTCGAAAGCATTTGTGGCAAGAGGACTGTGTGCTACTACTCTCGCTCCACAGCCTCGGCGGCCGCTACCACTACCACGGTGGTGGTCTCGGCACTGCTCTCTCTTGAAACACCCTCTACTAGCGAGAGAGTCGGAGCGGCCAGCAGGGTGGCCTCCAAAATTTCCCGCTTGGGGAAGGAAAGGCGCACTCGACACAGGCGCGCTTCTACCCAAGGGATGTCAAGCCAGGCGACGGAATCTCGTCCCATTTAGATGGTACAAGTTTCTTGTACGTACATACAAGAGCAATCATTGCAGTGCAACAATTGACTATGAATAAATGCACGCAACTGTTGTTTAGACCATGCAAGTATTTACTTGCTTCAATTTAATTATATGCAACAGGCAAGGAACTTGCACCGTCTAAATGGGCCTTTAAACTAACAATTTTATGTTCTCCCACAGTTCTTCTTTTATGGTTGAGATTCATGGACGTAAAAAAACTTAATCGATTCATGGTTATGTATGGATGGATTCCTTTCACTATTTCCCTTTTTACCAAGAGTTATAAGCATATCGAATAAACTTACACGTATAATAGGCTGTGATAGAGACGTAGGTTTCGGCAGAACTGCATTGCACGTTTTGAACCGGCTCCCCTTCTTCAGCATGCATGTTGCATATCACAAATCACATATCATTACGTAGTATTTACACCTCTAAATACATGTTTATCGCATACTTGAACACACTTTGTAAATCACTTGTTGTAAGAAATAATTACCTCTGGATATTTGCTACTTCAATACTGTAATTACTGTTTAGACTTCGCATTTTTATACATCTATTAAAGTTCCGTGCACTTTCGTTAGATTTGCAATGCAACTGACATGACGAATAATGTCATCGGAACGTTGTCATTTCTTTAACGATTTTTTTTTTCTAATTTTGTGCATTTATACTAAGACCAAGTATTTAGTAAGCGCGCACCCCCAGCCCTTCCTACTTCTATGCCTGGACTGGAACATCCTCATAAAATAAATAAGATGTGCCTGGATGCAGCTAAGAAGACTGCTAAAATGCGGATTTCTTTCATTTAAGCAGATAATTTCTTCCAAATTTATAAAATTGTAGACGCCTTATTTCGTCGCCGCCTGACAAGCCGCATAGGACTCTGAAGCTCCTTAGTTCACATTCACACACACTCAATAGTATCGAATTTTAGTTCTAATTTAAATTTTCCATCACCTACGCACTGTTTTGAATGAGCGTCAACACAATAGATATCTTTATAATATAAAAACTTATACTTACGTCTATTGGTGCGGCTTGGCAAAATCTTAGCTTCAAGAGCTGTCGTGTTACGATGTTCAGATGTTTTACATCTACCGGGGGCCCCGTGACGACCAACTTCTTTTTCCTTAGGTATTATTTGAAATTCAGTGGTTTTCTCATACCTACCTATACATGTAGCCAGGGCGCATCGCTAGTTGTAATAATAATGTTTCTGTTTACACCTGCGGCTCCCAAAACAAATGGGATGTTAATCTACTCACTCAATAAAGAACGTCGGTAAACATAAGTATGTGTAATAACAACGCATTCTTAGTCATTCTGCAATCCCATCATTATTGATTGCAGTTTTCACACAATACGGTCTCTGTGAAACGAAATGTATACCTAAGACCTAAGTCACTACACTACTATAGTAGTAGTTCTGGTGATGACTGCAAATCAGTGTTTGCTCCGTTACAATTCCACTACGTATTTAATTACCAATTTGTATCACTGCGGCCACACTGCGGCACCGAAAGGAAAGTTATTCTAAGTTAGTACATATTTTCTGTAAATGGTGCAATAAAGTGTTGATCTATCTATCTATTTTTACACGACTGACCAAAAAGGAGTGTTATGTTTTCAGGGTTCATGTATGTAAGTAAGTTTGCTCCGTTACAATTCCACTACGTATTTAATGTACCAATTTGTATCACTGCGGCACCGGCACCTATTAACGTCAAGAATAGGAAAGTTATTCTATATGTAAATAGTACATAATATCTCGATGTTCTAAGAGTATTTACTTATAGAACAACTTGTTTGCATGTTATTTTATTTTCTGTAAATGGTGCAATAAAGTGTTGATCTATCTATCTATTTTTGATAATGTTGTATATGTTTCTAAAGTTGATGGGAATAAATAAACGTCTCTACCTTCAGTGAGGTGGGAACTTTGGGGCTTGCTGTGATATCTAATTGAAGTAACTACTTATACCAAATTTCATCAAAATTAGCTCATCAGCAGAGGGGACTAAGAGGAACTTTGGCAACTAAATTAAGTATACCTAACTTTGTTAAGATCCGTAAACTTAAATAAAATAAAAATTAGAGCACTAAAAATACTCAACGACAACTAAGTGAGGATTAGCAAAATGACTCGACCAAGAAACATTTCATAGTGACAGCATCTTCCTGCAACGCAACTAGGTATCTAAAGATAAAGAACAATACCCATCGAGATATTATGTACAATACCTAAGTATTTGCTATTAAAAAAACATCTGCTGATAAATTGTATCCTGAGATAACGTATATCCCACACATCATCATTGCGAAAGTGACGCGCGAATTTCGTCCAATCACAAAGTGTATTCCAAAGCACGCCCCCGGTTCATGAATGTCATGCCTTCATCCAAGCCTCCCCATGAGCGGCTCACGACTTCTCCACAGACTTGTCAAAGATATGATAATAGAATAAATAGAGATCTCTCTAAGTACACGGCAAATAAGCTTAATCCTACATAACATCGTCAGCCGAGCCTCCTAAACATACGTAGATATGGATGTTTTTCTCATTATTTAGACAAGAGAATTACATAATGTTGTAAAATGTTTTTTCGTCCGCCTGTAAAGTACATTTTTAAAGTGTAAACTTCTTAAGGCGCTGAGCACTTTACCTACTGGATATTGAATTAAACATGAATGAGACTGAGGTGGACCCCTCGACTAAGTAACGCTCGTTCGGGTAAAGTCGGCTCGAGTCGACGAAGAACCTCTTCTCGTCTCAAAGGAAGAATACATACCAAGAAGATATACTTACTAGGTCTGAGTCTCGTCTTGAAGTTTTTCTTCTCGTCGTCCGAACAAACGTAGATTGATTGAGTAGGTATTCCGTTTTGGTTGGTAACTAAGTAGTTATACCATTATTTTGCGTAAGCAGTTATACCTACCTAGATCACAGACTATCTATCTATATCTACTTATATTATAATAAAACTGAAGAAATTATTTGTTTGTTTAACGCACTAATCTCTGGAACTACTGGTTTGATTTAAAAAAATATTTCTGTATATGATAGCCACAGCCACATACATTACCTATTTAGGAAGGCTACCTATTTAGGAAGGCTACCTATTTAGGCTATCCAGAAATCCTAAATGCCCACTGGAGGGAAGCTGCATGGCACAGCTAGTGCTAAAATTAAAATAGAGGCATATCAATACGGAATAAGCATGTATTTTTTTAATCCTTTTTACGTATTATTACGCTAAACCAATAAGCTAAAAAAATATAATAAAATCACTATCATTTTCAGGCGATACGATTTAAACGCGGCCATATTATGGCGCGCTTGGTGTGATTGGTTTAAAAGTTACCGTGAACTGTCTACACGTTTTGTTCCAGTTCCACTCAATAGCGAGCGTTTTGGAAATTTGCGAAGAAATTAAAAAAAAAAACACTTTTCGATACTTAACGATATTATTAAAAAATAATTGTATCTGTATGTTATGTTGTAAAGATTACGTTAAATAAGTCACGTGCATATTCCATTTTCCTTTCATTTACGATTTACTTTATTTAGTAACCCTAATAGCATTTTTGGTAGGCATTTGGTAGGGCCACCCAAATATATATGTGGCCACAGACTTATATGTCGCCCTACCAAATGCCTACCAAAATGCTATTAGGGTAAGAACTTCATCGGGAACCTAGGTATAAATAGAAAGTGCCTCTGAGTTTGCAAATGAATCTGATAGAATCTTACTCATTTACGATCATTTTGATCGACCACCACCTGCTCCCGGTGAAGGAAAACACCGCGAGGAAACCTGCATAGCATATTAGCTGACTCAATGTATTGTGTACTTCTGCCGCTAGATGGCGGGCGATGATGATGGTGGGCCGTTAGTATAGTATCATCATGGAAGTAATAAGTACTTTGTACAACACTTATTACTTCCATGAGTATCATACATAGTTACCTATCATATCACCAAAGTATCACCCACATAAATATTTTTTATAACTGTTGTGCGCATTGCGTTATACGCGAAACGCGACTCGTTTAAAGCCGGATTGCAAAAAAATATGGGCATTTTCATTAATTAGTAACCGCTCGTATTTTTTTCAAAAACGTGTTTTATGTATTTGTTTAAATGAAATTGTATAGTCCAATTATTATAGATTTATGTGAAATATGAAATACAGTAAAATATTATTTAGTTTTGGCTAAAAAATAAATAATAGCCGACGCTGTGGCAAAATTATGTCCGTATTGTGACAATTTTAAAAAAATCGTAGCTATTTAACTATTTCAATCTTCTAAATTTCCTATGCCTTATCTTGTTCTAATTACATTTATAAACTAATTTATTAGGAAAAGTTATTTTTTCTTTCAGTAATTTAGTAAATTAACATCCTTTTACTGTCAGTTTTGCCATAATTGATGCCAAGCTATAAGATATTTTTAGAATCATTGGATAATACTTTATGATTTTATCAAATGAGTATTAAAAACGTAAACTTAAGAAAAAATACGACAAGAATTATATAAAATAAAATTACTTCCTAATAAATATCCATTAAATAAAAATAAAATATTTCACTGTTATTTTGGGGACAGTGACAAAACGGACTGTCACATACTTATTAGGGCGAGTTCAGAAATAACAAAATATAAATATAATTTTATGATGTCGATATGTTACTATTGTAAGTTGTTTCTTTTTCATATTTATATATCTAAGACAAATCAAGTTATGAATAAAACAACCTTTTTTTGCAAAATGTAAAATTATTCATCAATATATGATTATATAGCGTTGTTTTACTGAAATTCTTTAATGAAAAAAATACCGACAGACTTACGTTGCTATCATTTGGATATCATAATTATCTCAGTCTCAAAAATTCACAATCAGCCTTTTAATTATTGCAATTTACGTTTAATATAATTAATGTCGGTAGGTAAATATAAAAGCAATGAGACATCTTGTGAAGTAAGCTTTATGGCGTCAGCTTTGTGACATTTCCAGGTCGGTGTATATGTGACGGTCGAATACGTCACATTACGGACGTCACATATTCGTTGGAAAGATTTTGAAATATTCACGATAAATCATTTTAAATTTGTAATGGGCATGTGTAATTACATTAAAGTCATTAGTTGCCTAACGCATTTGGAGAACAACACAACGATATGATAATCATAATGTAAAAAATACAGTAAAATGTACAAACCTGACTCCACAAATGACACCGTTTTCGAGTCACACATAGAGATGGGCATTTACTCCGATAAATTTCCGAGACTCGGAAATTTATCCATTTATACCCATTTTTTCCCAGGAATTTTTAATTTACACCGGGTAAAAATTAAAATCAATTAAAATGTTTGTAATTGCGATATTTTATAATAATATATCGTTAAGATTTATTAAGAAATAAAGTGTTTAAGGTACTATTCAGTTTTTAAATTAAGTACTGCGTAAAAATACTTATAAAGTGTACAATTTACGTTTTGGTTACAAAAAAGACCTAACAAGATATATCTGAATTCTGACTCATTCGCAGCCAACTGGTTTTAGGCAATGAATGTTATGCCGGGGCGACGAACAAGTTTGCCAAATGCCGGAATTCTATTGAACGGCTAGGCGATCATCGAATCCATATGGCCCGCCGTACTGAGCCAGATTATTACAAATGTCTGTAATATCAGTAATAATGAAAAACTGAATTTGAAATTAAAATGCAGCAAACTTAATTACTAACTCTCTCAAAAACACGATTGCATAAAACTTTCTCGATAGAAAAATATTGCGAAGTTCAAATCCTAATCCTAACTAATATTATAAATGCGAAAGTGAGTTTGTTTGTTACCTGTTCACGTTTTATCTACTCAGCCAATCTTCCTGTTTCACATAAACATAGTTGGAAGTACTGAGAAGGACATGGGATACTTTTCATCCCGGAAAAAGCACTGTTCCCGTGGGAAATTCACGCGGGCGAACCTGCGGGCAAATGTTATTCTACTTTTTGTTAATTCTACTTGAAACATCCATATACTGAATATGCATCATTATTTTCAAAATATTATTTGAATACATATGATTTTAAATCTGTTGTTTTCGTTTTTTTAATATTTGAACCGAAAACAACTAGTTATTTATCTTCCTTATAATCAAAACATACCTAATATTTATACTTTAATTATTATTTTAACAGTTTAAAGTAAATAAGGATAATTTACTTTCATTATAATTTCTACCCGGTATAAATAAAAAATATCGGGTATAAATGGGTATAAATTAATTTTTACCCATTCTACCCATTCTTTCCCATTTTTACCTTCCGGAAATTTATCCAAGCGCCCATCTCCTAGTCACACAACATCGCAACGTACACCGTGTTTTGAACACTGAACGTACTTTTTTAAAAGCAGCACCGACAGCGGAGATATTGTTGCCATTTAAATAATAGGAAAAAAACATACTCTTTACTTTTCAAGTTTGGGTAGGAAATTTCGTGACAAGTCGGACATGTCCGGTGAGACCGATATTTTGCATTTCAGAATTTAAAGTTTTATTAAAATATTATTGCTAGTAAAATACTTTCATTTTAAGTTTTTAGAAGAATATACTTTTATATTTAAATTGAATAAAACATTATGCGGGGTAACTGTTCAGAAAAAAGTAAAATCACAAGTTTTTTGAGCAAACTGACTTGGGGACACCCCACAGAAGTAAAATTTTTTTTTAAATATAAGCAGAAGGAACCATGGAAGTAGTAAGTACTTTGTACAACAAAGGTACTTATTACTTCCATGGAAGGAACACAAATTTCACACACACACTGATGATATTTGACAATATTTGCATCCTGTTCATGATAAGGACTGTCACATAACTCTGTCCCTTTCCTTCCTTAGCATTGCAATGTATTGCAACACGAACCACTACACTGAAAGATTTATCATCCAAGCCGGATTTTTCATGCGAAATGATCCTTAACTACAATGATATACTATATAAACAAGAGGCAGATATGTTATAGGCGCGCGCGCTGTGAAGACTCGAATACGACCCAATTGGAACGTCTTGTAATCAGTCTGCGCCCAGCGCCTCGTCGAGCGTACCGCGTCGTAAGTTCCTGTGTCCTTACCAAAATATATTAAAAATTCCATCGTGTGTGTTTCGAAAGTGTACCAATTATGATTCTAAAGTAAACAAAGTACAAGGATCTCTTATCACATGTGTGTATGCAAAAATAGTTTGATTGTTTAGTATATTTCAATTATTTTTCCAAATAATCTAATCACTGACGCCATGTTCAGACAAAGAAAGAGAGATTCTAGTTTTGACGTGAGAGCGACAAGGATGCGTGCGCTGCGGACATAGATTAGTTAGTGCAGAATCGAATACTGATGGTGACTTCAATGCCTAAAATTAATGTTCAGTTGTTTTTTATTATTGTTCGTTATTATAATAGCTATCTAATGTGTGTAATGGACTAATTTAATAAACATTAAAATAGTTTCACTGAATTCGATTTTCTACTATTATAATACATTATACTGATAATTGAGGATTACTATTGTTTTTCTTTTTTATCAATTAGGTTTCCGAGTTTTTTCCGACACTGAATTGTTAAATATTTCAATATATATGATTTACTTTTATAAGATGTTTTATTTCTTACCCATGTACTTTCTTTTCAAATAAGTGTCCTCTCTACAACAAAAAATGTTACTCTATGCATAAGAAACATTTGACGAGGAATCATTGAAAACTATTGCTATCTCTTTCATTCGCATGCTCTTTTGTATCTTTTGTCTTACTTATCAGTAAAACTTGTCGATGTGTGTAGTTTTGGATTGCTCGGAACAGACCTAAAACGCAAATTACTATGAACGTAACATATCTGTATTATAATATATCATTGCTTAACTGTCATATTTGTTGTGTTGTCACAGTTGTCATAAATATTTAAAATTATTTTTTACTGTTTTGTGCTTTTAAACTCAATAGAAATGATATAATGCAACGTGTACAATATGTGGAAGTGTTTCATAAAAAAAAATATTCGTGGAATATCGTTCCTTCTGGTAAGCAATACATGTTTTTTTGACGTGCCCAATGATAATATACAATTTCGTGTTATTTTTGAAACAATAACCATTATTAGACTTTTGAATGCTATTTATCAGCAATATCATTATTTATTTTATAAAGTAGTGTATTAATTATAACCATTTCATAAGAAATACTACAAGTAATTTAATAATTTCGTAAATAGCATAGATCATTTGAGTAGTCCACTTGCAAACCACGTCAAGTTAAAAAAACGTAAATTTAAGAAAATCAATTTTTGTCTCTTGTCCTCAAACCGCGTAACTAATATTCGTATTCCTATGTTTCACTAAAAAGTATTAATAAAGTGAAAAGGATATTTATAATAAATTAAATCACACTTTAATAGGAATCGTTTAAATTGTATTCAAAAGTTTAACATAGACAGTTTTGCAAAATTATTTTTATCATAACCACTTTTGCAGTTGCATAAAATTAACATAGCTTAGTTATGAATCAGTAAATTAAATAAAAAATTAACACGTAATAAACCACTTGGACAGACATTTTAAACTCTTATATCTATTTTATCCTCTATCACAGTATCTTCGGTATCCGCTTTCTTCTTCTAACGCAACCCTTTCCGGATTTTCTAGCAGAATTGTATAGTATTTAATGGCGGCTGTACACTCTTGATGAGGCGATGGTTGATAAGCGAGGATGAGAATGCACAGGATACATTCGCCTATCCTCGCCTTCGCCTCGCGCGCCCTCGTCCTCGTGTCGGCTTTTTGTCGCGAGGTCAAAGGGCCTCGCCTTCCCTCGTGAGGGGAGACAAGTGCATCCCTGTAAACTCGCGCTTCGTTCATTCTACTTCAAGACGTCATGGCGTTAATTCATGCGTAAAGTCTACATATAACTCCCCGTAGAGCCAATTCATGTCAATATGTGGAACCAAGAACCCACCTTGTTTGTGTTGGGTATGGTAGAATATTTATGAGCTACGCCTGAGAAGAAGAAAATTTTAAATTAATTCGCGGTTACAATATGGAAATGTTTAAAATAATGCAAGTCTGCGTTCCGAATACATACGTGGAGCGTCGAAGGCGGCCACGCCTTTTGAAGGTACCTCTCGGACGGACAAACTTGATGAACAAGTCTCCGCAGGGCATGCGCGATACGCACCCTGAATTTGTTCGCGGATAGGATATCTTCCAGTGTACTCAGTTTGAATTTACAAAGGTTGCCATAAATTTAATAAGTTATGTTGTAAATAACTGATATACCTACATGTGCTTTTCTATTGTATTGGGTAAACTTCTATAAAAATAGATAGAATAAGTTTGGAGAAATAAATAAATAAATAAAAGAAAAGAAAAAAGAGTTGAATTTTCTCGAAGTTTATCAAAGCGAGTCCGTTTATGGGAGCCATCCACCATTTCCGTTTATGCCATTTCTATTCGATTTTCTATTTAATCTTTTTCGTGTGATAAATGTGCAGATAATTATAATAGCTCATAGCTTTACAGCTGCCGTAACTTGGAGCGCGTCTATCTCCTCGCCGTCGCTCGTCGGAACTGAATTAATCGAGAATATACAGAGGTCGCACTCGTGTAGCGCTTCTCGTGCGAGAGGTTCGTGCGAGGGGATAGCGAGGACACTCGCGCAAGAGTGTACATCCGCTGTCGTCAGAAACACAATCTTCTCCAAAATGTTTTATGAGTTAGGTTTCTCACATCATTTAATTTAGCCAGCTTTACGGGATCACCTATATTTATTAATTCAGGTTCAATTTCTTCAAACGATCTTCCTCGTTTACAAATATTACCATAGTTAATGAGTTCGGTTCGGATACATAATGAGGTTCGCCTTTCACGGCAATTTTATTATTCTTGTCCTTTTTCAAAAATAATCTTTTTAAGGCATTGAATTGAAAATGCCATGATCTAGACAATTTAAGAACGTTTTTAGTGCTTGTCTTCCAGTCGTGAAACTGACAGTGACACTTAAGATGGCGGCATTTGCAAGAGTCAAATGGAAACGTAGCGAGTTTTGAAAGTGTAATGTGACATAGAGCTGTTTGAAAGTGAATTGCCGAACAATATAGCGAGTTTTGCAAAAGTATTGAATATTTAACCTGAATTTGTACTTAACTTACCAAGTTTTGAAAGATTTTGATAAGTTGCTTTTAAAGCATTTTAAAAAACGAATAAAATGGCGCCAAAATTGAATTTTCGTTTTTTTTAACATGACGGGGTTTGCAAGTGGACTACTCATTTGACGGATCCAGTTTTGTTTACTATGGCTGGGCCGAATCAAGGCAAATATACGAATTTAGTACCTATTCTATAAAAATCTCAGGAATTCTTTCTTGAAGATTAAAATGCACATTTTATAAAAATACTGACAGTGAATTTTATTTCAGGACAAGGAAAATATGCCAAAAAATAATACCTCAAGAAAGAGAACTGTTATGGGGAGTATTTCTCTTACGTACTACGAGTACCAGGACAGTGAATGGACGCCAGCAACCATTAACATCATTGCAATGTTTCATTGCACGTGATTTTTAATAATTTAAAATAAATTTTATTGATTTAATGACTAGTATTTTTTCTCAAAAGGGATAGAATTTCCCATCGTAAAAAGCTGATGCAGATCCGTCCGCATACCGCGCACGGCTTAAGATTCAGAGCGTCTCAAAATTTTTGGTTTTGCTACACTGTACCGAATATAATTAATTATCTTAGATCCGACCCTGTATTCTGTCGTTGTGTGAATAATGATCTTAGTGTGTGTTTTTGCCATGCAATTTCAAATGACATGTTCTGTCTGCTTACTATTATTATATGTCTGTGGCTTACTATTATTATATGTCTGTGGGTGGTAACAAAATAATGAAAATGCCCATATACGTGTGCTTATCATGGAAGTAGTAAGTACTAAGTACTTATTACTTCCATGGTGCTGATAGCCTAAATCTAGTCTATGGTTTATTTACTCAGTCATTCATTCATTCCGCTTCCGGCTTCCTTCGCTTTATCGATATCGTTCATTCATTGCCCACCAAATGCTCGCTCGCTCCGCCGCCATTTTGTTTGAGTTGATTTCATGAGGTTTTCTGCGTGCGACCTAGCTGCTTTGATTAAAAATTGCATAGAAATTACTGTGATATATTTGTAAATTAACGTATTTTTAAGCAGTAGTGTAAAACTTTATAGTTGTAGGTTTATTTTGTGTCAAAAGACAACAATGGGTAGAAAAAAGAAGAAGGCTTCCAAACCGTGGTGCTGGTATCCTTTTCATAAAGAGTGTAGTGATTTGTGAGATTTATACATGACCCCCATCGAATTAGGTCAAGATATTAGTTTTTGTTGCTATTTATATTTGTTTTTTTGTGTTTGCAATAATTTTCTTAGCGTTAGTATCGCAGGTATTGTAACAGGGAATTTGACGACGAAAAGATTCTGATCCAACATCAAAAAGCAAAGCATTTCAAATGTCATATTTGTCACAAGAAACTGTACACTGGCCCAGGACTGTCGATACACTGCATGCAGGTAAGTCCATGCGCCCGCCCTACCGACTTGGCAAGCGCCCCGCCCGCCCACGCCATAACTCGCTCCTTTTTTTAACTCTTCGTTCGTACTAATATCTTTAGATAAACCGCGTCTACATGTACTTCTCCTTGAAATACGTAAATATCAGAGAATAAATACAAATATTGGGCATTTTACTGTAACATTAGTAAATTTTTTTTTTTTTTGCAGGTTCACAAAGAAGCCATAGATAAGGTTCCAAATTCATTACCAAATAGGTCAAATATTGAAATAGAAATCTATGGTATGGAAGGTATTCCACCCGAGGATGTGAAGGAGCACGAAAAGCAGAAATCAGGTATAAAAATGTTTTATTTTGAGCGTCTTCAGTTGGTTATTGGACCTGAATGTATGTACAAGTCTTTCATATTCTACTCCAGGCACTGTAGTCTTGTGTAGGTGTTATGGATGTGTAGTTAGAGTTTCTACAATGGTGAGTAGATGAATGCTATTTCGTATTTACCTTCTACTTTAATGTTTTAATTCTCTAGGTGGGGGCAAGGGGTCGGACAGTGAAGATGATGAACCGGCAGCAAAGAAAAAAGCAACTCCAGCCTTGGTAAGAGAACTTTTATTATAATTCATCAAAGGAACTAAGTCTTTGTAACTATCAGCAATGATAAGTAAGTCGATTGAAATATTATTGATTAAATTAAATATAGATTGACAATAATAAAAGTTGGCATATATTCAGTGGGACATTGATAATAATACTTGTACTTATGTAAACATACTTTCCTAATTAGCCAATTTGTAGAATCTGAATGTTGTTTGTTCAGTACAACCTTGTATGTTTATAGCATCAAACTTAGGTGTGAAACTGAAATGCACTCTACCTATTTGAGTTAAAAAAGAATTATTGTGACTTTCTTACCTACCTAATAAAATACAAATATGTAAAGTCCATTTATTCATAATTGTCCTATTATGTAAACAATCTTACCATGTCTTTTTATGATTTTACGACAATATAAATTAAAATAGACCTTTTAGGAAATTACTTTCGTGGTTAATATATGTTTTACTTTAGACTGTTTAGGTTTGAACTAATATTTGATTTATTTTCAACAAAAAGTACTATGAAGATTGTTTACATAATAGGACAATTATGAATAAATGGACTTTAATTGTAATCTCTGGCAAACATGCCACAATCTAGTTCTATTGTTCTGAATTCATTATTTAAATACTTTTACAGTTAGGAGCTGGTCCGTCTACTGTGACACCTGGTATCCTCCCCACTCCAATGGGCCCTGTGCCCCCGGGCATGTATGGGCCCATGCAAATGAACCCAATGATGGGTCAGTTCATGCAGGCACCTAGGTGAGTACCTACTCCTGTTGGTAAACAAAAGAATACTATGATGTTCTTATTTCTATGGTTAGAATGTAGTTTTCTATAAGTATCTTTCACTTCATGGAGAAGAAAAATGCATTTAGTTAGTCACTTGATATTAACTGTTTTTTTGAATGTTTTATGTCTCTTTGTTTAAAGTTCGAGATAACATCTGCTGTGGCACAAATAAGCATATAATTTCCTGCAGTTGATGAGTCATTATAATTATGGTTTAATCTGTTTGTTCAATTGTTTGGTATTACGTTTTATATGCAGAACTCAACTTAAATATGCTAAAATGTCTTTTCTCTAGATCTTGATGTTTTATGATAACAATCGTTTTACAATAGGCGCATTTTGTTACTTTTAGGATGATGATGCCTGGAATGCGGCCTTTAGTCCCTGCAGCGAGTATACCCACCTCGACGCCTAATAAGCCTACCTTCCCTGCGTACAGGTAGGATTATTGAGTACTTACCATTGTAGTGAAATGGTCCTAGAATGGGAGGACCATCCAGTGATCACCCGCTTGATGCTTGCACTGGTGTCTTCTGCCTGTTTAACTTTATTGTACACACATTCAAAAGTACAGTAAAAAGGTGGACTTAATGCTAAAAGCATTGTCTGACAGCCAAAACTTTTCATGCATAAATAAAAACGCGACTGACAAGTTTTTACTCAAAAAGTACATACAAACATATAAGTTATATACATTTTTGAAATCGCCTTTTAAAGCCCTTCAATTTGATACCCCATTCGATAAGGTTGATCAAATTTTATTGTTTTTTGGTCTGCTATTTATCGCATATACAAGGTGTAACGGAAAGGGTATTACTATACAAAGTGGAAAGATTCGTTACCGTGGGTAGATCCTTTATGTGAAGTTTCAGATTATTTTCAGCACTTTTAAAAAGGAGTGTTAAAAAAATAAATGATAAAACGAAATCTTTGCCATGTAAACAAACACTGCACATCACTATTCAGGATATTTCAATGTCAAGGTTGCCTTTGCACTGCTCACACACATATCACAACACAAATTGTTTCACCTTCAAGTTACTATGAAAACCTGGTACTTTGAGTAGTATTCGCTGTCGTCACCTTTTGACAGTTTATACCAATGTTTTTACAAAGAAACCGCCTACACGAGCAGAGCGGCGCAGTAAAGCAGCGGCGGGAATTTTTCAATTTAACCTTACTTTAAATTGATTAATCATTGTAAAAAAAAACCATTCGCAAGTCGCTTTTCAGTGTTTTCATCATGTTTTTAATTAGAAATCAAATAACTCGCATAAATATTTTTCACTTTGACAAGTCAACAACTCAGGCTAATAGTGACAGTTACTTTTTAATATTGGTGCTGTCCTGCCAGGTACATTTTTGGAAAAAGTTCAGTCACGTCTTTTATTAGCCAAACTCACACCACCTTTTTGATTCTGCCGTCCTAGTGCAAAATAAATAAATATCCTACATAGAGCAACACGGACCTCCACGAAGTCGGTGTTGCTGATAAATAGGATATTTTTCCGAATGAACCTCCCATTGTTCTATTGATCCCTTATATTAAACCAATGTTTACTTTAATTTTATTGTCATGTTCCATGAAGATGATATTTTTTAAATTTAATTTTTGACCATACTAGGATCACATATCATAACAAGGTAGAAGCGACGCCTTATTCAGAGTTCATTTGAAAATTTTGTCAAACCCTTTTTTATCTTGTCAGAATATCAAATCTTCAGACATACAGACATTTGCAAAAAAAGAGTGCGGAACTTTCTTTTCGCAAATTCTAATTTATTACAATACCAGGCTACCAATTAAGGAGGTGTGGTTTAATTTTGATAGTTGTAGATGATTGACCTTGAATTCAACAGCTGTTTACTGTCATAGTGGTGAATAGTGTTGTGCCAATTCAAATTGAAAAAAAAAGTGCCTGTATGGTTTTCTTAAAATTAAAAATTAAATCATAAACATACAAGACTAATAATGTCTGGAACTAGTTTAAAACCATTATTATAGTTAGCACAATCGATATGGATATAGGTATTCCGTTACACCTTGTATAATCCGCTATTTTGTTTTTATGATGACGTGACATAGCCTGTGTCATTCGGAGGAATGCAAGGAATCTAAAAATACCTCTTTTCAGGACTTATGGTGGAATAAAGAAACTTACATACATATATACATACATGAACCCTGAAAACATAATATCCTTTTTTGGTCAGTCGTGTAAAAAAAAATCTTATTTTTCCATGTAAATTTAATTTCTGTTGTGTTGTGCCTCAATGACACCAATGATTGCACAATATTTTGTAATGTCATAATCGACCACTTTCATCATTTTGATAAATTTTAATAACTTTGCTATTACATAATATTATATGCCCTTACAAATATAATAGTAAGATTGTAAGATAATTTCAATAATAATTGTTAGCCTACTAACTGCCTTTTGGTTTACTAGCATAATACGTCCAGGATCTTGTTCCCGTGGGAATTTTAGAAAATACTCTCTTAGTGCTTCACACTCCCTGGAACCTACATGCAACTACATGCTACATTTCAGCTTCCTACGCCCAGTAGTTTTGTCTGTCAGTCACTCAGTAACGGAAGAATTTTATATTGATATATTTACTAGGTTGCGCCTCGGGGCTTCGCTCCCGTGGGAATTCAGGATAAAAAGTATCCTATGTGCTATTCCCGGTATTTTTACACCCGTGTACCAAATTTCATCAAAATCCATCCAGTAGATTGCGTGATTATCAAAAATTCACGTCCTAACTTCCTGACTAATATTATTAATGCGATAATGAGTTTCTTTGTCTTCACGCTTTATCTACTGTACAAATCCTGAAATTTTGCATATGCATAGTTTGAAGTATTGAGAAGGACATAGGGAACCTTTCATCCCAGGGAAAAGCACTGTTCCCGTGGGAAATTCGCGCAGGCGAAGCCGCGGGCAAAAGCTAGTTTATAATTTTAATAGGATTGATAACAATATGTTGACCCTTCTTGTACTGGCAGTTATTATTCAAATAATAACTAAGGTGTTCCTGTATCTAAGGTTACCTTCTGCACAGATTACTAAATAGTTACTTTATAACCTTCTGTCTGTAAATAAACAATGATAGCGTGAAGTCCATTTATTCATAATTGGCCTATTATGTAAACAAACTTGCCATGTCTTTTTATGATTTTACAACAATATAAATTAAAAAATACTTTGTATGAAATTACTTTTGTTGTTAATGTTTTACTTTAGAATGTTTAGGTTTGAACTAATATTTGATTTATTTTCAACAAAATTCAACAAAAAGTACTGTGAAGATTCTTTACATAATAGGACAATTATGAATAAATGGACCATACATACTACGAGTTTTATTATTATTTAATTTAATATAATAAATAACTAAATAAAATGACCACTCGCAGCAATGCAACAATCAGCGCGCCGCCTACCACATCGACATCGGCCAGCTCCGACCCGAAAGAGAACGGAGACGTGAAGCCCCCAGCCGCCAACTCGTGTCCGCTCGTCACCGCCACAGGTGCTGGATCCAAAATTATACATCCACCTGAAGATGTATCACTGGAAGAGATCAGGGCGAGGACAGCGCGGTACAGACCTAAGCCGAAGCCTGACGCGCCGCTTACCGCGCCGCAGATCGCGCCGCCTATGATTACGCCCAGCACTAGCCAGGCTGAGGTGAGACTCTTTTTTGTTTTAAATGTTGCTAGCAATGGTGGTGGTAGCTTTTGTGATTTTTGGTAGTTTTTTTTCGCTCTGTTTATGGGAGCTTTTTTTTTATTGTAATTTGTCTTTGTTATTGGGGAATGAATGATCACTTTTTTTTTTAGCATTTTTATTGGTTGTAAGATACCTGGTAAGTTGAATTTCAGTCTTGCAGCATGGAAAAATAGTTTTTTTTTTTTAAATCAAAACACATTAAAGTTCTCTTGCTCTAGCTGCTTGGCACTTATTGGGATATTGGGGTATGTTTTTGTTCTATGATAAGGTATGATTCTCCCTTATATAAACATGTACGTAGTAAATACAAGTATATGTTTACAACCAAAAGAAAACTTAGCGGAACAACCGTTCGAAAGTTCAACAAAAAAATATCTAAACTTCAAAGTAATTTTACAACTGTTCGAAAGTTAAACAAAAATTTAAAGTAATTTTACTTAAGTTCTAAACTCAAATTTATAATGAAAAGTCCCAATTAAATAAACAAAGTGATATGTTCATAGCATTCTAAAGTTAAACAGTTTAAAATTAAAAAAAAATATCGTAAATCACAATCGAAACCACCAGCCAGTACTCCGCCTATCAGGTCCCGTGCGGCATATTTGATGAAGCACAGCAGTCGTACTTTTCGCAGGTGGCCGCTCACATGTCCGCGGCCGTGGCCGCTGCGCGCCAGCAGCAGGCGGCCATGCGGCGGCCACTATTGCCACCAGTCATGATGCAGCCAGTTCGCGTGGGCGTGCCGGTGTCCATGCCACCCGTCATGGGCATGTTGCCTGTTATGCCGCAGTTCAACCTCATGCGGCCTATCCAGCCCGGTCAGTACAATTACCAGTACTCTTACCGTTAAGTTGCTAGGCACAATTGACGCGCATCATATGCTATCTCGCTTCTGATACAGAATCAAATCAATCAGTAAAAAAAAAAAAAAAAATTATTGATTTTTTTAACCACGTCTTTATCTTACCAGTGTGACCGTTTTGTATTTTCAGTGATAATTTAGTATAATTGGGGCATTCCAGAATGATGTTAGTATAATTTTAGACTTGTATAATATTGGTAGAATTTTAACTATTTTGTCTATTTGGTATTTTTTTATTTTTGCGTGTTTTCACGTAAAAACCTCTCCCTTTCTTGGGTTTTTAAGATATTTTTCCGTTCTCGTAAATATATTTCTAAGAAGTTTCCGCTTGTTCTTTGAAACACATCACTACCCGTACGCTTCCTTTTTTTGCTCCTCCGTACAATAGATAATAATTGTCCCGTCCCGTCCGTACAATAAAATTTTGAAACGATTATTCGGATCTGTTATTGAAATGTTAATATAATTTTGGTATTTTTAAATTTTGCTTTTTAGTATTTTTTTGTACTGACAGCACAATTTTTTGGTATTTTGTCAAATTTTTAAACGATCACACTGTATACAAAGCCAAGAATCGTGAAACTCGATGGCCACGCTTAGCTGAATAATGAATTAACTGATGAAATGGAGATTCAGGTATAGTAACAGGTTCGGACTAAAATGAAATCTTCTTGGCTTGTCGATGCCATTCCAACGATCCATTCAAATTGTATCTGAAAAGGGTTCCGCCACTTTTACGGTCTTAATACTCTCTCTCACTCGTGTGAATTGTACAGAGCGAGAGAGAATGATATGTTGCGCGTCAATTGTTACCTAGTGTATTGGAAGCTTTAGGCTCTGCGATCTTTGCAAATTGTTTTTTGGGTTATTTTGTTTGACACGTTTTCATGTCAACTGCTGCGCAAAGTGAATTTGTTTGACTCAAATAGATTACAAAATACGTACATAAAATCACGTCTTTATCACTTACGGGGTATACAGAGCTAAGAGTCGTGAGACTCGAAAGCTACGCTTAGTTAAATAGTGGGCTTTCTGATGGAAAAAAATACAGCATTAATTAAAAAGGCCACTTTAGCGAATCAGAATATGATCCACTTCCAATTTACTAAATATTTAAAAGTAACCCTTATAATACCACTTCGAAGGTTCATTTTTAAATATTTTGGATATGGATCATATTCTGATATGTCATAATGGCCTTTTTAGACCCTCTCATTTTTTTTGAAGTTCTGATTGCACCTTCTCAATTATTATTTCTATGTTTTTACTGAAATTTATACAAAATTATTTACGTAAGTTCATACAAAATTAATACAAACTCGAAGATCATCTCTGAACTGTTTAAAAATAAATTAAGTTTCGAGTTAAAATAATCAATTAAAAAAAAATTGGTTACCTGATTGCGCAGCAGCTGGTATGTAATAAATACAAGATTATTGTGACTGTATACTGACTTTTTACGATAAAACATTGCATTGTATAGTTTTATCGATAATTTGCAAACATCTGCAGCTATTGATTTCACATAGTTGATCCATGAAGTTTGATATCGATCGCTACCGTTAGTTTCCATTTGTGTGTTTGTAAAATAATATCAAATTTCATATGGTACAACTGTCAATGGCCTCTACTGGCACACTGTTTGTCACCAATTTTTCAAATCTCGATAAGCAGTGTTATGTATTCTAAAAGTTTTGTAATTCTACTATAGGAGTTAGGATTTTAAGGTCATATCTGTTAACTTGATGTCGCACAAAGACGAATGTCACTATTATGTAAAAAAATGTATTTTTGATGTTACTTAATCCAAAATTGCGACGAATCGTTACATTTTATATCATGTACATGAATTTGATTTATGAAATGTTTAAAAAGACTGGTTATCACATTCTAAAGAGAGGAAACAGGTCGAATCATATTTATATATGCGTCCATATTTTTTTATAATTCTTATGGAATTTGCCTATAACATTTTCATAATGGCAATGTTAAAAAGACAGTATTATTATTGCATTTTATTGAATTAAGACTAATATAGAATGGGAGGACTCTAATGTTACTGATTGTAATGTGTGTCAAGGCATTAATTTTGATTATTTGCTCAAAAGATACACACATATTTCTTAAGTAAACTCAATTTCGACGTGAAAAATGGGAGTGTTTGTTTGATTTTTCTAATAAATTGTAATGCACAATTAGTATTTTCTATTTTCCACGACAACTCCTAAAGATAGCTATAAAATTAATTGACTGTCTGTACAAATGGATTATTTTTTAAGAGCGCGGCGAGCTCTGCATATTTTAAGGCAGCGTCCAGTTGCCCGGCGGCGTCGCTCGGTGGGTGCCTTGTATATCTAATGTAAGCAGTGCGGACACCGGAGCCCACTCATTGTCTCGTCCGTCATAAGACACACTTAACAGCTTGTATACTCATCCCTAACACCCACTAACACGGCCCCCAAGCCGACCTATAGGCTAACACTTTCAAGAGTTAAACTGTGATTTTGATGTGCCATCCGCACGAGGATCGGATTGAAAAATGAGCGGTAATTTTATTCACATTCCTTAATGGATTTGCTTATTGTAGTAGCTCTTATCTTATTACTGTCTCGATTTTCTCGTAGTGTCATATAAAATATGACTTTTTGTCGGTTTCACGGGTGGGTACACTAATATTATATTTACGTACAGTAGTTTGTCGCTTTACAATGTGCATGAAACGAACGAGTTAATAGTCGTTGGCTGAATTGGATTCTACGAGCAACCATCTCGGATCACACTGAAACATGCATGACTACGGATACGATTACATCGCCGATTATTTTGAAAGTGTGATTTTTCATGTGAATTATTTATCCTACCTACCTGTGTTCCTTTGCTTATACTGCACCTTAAAATGAGTCGCCACATTCAGTGCATACATGTGACCACAGCGAGCGACCGGTCTACCGCCGCTCGGTAGGAGCGATCATCATTCGTATGTAGACCGACATGCCATCCGTATTTATAGTTCATTTGTTTAGGTACTTAAACCAGCTCTTGTAACCAAAGTGTCACTTCACTATCGATGTACATAAAGTTGACAGTGATACTTCTGCACTTTAATTATAAATACCAAATTGAGACTAACTTAGTAACCGTTTTTCGTTCGTTATTATTCTCAGTGTTCTTTTATATAATAGATAAAAGTGTCAAAGAGCAATTTAGACACGTTTACGTACCTACGCAAATGAAGTATATAGGTCCCGTGTAGCACCTAGCTAAGCTAGGCTAGGCTAGAGAGGGTCGCGCGGGCACATGGATGTACTGTGGTGTCCGGCCGGGCCCGGGCGACAGGCGATTGCTCGACAGTCACACCGGCCGCCGGTGTTGGACCCCGGTCCCACAGAAATATATCAAGATTGAATGGCTAAGTAAGCGGGGCACGCGTGCCTTGATCTTGCAATGTATCGCACGGAACGGTTGTGCATATTGTGACCGTGTTTACAGATTTCAGTGCATGTCACACTATTTGCGAGTGCTTACACAAAAAGGGACTTTGAGGTCCCTTTTTGCGTAACCACTCATTTTCATTAAAATGACGTAAGATTGGGGGCGTGGCTTATGCAAAAATTGACACGGGCGATCCCTTAGCAGCGCACTCGCGTCAGTTCCATCTTGATTTATTGATGTGCCCGGTCCCCTGTTGCTGCACCGCGCCCCGGCCGCCGCTAACTAGACTTCCGTGCGCAGGTATGCTGCTCCCGGGCGGCATGATGCAGATGGGGGCCATGTTTCCGGGCGGCGTCCCCGGGCTGCCCATGATGCAGCCCCGCTTCCGGTAGCCGCCGCGACCAATACGCTACCAACTCTGAAGGGAGCGAAGGTAGGCGCTCGCCCTAGTAACGTCCGCTTGAACTGTGTCCATATATAACGCGGTGTCGGAACTAACGCCAGGTAAGGCCCGGACAGGTGACCGAGGTCGCCCGGTGGGCTGGGCCGGGGTTCCCTGCGGGCCGCCACCGCAGGCGACGAGTCGACGAAGACGAAGGAAAAAAGAATAGACATGACATACCTACAAAAAATCGTGACCTAAAGCCGGCGCCGACAAAGAATTTGACACAAAGATGGCGGCCTGCGCGTACTAATAATAGTGACAAAACATAGCGACCGGCCGAATAATTACTGTTTGTATATAGATTGTTATGCCGGGTCTATTCTTTTTTACTAAGTCTATGGAGTCGAGTCACAACTTGCGTTGTTGGATTACCGGCCCCCTGTCCCCGCGATTACGTTATCTATTCTATCACCGGCTCTCGCATAGACTCGACAGTTTCAGTAGTGAATAATTAATTTCTGGTGTTAAGATGTGTGTAAGGATAATTTTTGAGATTGAAATGTTAATGTTATCATCTGCCTTGAATTTTTCTTAAGCATTTCCACATGAAGTTGTGACGTTTGCCTACTCTTGTAGATTTTGACTATTTTACTCAATAAATGCTGTGGACTTGAAACTTACTTTTATTTAATATTTCTTGGCTGTTCCGAATGGATGTGTCTGCTTATCAGTACCGTGTTAACATTTTTATAAATTATGTACATTAAATTAGCTATATATAAACACACTATTTAGAACGGCTAATTAATTGTTACCACTTTCCTTCACACCACATTATAAAAATATACTTAGTTATCATTGTGCACCCACCATTTCCACTTGTTACGTTGTAAAAAAATACAGAATACTTTTGTTTGCATCATACACTTTTACAAACATACAGGTTGAGCACAGTATGAATATAACCTATTTTTATACTGTGGTTTAATTTCTGCGCCCATGTACTCAGGATTGATGAGTATGAAGTATTAACACCATACAAACACGCGGTACAGCACATTCATACCAAAATGTTGTAATTTGTGCTATAATTTTGCCAAGCAAAAACAGGTGTATTTTGGTTGAAAAAATAAACATTTTTATTAATAAAGCTGTATATTGTAATTTGTGCTATAATTTTGCCAAGCAAAAACAGGTGTATTTTGGTTGAAAAAATAAACATTTTTATTAATAAAGCTGTATATTGAATTACAATAATAAAAGGTTCCATCTGTACACATAACACATTTTAATACAAGACAACTATACTAGACTGTTAGAAGAAATATTAATACCAAACCCTTACGATAAGTACGTGGAATACAACAGCTTATAAATAATAAAGTCTAACTAGTATCACGGTAAAGTATCATTTAACCCAATTAAATATTTTGGTAGAAAATTCACAACAGATAATTTCAAAATAAACGACTAAATTAATGTCACAACAAACTTATTAACGTAAGCTTACATCTAATATATTTATGGCAACTTCAAAAAATGCAACGAATAATGCAAAACGTTATAATAACTCGTTCTATTTCTAGTCAGTTTTGCACCGGGTAAAGGTAAATTAGTTTTCTCGCAAAATAAAATGGACATAAAATACAAATAGAGTGCTGCTCTTTGTCGTTCACATTGGCGCGGCTTGGCAGTAAAATCGACTCTGAATGCCGTGACCTAAAAATGGCATGACGATGCTCATTTGTTTTACATCTGCCGGGCGTTCCGTAAAGGCTTATGTCTATAGTTCACACATATTTGGGCGTTCTTTACTTTTAGAATATTTGAGCTATATCCATTTTATTTTTCGGAAGTTTATATATCGTGCCTAGTATCAACTATTGGCCATACAAGCTACTTGGTCTGAATATGACGACGTTTTAAATCAATTTCGTATTAATTACAAAACTACAAAATTTGAGCTTCAAAATCACGATATACACTGAATATTATTTGCATCATAATTTCGTTACATGATTAATTTAACTCTTAGCGAGCCTTTACCTAAGTCTATAATCCTTTATTGCCTTGAAAGGGCTATACAACAACTAAATCTACACACTCGATATGTACCTTTTCGTTAATTGCGATCAGACGTAGCTACGGAAAAGAATCACAACCGTTTAGCTAAGTGTGTATGACACCTTGGCACGTTTCTAGAAATTGGTGTTAAGTAAGATGAGGACTAGCAATTTTACACAAATACTGATACCACTTTACAAAACCCACGAATCTAATCTATAATAAAGAACCATTGTAATTGGAACACACTTGAAGATTTATCCTAAGTGATCAGGCGAGGGAGTGACGTTTCTAAAAAGGTCTAGCGACGGTGACATAGACCTCATCAAGTCTGGACACGGCGTGTTGGCTCGTGTCATGCTCTCAAAGCGTTCCCTCATGGCCGCGACGTGGCCCGCTATCACACATTCTTTTCTATCGTCTTTAGACTCCTTTTCCTGCAAGGAATCATTATCGACTTGAGCCCTATCGGGTAAATCTAAATCTGACAACAAAGACACTTCAGACGAAGCCGTATAATACATTTCGCTAATTGGTTCGAACTGCGCGGCTGCCGGCTCTGTATCAGACGTAACTGTTTCTACATCGTCAGTCTGGCCGGGCAGCGAAATCTGGGAGTCGCTCCATCTTTCTGAGCGATAAACGTCCACCCTTTGAAGTGGTACTTCTTCAGGGCTGACAAAATCTCGATTGGATTCTACGCTTTGAGCTGATGACTCTTCAGGAATGATCACATCCCGATACGAATCTACTCTTCGAATAAACAATTCTTCAGGAGTGACCATATCTGTATAAGTTTCAACTTTCTGCACAGATATCTCTCCCGGGCTTATCAAATCCGTAAAGTACTCCGTGTATTGAGGAACGATGTTCGCTTCAGTTTCATAAACATAAGGGGTGACTTCGGCTGGCTCATCGGAGATCGAATCTGTGTACTGCGGAATGACTGTTGATTCACAAACATTAGTTATTTCTGGTTCTTCGCGAACATTACTTATTTCTGGTCCTTCTTCGCGAACATTAATCATTTCTGGTTCTTCGCAAGTTTCCGCGTCATGATAATGCGAAGTCTTCATTGTGTCGCATAACTTGTTAATCGCATCGACGACATCTCTCAAATCGCTGACGTCCTCCTCCGGCATGATAACTTCGTCTATGGGTAGGACAGTTAAGTCCGTTTCCTTCTTGGTGGCGATGGTGTTAGCCGGGAAGAGTAGAGCGTTGGCGACGGAGAGGAGGGCGTGTGCGGGGTGCGAGTAGGGGTCGAGGTGGGGGGTGGCGCCGCGGGGGGCGGGGCGGGGGGAGGGGGCGGAGCTCGCCCCCCGCACGCGCTAGCACGCGGACGAGGTCCCCGACCACCCGCCCAGTGGCACGCGCAGCGGCGGCGGCGGCGCCATGGCCTTGTTCGCTGCATTCACAAACAAATCGGTCACAAATAGATTCAATACACGTGTTCATGTCTGTTCCCCTTTAACCTCTCGCCGCATTTGTCTAGATAAACCTTGGATTAACAATACATCTAGATTAGAGGTCTCGTACAAAATCAAAGCTACAGGCCGTGTTAATCAAAAATATACCTCAAGTCTAAGCAATAATATCGTAATGATACGCTTGTTGTGTGCTCTTATTTCTCGACTTTTCCGTTTTCAGAGCTGTCATCTTTAATCTAGGTGTAATTTTAATCAAAGAGAAAAACAGACAAAGGTTGCGAGGAGTTTGAAAAAGGACATGAACTCGTGCGTTGCACTATACACTTTGTTCAGTTATTTTCCTTTTAAGTAGAGAAATTAAAGGACAGCGCGTGCTTCAAAACATCGTACTGACGCAGATCGACGTAAGGCGTTCTACGGTCCACGTAGTCGAGTTTTAGAGAAGCTGTCAAGGTAAAATAAATGAACAAGACTGATCAGATCGAGCTAAAAAATCAAATTATGACAAATATCATCCAGCAATATCAACAGTCATCTTTGTTTCGCTGTCGTTTGATATAAACACAGAATTTGAAATAATAAAAGCCAAATAGAACTACCATAGACGCTTTATTGTGTTTGGCCGCCGCATAGGACGCTTAATCGAACAATATTTCTGTGGATAAATGATTTTTTTTCTCGATTTGACTTAAATATTAGTTTTCAGTACGTAAGTATGAGTATTTACAAGAACAAGACATGGTTATAGAGCTTCAAAGCGCTAAACTGTTTTAAACCTATGTTTTTCTTCAGTAGTTTAAACTGGTAGTATGTTATCGTTTTATTTAACCTACACACGAAAAATTTAAAAAATATATACGTATCAGTGTTTACATGCTTTGTTAGCCTGGGCCGTGCATGCTGCGTGCAAAATGACAAAACATGCATGATCATGCAATCCTGTGCGGTTGTGTATTAACTGCCATATAATGAACATTAATTAATGTCCTCTGTTACATGGCAATCAATTTTGTGGAAATGATAATGCCATTTACAAACTTGCACAAAAAAACAAATTCGTTGAACAAGTATGTAAAATGTCTTGTTAGTATCTACTGTAATGTCATGCATAATGTAACAAAATACACTTACCCACTACATGCGTCTTATGCAGATCGGTCTTACTTAGAACTTCATTTATTCTAAACTACTAAAAGTTCAGATTTCGTGAGAAAAGGTATAGGAAATGTCCCTCATAAGCATAGACATCACATATAAGCTGACAAATGTTAGGTTAAACAATGAAATTCTGGACAACTGGTCAATAATAATTACTCTTTTATTATTAAAAAATAATATAAATATTAAGCTTCGTACACATCACTATCACAATACCTGTTACTTCAACATAAAGCGGCTTCACTAAATGCCTTAGCACGCGTAAAAAAATGCCAACTGTCAAATAACGTATCATAAGTAAGCGGTCAACTTTTATCTAGCTATCCCTGTCACGCTTGGGAGCATTTATTTATTTGCGTTTCTCTAAAATAAGGCATCGACGAAAAACATTACTAATACTTTACATAATAATAAAATTTTGAGTTTTTTTTTTTATCTAACAGTTGGTTTCAATGCATTTTGCAAATAAAATATTCTAAATACCATAAATGCAACTTGAACAAGCGAAAATGTAAGCCATTTAGTGAAAATATATGTAATGTGATATAATCGATAAATAAGCCGTCACTTAACATTGAATTCTGCAGTAAATGGCACCTCACTATATTATATGATCACAACAAGAGTTCCCATCAAAGAATAAATATGTAAAAACTGTCGTATGCGTGTAGGCACTAACGCGTATCAAATCCATGGGCAATATTCAGGTAATAATACAATTCGTTAAAAAGAAATTAATGAGGAAAAGCGAAGTAATAAAAAATTCATATAATACACAAGAAAAAAGCATATTTGATACGTGTAGAGTCGCCTTAAATTTTATAATAACTAAACTAAATAATAGATACTATTACAGTAATGACTCAACATAATGTTAAACATTCCATATAACTAACAATATAATTTGCGAAAAATATAAAAAATATTATAATTAAGAATAAATAAATTACTTATAGAAAATTTGGTATTAGATGACTGAATCCGAATGATTGTTTAGGTTCGATTTGCTGAATTAATGTTTGGAATGTGATTGGCCAATGGACTGTAATGAATGCAGAGTGGAAATGAAAAAACGTGAAAACCCTTTTTGTTTTCCATAAAAAAGAAACAAAAGTCTGAAAAAATCAATAAAAGTAATTTTGAAATCCCGGAATGAATTATCTTTAAATGCAATAAAATGAGCAGATTCATAATTTATCGTTTGTATATCAGTGTACTTATTTAAATTGTGTAATAAAAAAATAATACAGTACAAAATAGCAATTGTCAAATAGTGACTCCATGTAAGAAAGAATTTATACATAGACATATTTTATTCTGGTCTTACCCGTACTATTCTTACAGTACCATAGACAGACGGCAATAACAGTAATAGAGATAATATTGGGATATTGTCTACTATTACCATTTTATAGACGGACTAAATTTATTCTGAACACGATATTCAGTCTAGAATTAAGGACACTTGAAATACGAAGACATTTTAAAACATGCACTCATGCACCGAAATAAAAATAAGAAATATATTTTAACATAAATCAATCATCTATCTACAATAGTTCCCAGGGGATAACTTAATTTTGGTTCTAATTGACACTACCGACTACAAATACTTAAATTATTATGCAAGTTTTCATGACTTGTACCTATTGCACTTACATATAAACCTACAAGGTATATAATACTATATTTACTGAATAATATGACTACTCAGAGCGTAAATGTGCGTTGCTCTTTCATACATTGAAGCATAATAAAAAGTGAATTCCAACCTATTCTAAATTGTTATTATCAGTCGACGAAATATCCGCTAATTTTAAAATATCTACTTCAAGTGAAACAACTTTTTCGAAACTTGATAACAACTCGTCTTTGACGAATTTTATAAGACACTTTGTGAAACATTTTGGTGTATCACTATGGTAGCACACCTACACATCGATACACAAGATTATTCTATATCCAAAGACAATAAATTCAATACACGGTTGATAACAGCTTATAATACAGCAATAAAACAATTTAATTATTTAAATTTTCACATAGTTTTTTTTATTTGTCTTCTATTTTGTATATGAAGGTTTGTACTTAAAAACAAATCAAAATGTTAATGTCATTTTAAAACCTGTTATTTTTATTAGTTAGTGATTTAGAAATTATTAAAAAAAAGTGTAACCAATAACCAAACATATTATTGCATTGGAAAACAGCTGTGACCAACCCTCGTACAAATACTTTACTTAATTTTAGTGCGCACGATACTATGGTTTAAAGAAAATTTAATAAGGTTTTAAACAGGCGTGATAGAGACAGGCGTACTACTTTGTATATGTATAGATGTAAAAATACTTTTACGCATAAAAAAGCCAACTGTCAAATAACTTGTTATAGGCGGTCATCGGTCAAGTACTTTTTTTTTTTTTTTAAGTGACAATCAGTTCAACTTATACTCCGTTCTTTGTCGTCAGTCATAGGTACTGACTGAGTCATAGTTAAGTAACATTATGGTCTTGCATCAATGGGGGATTTTCCGAGACCCAAATTAAAAAAAATAATATTCCAGATGACTTCATAGACGGCGCTTAGTAAAAGGCAAAATTGCACGCGATTGGCTTTTTAAAATAAAATCTAATAAAAAAACTTCTGAAAAGTATCAATATTGTGATTTGTGCAACTGTCAAACTGTTAGGTGATTTTTTTTCCTCTGGTTGACAAGAAAAAGCGTACAATATAGTTACAGCCCAGTACAGCCATTATTACGATCCAGCTTTTTATAAAACGCCACCTGTTGAGACTTTTTATACTGTTTTTTTTTTTTCTTAATTTAGCTGTCAGAAAATAGCTCATTAAATTAATACAAACATGCACCAAACAGCCCGATATGAAATTCCCATCGCATCGCGCGCACCAAAAACACCTTATTCCAATGCTGACACTTTACATGGCTATTCGGTGTTGCGTATTTTCGGCCAACTGATGTATAGTCATGAGCATTGATGAAGTATACAATTTTTGACCTTATTACATTGTATTAAAGACCGATATGTTTACATATTAATGCTGGTGACTGTACATTGCTTGGTTTTGTCTGTATCAATGCATTGTTTACGTTAAATCTAAGCAATGTTCTTTGATCGGCCGCGAATACGCAAACGCAAAACAGCTGCGTGAAGAGTCAGCAAAAACATAACCTTACTCTTGAAGTAGCAACTCACGTATCAGGTCCTTAGGGTACAACATCAAACTCTGTTCTAAGCATTCGGCAGTCTTTATTTTTTTCTGACTAAAACGGAATCTGACGAAATTTTGTTTTAAGACGGCCACACAGGTCAGTTTTTTTCCGTACGGAAATTTCAGATCCGTGGATCCAAATGCACGTTTTTTATACAAAATTTTCGCCCAAGCGCACACGTTCATTTTCCGTTCGAAAAAACGGACGTGTGTGTCCCACTCGAACATTTTACTTATATGAAATTCGAGATCCCGGATCTGAAATTTCCGTGCAGAAAAACTGACGTGACTTTAGTCAGAAAATAAACATCCTACAACGGGAATACAGAGTGGCGATGTGTAACAGTGTGACTCATTGGGAAAAACGTCAGTTGCAAAAAGTAATATACTGTGACCCATCGATACTTTGTTCTCTTTGAGTGGTGTTACTAATCTTGGTACGACTCATCGGGAACATACGAAAAAATTGCAATAAGTAATACTGTGACTCATCGATACTTTGTTCCCTTTGAGTGGTGTTACTAATCTTGGTATGACTCATCGGGAACATACGAAAAATTGCAATAAGTAATTCTGTGACCCATCGATACTTTTTTCCCTTTGAGTCTCAGTGTTACTAATCTTGGTATGACTCATCGATACTTTGTTCCCTTTGAGTCTCAGTGTTACTAATCTTGGTATGACTCATCGGGAACATACGAAAAAAATTCCGAGACTTGAACCGTGAGTTGACGGCTACTCACCGGCGACCGAGGCGCTGCCGTAGCCCTTGGAGATGCGCAGGAAGGGGTCGGGCGGCGGGAAGCGGTGCGCCGGCCGGAACAGATCCGCGAAGCGCGACTCCAGCGACGACATGCTGGAGCCGCGCTGCGGCGGCGCCGGCGCCGGGCCCTCCCCTCCGTTCATGCTTTGGATGCTCTGGAGAACAAATACGTTGTAAGACATATGTTGCAAAGTGACGTCTTTGTGACGTCAACTAACTAAAAAACAAGAATATGACGATTTAAAAGATATGCTTTTTTTAGCCTATTTAAATAAAAACCTTTGACTTTGAATATTATGCCCGCTGTACACTCTCGGCGAGAGCACACGAGACATGGCGTACATTGCGTAGTTTATTCGATTTCAGAATTTCGCACTGATTAAAACTACGCAATGTACGCCATGTCTCGTGTGCCCTCGCCGAGAGTGTACAGCGGGCATTAAATATTCTATTTTTATGACTATCTTGACCGGGCTCAGTTAAGATAGCCATAAAAATAGAGGTGTGCTTACTATAACTCCTATAAAGCTGAAAATTGGTATGAATGTTAAGAATACCATTATAAATAAATTGACAAAAGTCAAATTGAGAAAACATGGTTATAGTTTGAAAAAATGAGTTGAGTTTTTGATGAGCTAAACAGTGAAACAGTAAAAAGGGAAATATAAGAATTATTAGAAGCACACATAATTGGAGAGCATGAAGAGAGTGATGAGTGTAGAGCAATCAAGACAGTAAGGAACGTAGAAAGTGGAAACCTGCCTTACGCCTTCCCTTGGGATAATATGTATGTTTTTTCACGCAAAAAGGGCCCAAACTGTAAGCCTAATTGCGGAAAAATGTCTTCGAGGGAAGTAAGAAGTATGTATGTATTTGTAAAACACTAACAACCTTTATAGGGATAAAAGTACTCAGGAATCTGAGCATCTCTTTTTATGGGACGGATTCTAAAAATAAAAATAAAAAATCAGCTGTTCCATACATTTCGGGCGAGTATTGTAAAATTTACGGAACAGCCGGTTTTTATTTTAAGATTTCAGAGTCAGTCCCATACAAACAGATGCTCATATTTATGAATACTTTCATCCATAGGAAGGTTTACAGTTTTACAAATAACCCAGTGTTGATCAATCTAGATATGTATACATACAAATCTTGTCAAACTTAAAGATGTTTTCACAAAATTCACATTTTTTTAATGTTTTTAACGTGTTAATGAAACAAGGAGATGTACTCACATTCTGCCTGTTATGCGGTGGCGGCGGCGGCGGGGCGTTGAGCGAGGCGTTGCGTGCGGGGGCAGGGGCGGGGGCGGGGCGCCCGGGGAGGGGGGCGGACACACGCCCGGGGGGCGCAGGCCGCGGGGCGCTCGCAATGTGCCTGGAACATTAACAAAATACCCCAGATTGGAGAAAGAAAAGTTTTGAAAACCTTCAGTTCTTTGTAAGAAATCCTTGTTGCATTCGCTCAGCGCCCAATGCATAATTTTCGCCGAAAATGTACAATATAATGTATCTTCAATAATAAAGCTGAAATGTTTGTTTAAACGTGCTAATCTGTGGATACCTAGGTACAAAAAATATTTCTTCCTTTTAATAGGCAGATTCATGAGGAAGTGTGTATGTACACTGGACAAAACTTAATTTTATTTTAGATAAATGTAAATGTTGTGGAGAAAAATAAAGTTATTTATTATTATTATTATTATTTATTATTACATACAAATCTTGTCAAACTTAAAAATGTTTTTACAAAATTCACATTTTTTTAATGTTTTTAACGTGTTAATGAAACAAGGAGATGTACTCACATTCTGCCTGTTATGCGGTGGCGGCGGCGGCGGGGCGTTGAGCGAGGCGTTGCGTGCGGGGGGCGGGGGCGGGGCGGGGCGCCCGGGGAGGGGCGGACACACGCCCGGGGGCGCAGGCCGCGGGGCGCTCGCAATGTTCCTGGAACATTAACATAATACCTCAGATTGGAGAAAGAAAAGTTTTGAAAACCTTCAGTTCTTTGTAAGAAATCCTTGTTGCTTTGGCTCAGCGACCAATGCATAATTTTCGCCGAAAATGTACGATATAATGTATCTTCAATAATAAAGCTGGAAATGTTTGTTTAAACGTGCTAATCTCTGGAACTAGGTACAAAAAATATTTCTTCCTTTTAATAGCCTTCCTCATAGTCATGAGGAAGGCTGTAGAATATGAATTTATAATTTTTTTTGTTTTTAGCGATGTTGGAGTAGGTTAAGCCTGTAATGACACGCTGTATAAAATGAAATAAATAAAATAAATATGCAGAATCCCAAAAATCTTGCGGGAGAAAAGCCGCACTTAATCTTGACTAATATTATAAATGCAAAAGTGTGTTTGTTACCTCTTCATGCTTTATCTAATAAATCTTTCTGAAATTTTGCATACACATAAAAGTACTGAGAAGGACATGCCGAATAAACTTATTATCTATCTATTCACGTGGGCGAAGCCGCGGGCAAAAGCTAGTAAAATATAAAGATCTCACCGAAATGGCTGGCGGGTACTTTGGTACCGACAGGAGGATGCGCAGGCGTCGGCGGCAGGTGGCTGCGGGGGCGCCGCCCGGCTGCGGGGAGGGGGGACACCGGCGGGGACCTGCGTACCACATCAAATAGTACATTGTTACTCTAGGGGTGAAAGTAACTTATTTAGTCCCGAGATGGGGTTTGGCGCCCGAGCGTAGCGAGGGCATCAATAGTTCGAGGGACTAAATAAATCTTTGACCAGAGGAACTGTGCTTTTTATTACGAATACTAAGAAAACGATTCTCCCTAAGCTGAAAAGTATTACTTTCAACCCGCTCCTCAGACACCTTCAAACCTACTTTCTGAGTATGAGCATCGATAAAATACTTGTAATATTTTATCGATGGTATGAGTAATAAAAAATATATTACTTACACTAATCTTAATTAAGCTGAAGCCTCGAATAGAGCGGTTCGATTTAAATAGTACATTACTAAACAAGTGTGCAAAGTTGGTCATTACGCACATGAGGCGATATTGGCGCGCGAGCCGAAGGCGAGCGCGCATAATAATGCCGAGTGTGCGTAATGACCAAATGCACACGTGTATCGTACGACGTTTTTCAACACACTTGTGAGTAAAAATAAATAATGTGCTCCTAACGTCTAATTATCGGAAAACGATTGCGCCCTTTTGTCATTCCTTCACTTTATAAAATATTCGTATGCCGCCAAATACTTACGTTTAATTATGGAGGCAACAAACTATTACTTACATTACGCGCCTCGATTCCAGGTGGAGTAAAATTTACATATTCTTCCATACTAGTCGACATTTTATTAAATATTTAATATGCTAACACGGCGAAAATCGGAAAATGTACCTAACAAACACAACATAATAAATATAGTCTTGTTTTTTATTCGCGCGCCGCCGCCCGCCCCGCCCCGCGCCGTGCGCAGGGAGCGCGCGGTGCACGCTGCGGATGGTATATCGCCATACAGCCAGTGCTTGGCTGTAGAAATCATTATCTTTGCTTATTTAAAAACTGTTGTTATTTTCCCTATTTGATCTTATATGTATTATGCGGCTAAATTAAAAATGCTTTGTGGAATCATAACACGCATTAGTTTACTATCTTTTATAAAGCACAGTGTGGTAATTTTTATTTCCAAACACCTCCTTAATATATTCGTAATACCTTCGTAATATATGGCATTATGGGCCTTAATTCGATGTAATAAGACCCACTTTACGAGCAAGTGTGTTGAAAAAAATATTTCGGTTTATGTTCATATCATTAGGAAGGTATTCATGACGAAATCACAAGAGCGAAACCGCGGAGTGCAGCTAGTATCACTTATAAACAAATAAAAAAGTAAGTAAGCTGACAAGCCCAGAAGCTGAGTCTTGATTACCGTCACATAAATAAGTCTTATTCGATACAACATTATTTTTGATGCCATTAGCTAGGAGTTGAATTCACGTCACAATTTAGAGCCAGTATAGCAGTTTTTTTCACGTTTACAAAGATCACTGTATAATCAAAAAAACGTTATATAAGTTTTTTTTATTAAATATAGTATTACCACATTTGACAGAAATTGATCACGCCCTCTATTTCAATATACTATTAAACTGATTGACTCTTCCGCCAATATTAGCACAACCTTATTATAGGTATTTACTTCTTTATAATATAAGTCTGCGCCTCTACCTTTATCTCGGATACATATCAATATTTTATTATCAGTGACAGACGCACGCGTGGCGGATTTAGAGCTCTTGTTTATATTTCAGATCTCATCAAATATGTGATTATTTTTATTGAAAAAGTTTTCTTAACTTAAATAAAAGAGGAAGGGCTATGGGCAAAAATGTATAGGCTCCGTCCCCAAAATGGAACTAATGCCAATGTGTTCCTAAAATATCCACTATTTTATAAAAATCCTTTTATACACTTAAAACTATTTTTTAGATAAATATAAAATTTACCTAGGCACCCTAATGCTCTGCGTCCTAACGGCCACCTTGCCATTGATGACGAGTTTCTTCAAAGGGGGCGATGGTTTCTGTGACGGGCAAAGGCGCCAGTGACGGTGGTTTAGGCGCCAAGTTAAAACGTTTGTTACCAACGGACCATTTAACCCTTCTAGTGCCTTCTACCTGGGTGGTCGGTTAGGAATTATATTCCTATCAAACTAAACTCCATTTATTCTTACCAGTCCTATCATGTAAACAATCTTAACAGTACTTTTTATTGAATTTTGTTGAAAATAAATCAAATATTAGTTCAAACCTAAACATTCTAAAGTAAAACATTTATTAACCACGAAAGTAATTTCCTAAAAAGTCTATTTTTATATTGTTGTAAAATCAAAAAAAGACATGGTAAGATTGTTTACATGATAGGACTGGTAAGAATAAATGGAGTTTACCTACCTGTTCACCTGGGTGGTCAGTTAGGAATTTTGTTCCTATGAAACCTTTCACGATTGGTCAGTCATAGGCGCTGTGGCAATTCACGTTATTATATACTCACACTACTACCTAAGTATTTTACTACCTATTTTTTAGATAAAACATTTACCTGGGCACCCTCATGCTCTGCGTCCTAGCGGCCACCTTTCCATTGATGACGAGTTTCTTCAAAGGGGGCGACGGTTTCTCAGTGACCGGTGACGGCGCTAACGAGGGCGGCTTGGGCGCTAGGTTCGGCTTGCCGTAGCTCAGTCGCGGCCGCTCCGATAGATCCGAGGCGGAGAGGGAAGGCGCGGGGGAGGGGGTGGCGGGCGCTGACGACAGTGACGTCATGCTGCCGCCTGGAAAAAAATTACTTAGATATCACTGAAAAAATATAACTATTAAATATTATAAAGAGAAAGTGTTTATGAGTTTGTTTGTAGGGGGTAATATTCGGAACTACTAAACCGATTCAAAAATTCTTTCATCAATCGAAAGCTACATTATACTTGAGTGACATAGGCTACAATTTATGTATGTACTTCCCGAGCGAAGCCGGAGCGGTGCGCTGGTATCATATCGTTTTTTTAATCTCTCTGGTTGGAAACGAAAGGGTCAAAGGTTTGAAAAAAAAGTCTAAGGTGAGGTGTAAAATGTTTTGTTTGTCTATTTTTTGATATTTATAAAAATTGAGACACTACTTTCTCTTTTGGCGGTGAAAACTTGTTTGATAACAGCCGCCTAGAACTGAATAATCTATATCTGTTAATCTATTAGTCAAAGTTCACCCCACACACGCTGTTTATTTATATACTTTGTATTTTGTTACAAAAATACATTCAAAATCAAACTGATATAGACGCACTTGCTCTCCTACCGAGTAGACAGCAGGGGAAACTAAAATAGCACTTGCTAAAGGTCAATAGCAAACACTTTTACACTTTACTCAGATTTAAAAGTCACTACACATTTTGTATACACTTCAACGAAATATTCCACAATGTGTTTGGTTGACCAGAAACTCATATCTGGCAAAATTACAGCGATAGACCAATTAGCAACCTAATAACCCGGCAATTAGGATGCTTTAATTCTAACGAAACACTGGCATCATTGAACTCAATTTAAAAATATAAAAGAAATAATAAAATACGAAGTTTGAAAAAATATTGTTTTACTCGTAGTCACTAGCCAAGACCAGCAAGACCAAAAATTATAAGTCATTTTTTTCATGTAGCACAGATATAAAACGTACACATTGTATGACGGGTGAGTAGGGCGCGATGTGGAGTCAACTGTGTAACATGAAGAACTTAGCACACCTCACTGGCCCTACAACCTTCATCTGATACGTTAAGGACCTTTCTTTATTTATGTATGCTGCTTCGACATCTAGGTATTCCCTTGCAACCCTGAAGTTGAGGTTCAAATCCCACAAGAACTTTTTAATATCAAACTTGAATAACTGGATTGTCTATAGAAAAAAACTATATAAGAGGCAGTGATGTGGCTTAGAAATCCACTGGTATATCATCATCTTTTTTTATAAGAGATGGGTTTGCTCTTGACCATAATCATGCCCGAGGACAGAGATTTATTTATTCGTATGGCTTTTAATAGTCGTTCTTTTATGTATTATGTAAACTATAAAGTTATTTTATTAAATAAGTTCTGAATCCAGAGGACAGCGTCGTTTTCGAGAGAGAAAAGGTCTGCTGGACTGCCATGGTATTTCGTGAGGGGACAATCCTGAACAATATGGGCAACGTCTTGTACTGCAGCTCTACATTCGCACGCCGGTAACTCTCGCCACCCACACTTTGCCATGAAATCATTGCTCCGTCCGCATCCAGTCCGAGCTCAGGACAGAGATGAGGTCTACGGTGTAACCAGCTTACCCAGAAGCAGCATCGTTATTATTACTATTCCGTACAATTGACAAACCAACTATTGAATAAAAGAAATGACGTTTCATAAAGTCGAACCAGCCAAAATATATTTTTCCAAACTGCTGTAGACCCTCGTTACAGACCATAAAGCACAAATAACAGTCTCGTAGCTGCCAATATTTCGTACCGAAGGCCCATAACTAAAACGTGGTAAAATCGATGAAAATTGGCAGCAGGGCCAATGAAGGCATTAACTAGGGAATAAGGTCGTCGTAAAATATTTTTTACGCTAATGAGGCATTCGTTACTAAGTTACGCGTATCAGTGCGGACAGTGTCAGCGTATTCAAACATTTCGGTTGTCAGCGAACGGGCAGCGCGATTCTAAAGTCTGGTCTGACTGTTGGTGCGTTAAGATAAGTGGTAGATGGCTTCTCTTACAATGTAGCAAAATCCTCTGCTGAGATGAGTGTGTATTACAGCTCCATCCAGGACATACCTGGAAAGTAAGTTAAAGAACCTTAGGGGTCCTTGGCCTTTACGAGTGTCATGTCCTCGCTTGCGTTGGGCGTGAAGGAAAGACATGCCGTGCAAACCCCTGTTGGATGAGCAATTGCTCAATGGGATATAGCGGCCCTTCCCCTTGTAACCGAAATGTTGGTATCGAGAGGGGAGGACTAGGTTATAGGCCGCTCTCGAGCGTGGGCACTTGTTGTTGCGGTACCCTCTGATAAAGAGGTATTCTTGTGAGCGAGCCGTGCCGAGGCCGCCGTGGTAGCGGCCGCCGCGCCGGGGCTGTGGAGCGAGAGAAGCACACGGTCCTGGCACAAATGCGGTAGGCGTTGACACCGTGTGGTTTTAGTGGGTTCAAGTCCCACATACCCGTCCGGCTTCCCGTGGCCGGATCAATGAGACGAAGGTCTTTCCACACGAAAAATAAAGGCTCGTGAAGTCAATGATATATCGGGTGGAAGGAAGATGAAGGACCAACTTTACTCACCGAGCGCGCCCTGTCCGGCGGAGTGTAACGAACTCTTGTTTCTGTGTAACGTGCTGGCTACATGCTGGGGAATAGTCTGCTCCGACTGCTGCTGCTGCAAGCTCGTGATGCGGTCCGATATCGAGCCGCCGGTCAGAACTGAGTCGGATGAGCTCTGAAATAATTATTTAACATTACACAAATTGAAAAAGTGCCGAGTGCTGTCAGCGTCTAAACCGATTTCCATGAAGCCAGGCTAATAACACTCCCGATTGTCACAAATAAAAATAATAATAGGTCTTCAAGAATAGAGCCTATCGCTTTCTCAAAAAGTCGGCATCAGTGACCAGTTTAGGGTCGCTGGTGTCCATGGACTGCGGTTATTGTCATCAGGCAACCCGCATGCTCCTTGCTGACTATTCTATAAAAAAGTAGATCATAATCGGTTCATACGTTTGGGAGCAACAATTTGGCACCGACAGACACGTGAAACACCTCTTTTGGGATGCGATGGGGGATACAGATTTTTACTTAATTAAATATTAGTCGAATATAAAACATGGTAGACTAAAGTGCAATAATATCATATTATATAATAAAAATAAATATATATTTTACAAACATACATTTTCATTTAATTTATCCTGTGAGTGAATCACTCTGGTGAGTCAAATTCATATAAACTAAGTACTATTTATATTATAACTCTTTGGTTATGTATTCTATGGTGATATGTCTTTTATATGCAAATGAGTCTGAATCACAGGTGTACAATAAACTAAGAGGTCAGGAGGTTAACCGCAATCTATTAGTCATGTTATTAGTAAGTATATTGTTTATTTTTGTAGAATCTTGGACTACGTTTCTAGAAAGTCTGAAAAACATCACTTCTTTTTTTGAGCGGTCAACGGTCATGTAAAAAGTCCGCTATTAAACTAAAAGTCTAACCCGGTGCCCATAACCGTTAATTTTTACGGTTATGGGCAAGTCATGTCCATTGAATTTATCAAACGCACAGAAATCTAATAATATAATATTTATAACTTCTGTGATTAAACGAGATTCAATTCAGCCCAGTGGTGCAAAAACAAAAGATAACAATTAAAATTTTCCTTGCGGAATATTTCGATAACCTTTGTAATTCAGAAAGTTTAACTAAAGTGTTGTCCTACATATTTGATTTATCAATCACCATTGCTTTATATCCTACTTATCCTACTAATATTATAAATGCGAAAGTTTGGATGTGACTTTGTGAGGATGTTTGTTCCTCATTCACGCAAAATCTACAGGGCAGATTCGATGAAATTTGGTATATGGGTAGACTAATACCAGGAATAGCACATACTTTTTATGCCGAAATTCCCACGGAAAGCCCCGGGGCGCGGCTAGTTTAAATATAATTTCTTTAAAATGAGGCCACTAGGTGAATGCACGACTATGAGCTTTAATACAGTTGACACAGTGCTTAATCGAATGGCCTTGCAAGCTAAAAGATAACGACGAGATTTTAAAGATGCCTATAATTACTATTAGGTATTAACATAGACCGACCTTGTGGTATAATTATATTAATTATGTCATAGTGTTTAACCTTATTAATGCAGGCAGCCATTGTTCTGTGTAGCGCGAGGTATGACCTGGGTGTAAACTTGCAAACTGATTGTTGTCAGCTCATTCCAACGAAGCATTGAAATGATTGCTGGGATAAAAACTTTGCAAAACCATCGAAGTTACTTTTAATAAAAAAACCCTGGATTGATGCATCGAGATATTATGTACTAGCCCATGGATTGATGTATTTAAGAGACCCACCGAAAACATTTTAATTTCAAATTTTAAATTGTTGCCAAGACGAGACCTTAGGGCTCGCACTGTCAAAAAGTTGTCAGTCTTATGTAGAGCCAAGCTTCTGACTCTACACACCCTAACTCTACATGCCCTAAAGTCACAAACTCTACACCTTAGTCAAAATATGGGGCTTCGACGTTTCGTTACTACAAGAACTATTGTTTAACAGGAAAGTATTTAACAGTGAATACACCCTACGCCCATGGGGGCGGTAGCGAAACTGCTTTATTACGATGAGTATTTCAATTTCCGTGTAAGGTGATAAGGTTACATTTCATCCCAGAATCAATGTCGGTGAAATTATTCAGGCTGAAGCCTTTATTCCGGCTTTGATTGGATATTTATATTCCTGACAATACACACTTGATAGAAGTTATAGGTATTCAGTGGCGGAAGGGACAATTAGATTTCATTCGAATAAAACAATAGATTCACCTAAGTAACAAAGGATATTTTGATTTGCTAAGTATTCTATTATATTTACAATCACTGTAAAAATAAACTAATACCTATACTAATGGACAGGCAGATATAAATCGCAACTTTAAAATGTTTCACTTCTACATCTGTATAGGATCCTAATAAAAATGCCCATTTTTGACCGAGAGAGCGAGGGCTATAATTCAAGTTGGGGCGAAAAAACATTGTTTGTTTGTATGTATGTTTGTTCCGCGATAACTCTCGAACCGTTGAATTAATTTAGATGATATTAAGAATACGTATAGCAACTATCCATAGAATTTTTAAGTTCGTTGCGCAACAAAATCGGTACAGACGTTTTTGAAATAAACGCATATTTTTAACATAATAATCGCGAGGTCTAAGTTCGCGGCGAACCACTAGTTTATCCCTAAATTCTCAAAAGAGCGGATCCTCGCGACGAAGCTAGTATGATATAACGCTGCTCGAATAATTGTTATTACATATATTAGAAACTGTACGTCGTCTTAAATTAAATGACTTTGCCGCATGAATGTATTATGTGTGCCACGTCCCATTTATCCCCTTGATTGTTTTACAGGACGTCCGCAGTCCCCCTTTCAGGTCACAGATTATATAGAACTACACTGGGTGAACTAACTCGCGATGAACTGGGTGGAAATTGTCGGGTTTACCCACAGACATAATATTACCTAGACCCCGCAAGTGTATGTACTTCGCGTGTAAAAAGGAAGATGATTCAACTTTATTTAACGCTCGTTCATTCAGTCCGCGGTCGAACGTTCTCGCAGTCAGACGTATTACAAAAAGTAAAAAATGCCTAATTGCGCGGTATTGAGTTGAAAAAACAATACACAAAAAGGGGGACGAGATAAAGGAAACATTTCTTTTCATCGGTAAGTAATTTTGTTTTGAAATGGTGTTGTTTTTAACTAAAAAACAATTATTTTGTGTTCCCGGCACGGATATGGCGATTTTACAACGAAAACTATGTATGCGAGTGTGTATTGTTGATTTAAAATACATTGCCGCTTTTAAAAAGGAGTGTTGTAGGGCTTATCTTTAAAAACACGCAATGAATGTTAAAACGAACTATACGTTCACACGTCGTTTAGCTTAGTGGTACGATCACTAATCTCATTTTTCTGTCAAAAAAGGCAAATAGTGCTGTACCGCACAGAAAAGCTAATCGATTCTAAAAGCCTAATCGATTTGGAAACAGAGGAATGATAATGACAGAGGAATGATATTCTGTGTCATGTATTTTTTTTAGGGTTCCGTACCTCAAAAGGTAAAAACGGAACCCTCGCGAAAATTAAAATAGAATATGTATTTAAATAAAAAATCGAATATCTCAAAAACGGCTGGACCTATTTAGATGCACAACAAACTTAAACATTCTATTAATAATTTCTATGTATATTCCAAGTTTCATCAAAATCGGATCAACGGTTCGAGAGTTATCGCAGAACAAACATGCATACATACAAACAATGTAATTTTTATCCAACTTGATTAAAATCATTAACCTTTCTTTTAGCTTCGCAGTAGTAGAGAAAAAGACAAGTTATTAATGATTTATCATTTCTCTGTCGTTTTCTCATTCCTCTGTCGATGAACTCGAATAATCGATTATAATATCGGTATTGTAAAATTGCTTACAGTATCAATTTGGAAAGTAAAAGGCGGCGGCGGCGACACCTTTGAATCGTTTGCATGGATGGCGAGTGTTCCCATCACTAAATCGCTTATGTGACGTCACAGTAGGTAAAAAAATATTGACACGCTCGTTTTCTATGCAGGCGATGAGACTTGCGGGGTCTAGGTAATATTATGTCTGTGGGTTTACCTTAGTTTTGTTCAGTGGGGTTTGCACGAATATTTGCGAGTACGTAATCTTATGGTAACGTCAAAAATGAATAGATGGAAAATGAATAGGTAATTTTACGTACGATAGAGTCGCTGTTCATTTTCCAAATAAATTTTTGACGTGACGAGACGATTACGTATGCCAAATATTTGGGCTCACCACACTGGGCGGCAATTCTAAGCCAAAAGAGATCGTAATAAAGCATAGAGATCTGGAAAGATTTCTATATGCCGGGTTAGACACAGTCTTGGCCGAATTTCCTGTGACCGTGACTCAAACCTTTTTTGAGGGTTGTTCGAGGAGTTACCTTCAAATTTCTTGCATAACAAACATCACGCAGTGTCGCAAGCTGTACGCGGACATCAATGATACCGTGTTAGTCACATCGCAGACTCTGAATATCAATGATCTGGTGACTCATCTCGATGATTGTTTTTACTTTGTATTGCAGATTGCAGCTGTTCTTATATCTCCGTTTATTATAATCTACACTAAAGGCAATGTTTCTATGTAACTTTGGGAGTGTAGGGATATAGGAAACTACTCAATATCATAATGGATATAGGCTTATATTTATACAGCTTGGAATACAAAAATATTTTTTATCTACAAGAAATTCACGCGGGCGAAGCAGCTGACAAAAGCTAGTAAAAGATAAAGCTGGGCTAGGTACCTAAAAGCCAAATCTATCCTAAATATCATATTACTTACGAGGATCATTTTTCTTCTAAACAAATGTCTCTTGTTGTCATTGTATAAATAAAATGTGTGAATGCATGAATCATACTTAGGCCAAGAGTTCAAATAAGGCATAAATATGAAGGTCAAGATGAATATTGTTCTTTACCTAGTCGATATCAATCAGTCAATGGATTTGCTATACCACGCATATTAACTGTTTCACTTCAATGCAATATGGCACCAAGAAACACTGCCAAGGTTTCAATTACATGGCATTCTGGTCTCGATTCTCGACAAACAAGTTTTTACTAATAAGACTTTTCCTTTTTTACACATTGCAATATACTTGCAGACTTTAAGGTTTATGTCCTTCATGAGCTACATTTGCTGCTGGATGAAGAAGTGTCTAATCTTCTCTAAGTCGTTTTTATTCCGGGTTCTTTTCAGTGTCCGCCTTTGAATTGGGCGGAGACGAGGAGACCAGCAGTGCAATCGCCATAAGTAAATTCATACGAAACGCAACTGAACCGCGATCGTTACGCCATTTTTTGGATGTTTCGGTATCGCGGTAATATTTTGACAGCTGCTTGAACCGAAGCAAGATCGTAGATCAACCGAACCGTTGTCAAAATAAAAAGTTCCGAAGAGGCTGCTTTTTCGATCGTTGCTTAAACGTTGAGGTGTTTTTGTGGAAAATCTATCACTTCCAATATTATTTTCATGGAAATAGCTAATGAATTTGATGTAGCAAAAGCTCGGGCCACAGGAAAACATGAGAATCAGTGAGATTATTAGTGATCGTATTTAGACAAAATGCTTTCATATAGTACTTATAAAGACACAAGCCATTCGAACCATCACAAGCTGCAGCTGCTCGTGAGAACGGACAAAAGGAGCCAGTGGCAGCAATGCAGCATGCCGGCGGCCAGAGGTGTCCTTCAGCTGGAATTAGGACGCGCACGAAGATGCTCTCATAAATCGTTTGTGGTCAAATACGGGCAAGAGCGGTGCACAATTAAAGACATTTTTACATTAGTTTAGCTATTTAATAGTGAATTTTGATTACAACAATAATCTATACAAGTACCTACCTAGTTAAGTCCTTCAATGTGTTTACTTATGTGTGCTTGAACATATTAAAATTGTGTAACGCCGGCCAGTTACTGTGTGCCCAGCCAAGCCAAGCCAAGCCAACCTGTGATACCAGACAATCACAAGGTCCTAGCCAATGCCAAGGTGACACATGCCAATTCCATAGAAAAACCCGAGTCCGAGCAGCCGGGCCCTATGAATAGCTGCGGGTCCTTTTTTTGGGAGTCTATTCGCCTTCTTCTATGTTATTTAAAATTCAATTCTATGTAATTAGAATAGGAAAATCTGTGCGTGTTTGTGTGTGCTAAATAGACTGCTTTGTTTGCAAAAGTACTTTTATTTATCCTCTTTTGATGCAATTGATAAGTTTTTTCTATAACATTTTTATAGCTATTTTGCAAAGTGACTCACTACCACAATATAACATTTTTTTTTTAAATTTGTTTTAGATTAGATTTTTTTAATTGTGGAAAACTTGCAAATTTTTTTTCCAAATAGTAAGTAAATCAATGCTATCATATTATTATACATTCTTCAACATAATCCAACATTACCAATACTACTAGGGTAATACAATTAAGCAAATAAGAGCTTAACATTATCAAAATTTTTCTGAACTGAACGAACAAAAGAATAAAACAAATATGTAGGTATCATTGCCTTGTAATAAATTAATGTAATTTTAAAAAGAACTGAGTATTCCACACTCTATGAAAATATTGCATTGTGCGAGCAAGAAAATTATTGATAAGTGGAAATTGATCTTAAATAATATGAATAGAAAATAGATAGATAGATCAACACTTTATTGCACCATTTACAGAAAATAATGTAAAGTAAGACAACCATTTATTTTAAAGCCATTTATTTTTAATTTAAAATTACATATAGGTAGCTCTATTAATTAGGGAACTGTTTTCAGCCCTTAATTTGTTTCCATACTCTGGCTTGTCTGTGGGTCCTGGATGTTCCTGTTGGTGACTATGACTAGACCGAGAGTACTGAACTGAAACAATGCAATAAATACCATTAAGTATAAGGGCCGAGACTTCTATGTGTATGTGAAATTTCAGGAAGATTGGTTCAGTAGATAAAGCGTGAAGAGGTAACAAACAAACAAATAAATTGTTTTATTAGCTTGTTGATTAGCATTTATGCCAACCAATTAGGCCCAAACCCGGCACTTTAAATCATCCCATACATGAAAAGTACAAAGAAATTGGTAATAGTTTATACATAGTATTACAGCATGGAAATCCTTGGGGGAGGCCTTTGTCCAGCAGTGGACGTCTTTCGGCTGAGAGATGATTACAGCATATTTATCCTTTTTTTATTTTTTCATCCCATACCGCATCTGTATGTTTCTCAAAAAATGGGGTGGGTCATAAGGAAAGTTTTAGTTTATAATTGACGCGGGCAAAAGTAGCTAATATTAAAGGTAGTAAGTGCATAGATCATACCTTAGCCCATTCTTTGCTTGTTCTAGTGAGCATTTAATCTTTTCCTGCATTTTCTCCATAAGCGTGCCACTGTTACACTTGCTTCCTTTGACCTCACTCTTTTCAATGAGCGAGGTCTTGGTACTGTTCGAGATAGTTCACAGGGAGCTGCAATTGTTCGACACTGGCTTGCCGACGACGTTCCATTTTCAGCAACCGTACCAGTTGGATATTAAATATAAACAATCTGCCTCTTCCTCAAATAATTTCATAACCCTAAGTCCTAGCCCTTCACTTGGGCGACCTTCATCAAACAAATACTATTGTTTATGTCCACTTGAAATGTGAACCGTAGAAGAGTCCATAAATTAGTCCCAAATCACATTTGTTTCCTCTTTAATTCTGCTCATGTTGATAAACAACCATTGTTCCAAGAAAAGCGATAACAGATGAAATATGAAGAAATATCTTGAGAGAGATATCTAGGTACCTCTAAAGATAGGTAACGTAAATAAATATTGAGGTAATTATGTACCTAAATATAACCTTAAAAACAAGCAAATGATAGACAAAATGTCAAAATACCTAGTGCGTTCAACAAGGTTCAACATAATCGATTGTCGATTATACTCAAATCACAGGTATTTACAAAAATACTTTACAAATATTAGCGTCCAACTCTAACGTTTCAAGAGTGATCATGTTCCAGTTGCGATTCAAGTTCGATTGTCGTTTCAAAGTTAGTGCGATTCTGAAATCGGCTGAATTGGATCGCAATTCTACCACGGCCGACGTTGAATCGTAACCGATCCTTAATCGAACCGTAGTGTTATAAATTAGCGCGATTGCACTGCAGGAGGACCATAGTCATAATCCTCTTTAGTGGAGTTTCCTCTAAGTATTTTTATGAGTCTGTTTTTATATCTGGTAACCCCTCCTAAACGACCGTTGCGTGGTAAATATGTACAATACAGACAACCTCAGGTCGCTTGTTTGTTAAACATACAACCCAATGAAACCATTTAAAAAGGTCATAAATCCTTCGATCTATTCGTAGAAGACGGGGAAGAATATCCTTTGATCCACATGTGGATCTAAAGATCTAAAATGTGTGATCTAAATCCTGGTGAACGGAATCTAATCTAATCCTTTGCTACCATAGAAATAACAATTTTACGAGGATGTTTTCTCTAAGATAAGAAATCAAGTTTAGTTTGGATTACCATCATAGTATAGGATGGTAATCCAAACTAAGCGATGTCTCTGGAAAGCAAATATCAATAGATTATATTACCTGCTAATTTCGCTAATCTTAATCACATATGACAATTAAATATACGGCTTTTTATTACACTTTTCTCTCGAAATCAAGTTTCAGAAATGGAAATAAAACTTGCACAAGGTTGTGGAATTCAGGCGATCGAAAGACGTGAGTAACGTGAGGGAACTTGATAAGATACATTTGGAAGTGGATAATGAAATGAAATATTTGAGATTAAATTTCAGCGAGTGGTTTCTATATCATCATCATTCGTAAATATATTCTACAATTACATTTGTTTGTACGAAATCTCCAGCTCTATGTCGTAATCGGAATATTTTTAGTTGATTTAGTAAATGAGAAATGGATCATATTCAGATTCATCAATATAGCCGTTTTAGACTCCCAGGGGGGTTTGAATGAACTGATTTTGAAAATTATTTCACCAATAGAAGGCTACATTATTCCTGAGAATTTATGTATGACTCCCGAGCAAAACAGGGGCGGTACGCTAGTTATTTATATGTCGCATCGCAGGCTATAAGTAAAGCCGCTGGAATAGTCTGCTATTGTACAGGTGCAGCGAATGGTCGAAACAGGTGGAGGGAAGTAGTCAGGGAGAAGGTGATTCTACGGGGGAGTCACGACCCTCAGTAATGAGGAATACGACGCGAGGAGGAGAAAGGAGTGCAGGTTTCCTCACGATCTTTTCATACATACATACATATAGAATCACGTCTTTATCCCTTACGGGGTAGACAGAGCCAAGAGTTTTGCTACTCAAAAGCCACGCTTAGCTAAATATTGGGCTCTCTGATAGAATGGAGATTCAGGTATAGTGACAGGTTGCTAGCCCATCGCCTATAAGTGGAGGAATCCCCAGTTTCAAGCCCTTTCCCTCGATTGACTTATACAATCTGCGCGGGAAGAGAAGCAGCTGGCACATTCTATGTTTTTTCTTCGCTCCCAGACCAGCATGGTTACTTTTCCTTTACCGGAACCAGTTAGTTGGTTAATGAAAATTACCGTACATGAGTCAGATTGATCTACAAACTCAGAGGTACGGTATACACCTACAAGGCAATATGATCTTTAAGGCAAGGCATAAAATTTTAGTTTAGTTATTTCGTTTTAGTTTAAAAGACGACTGCACTCTTTCAGACGTAGGTCGAGCGCCTAGCAAACTGAGCCACATCGATTCGATTAATTAATTACATCGATTTATAAGCACCCGTTAGACATCTGCAAAACTAGAAACTACTTTTCTCAGACGCCGAAAGAATTAATGTGACCAAAGAACGTTCACCAAGATTATTACATTAAGTAGCCATTTGTAAACAACTATCCAACTTTATGTCGTAACAACAACAAAACAAAGAAGGCTGGTTTGGATGTACCGAAATTAAAGTTTTGGTTATAGTCTAAGTTAACGTTACGTTTACGTTTACTTTTGTCATACTATTTGGCAACGGGTCAAGTCTTTTTTTGCCTAACCGATACGATTAAGGTTACTGTTACTGTCAAAGTCAGACGGTGCAACTCAACCTTAGTCTTAAAACCAAAACTCTATGTTCTGTGACCAAAACCACCAAAAAAGGAAAGTTTATTGTACTTATAACTAACTGCATTATGCACTATGCGGCTTCGATCCTGAGAATTTTGTGATTCTGGATAGCCAATAGACTTCCTCATAAATGTAGCTATCATACACGAAAGAAATTACTTTCAAACGAATACCCAGATCAAGTTAAATAAAAGCTTGTAAAAATGTTCCAATAAAATTAAAAACTTACTCTATAATATCGACGAAAAGTACTAGAATCCATTATGGAAATTGGCGCGTTATGTGAAACAAAAATCGTATAACAATGTGCATGAAAAATCAATTTAATCAATTTGATAAGTGCTGAAATTTGCGATAGATACTGTTATCTTTTATGGCTAGAAAATATTATTTTATCTTGTGCATGTAATTTTGTTAACAAGTATCCTTTTGTAGAGGATAAAAGCAATGAATACGAATTTATTTTAAAATTTGCATTAGCTCATAGCTTCGCGTGTTAAGATTTCATATCAAAATTCAAAATATTCATGTAATGCAAAATTTTATTTTAATTCAATTCATCCGTATTAGGTTATGAGACGTTAAAGATTAGAATTAAGTTATTTCAAATGAGAGTAGTTTTTCTGATAGTAAAAAATAATTATCCTACTAATTCCTAATACTTATTAATTTTGACGACCTCCGTGGCCTAACAGTTATCACGCCAGACGCCAGACTGCCACACCGGAGGTCCCGGGTTCGATCCCCGGTCAGGTCAAGATGGAAAATGATCTTTTTCAGATTGGCCTGGGTCTTGGATGTTTATCTATATATGTATTTGTCATAAAATATAGTATCGTTGAGTTAGTATCCTATAACACAAGTCCCGAACTTACTTTGGGGCTAACTCAATCTGTGTGATTTGTCCGTATATATTTATTTATTTATTTATTCCTACTAATATTATAAATGCGAAAGTTGAATGTGTGAGATTGTGAGTTTGTTACTCAATCATGCAAAATCTACTGGACGGATTTGGATGAAATTTGGTACACGGGTACGTAGTACTTATATTAATTCTGTGACACGGGTAGAAAAATATCGGGAATCGCACACAGAGTACTTTTTATCACGAAATTCCCACGGAAGCGAAGCCCCAGGGTGAGGTTGACTCATATTTAAAATGTCACACTTGTATCTACAATACAAGTGGATGAGGCATGTAGGTTCCATAAAAATATATTGACACGTTATGTCATCCAAGTATACAGAGAAAGTTTTATGTTGACTAGCTGCAGCACGTGACTTCCGCTCGCTTGGTGGCAGTACTTATGCTGTGGCATGGTGCATTAAAATTCAAGAGCCATAATTAGCAATGCAAAAGTGTCAGCGCCTCGTGCAGAAAAAAAAGTGTGCTATTATCCATACTTCCATACTAATATTATAAATGCGAAAGTTTGGATGTGAGTTTGTGAATTTGTGAGTTTGTGAGGATGTTTGTTACTCAATCACGCAAAATCTACTGGACGGATTTCGATGAAATTTGGTACAGAGGTAGATAATGACCTGGAATAGCACATAGGCTACTTTTTATCCCGGGAAAAAGCACTGTTCCCGTGGGAAATTCACGCTGGCGAAACCGCGGGCAAAAGCTAGTAAAAATATAAATAAAGACACTGAGGTTTAGTGTAAAAGCTTCGTCTACTGATTGAATAAATAATTGATATTAGATCTCTCTCTTTAGCCCTTTTCAACCCTATGGTAGTAGGCCTCCTTCATTTTATGCCACTTCTCCCGGTCTTGGGCAATCTCTATCCATTTCACGCCTGCTGTTCTTTTAACATCATCCCCGCCCAGCGCATTTGCGGCAGTACTTATGATATTCACGTCTGCAATATTTGCAATTGATATTCACTTCTGAAGAAAGGATAACATTTGTTACCATACAAACAAAATTTACTTCGGATTTTCTCTCTTTTTAACCCTCAACCATTTTAATGTCTCCACTGTTTGGGCCTCCTTCCTTATGGATGGATAATGAGGATGGGCCATGCGGGGATCAATGCGGATTGGTGGATTTTAACGACTATGAATACAGCCGGGCGGGACCAACGGCTTAACGCGTTTTCCGAAGCACGGAGAAACTCATCAACCAATCCATCAATCCAGACACAGTACAAATAAATATCGATAAGGGCATATATTTAAACTGTGATACCCCTTTAGTCGTATTTCTCATAACTGAGCGTCGTGGTCACTATATGAAATGAAACACAAATACTATCTTGGCAATTTTGATGGAGTGGTTTGCCATTGCCTTCTCCATTTCACACACTAGCTGATAATCATCAACCAGAGCGCAGGTTTCCTCACGATGTTTTCCTTCACCGGAAGCAAGTGGTGGTTGATGAAAACTACCTATGAGTCAGATTGGTACACAAACTCATATAGCACGGGCAGGATTCGAACCTGGGACCTTTGCAGCTACAGGCCGTCGCTCTACCACTTGGCCACCACCGCTTCAGACTGTGATACAGAAATTAAAATGCGATTGCTACTCGTACAACAGTCTTTTGGAGGTTTATTATGAGAAGATTATAAGATATCTGATCTGAGGGATCTAAATTTCCTTTTGATATCCGAAATCCCAATCTTGAAAGCAATAAAGCTAGACTGTTTTCGACAAAACTGCAATGATTCATTTAAAACAATCATAATTATGTTGCCATAACACTGCTTCGTGATAAAGCGAGGTAAACAGAGATATCGCAAAGTGAATGATAACGACTACACTTTCCTACATTACATCAATACTTAAAATATAACAGCAATTCAGGATTTAAGTACTCTTATTTTTGTGTTTTCCATATATTCGTTCGTCGCATCGTTTTTAACTAATACTTATTTTCTCCTAAGTCAAAAACCATTATAAAGGCTTTTCCAATTTGAGAATTAAATGCAAACAGAACAGTACTCAAACGTCGTTTCTTTTTAGCCGTTATTCTAAAAAAGAAAGAACGTCATACATTGCATATACCACATTCATACAAATCAGTCATATTTATTTCATAGCCTTATCTATTAGTTACATTGCGCCCATGGGATATCCTCATCACGTAGGCGAATTACAGGGAAACTCCATAAATGTATTAGTTTCCTCTTTCCTCACATTATTCCTTTTGTTATTGGAACTGAATGAATCAACCGAAGTTTACGTAAATACAATCCTACTAATCCTTCCTTACTTCAGCTTCTTTGTATTTGTTACTAATAGGAAATTCCAAATTATAAATACGAACTTATGTTTGTTTATGATCTTTTATACAAAAAAATATCCTTACTAATATTATAAATGCGAAAGTGAGTTTGTTTGTTTGTTTGCTACCTCTTCACGCTTCATCTTCTGAACCAATCTTCCAGAAATTTTGCATACACATAGTTAGAAGTACATAGGGTACCTTTTATTCCGGGAAAAAGCACTGTTGCCGTGGGAAATTCACGCGGGCGAAGCCGCGGGTAAAAGCTAGTAAGAAATAAGAAGAAATATTGCAATTGCAACTGACTTTTAAATGCGCAAGTTTGGACGTAGTTTGTTACTCAATTAAGCAAAATCTACTGGACGGATTTCGATGAAATTTTTACACTCGTAGAATATAACATTGGGTTATTATCCCGTAATTCCCAAGGGAGCAAAGCCCCAGAGCGCACATGGTTTAAAATAAGGCATGCAGGTCAAAGTAACCTGATGCAACACTTTCGTGTCATGCAAGCACTTTATATAATCTAGGTTGAATATTTCCTCAGAGCAGTTAAAATAAGTTTTGAAAGTTGAAAAAAATGGATCCCAAAATATTATTAATCGCAAAAAATTGGGTCCACTCTGTAGTTAACTATTAATGCAATAAACATAATTTCCTGTCTTTGAAATATTTAACGCTCATTAAAAGTCATTATTTATGTACTTAAATCTTAATTACGAGTACTACGTCACAATCCCAATAAAACCAACAAAAAATATATATTTTTGAGGCAGCATGTACTATTAGTGTTGCCGATCGAAAGTCTATCGATAGTATGTCGATAGAGAGGCCAAAAACCTCAACTTACATAATAAAATAAAATTCTTTAATTATAATATCACTATTGTATTTTATAAACAACTTAATAAACATTTTAAACTGGTTGATGAATATGAAATACGCTGATTAATATTCAACCAAGTAAGATTTCGTCGAAGGACGCGAAATTTCACTATAGGCGTTATAACTAACACCGGATCTTCTACTTTAAAATATGTGCATCTGAAATGAATGCAAAATGGCATTCTTGCTCAAATAGCTTCTGTGTTAGATAATCTCGGTTGAATAAACAGTACATCTCCTTTTATTTATATTAATTCATTCTTCCATACAAAATACGAAAGTATGTCTGTCGGTCTATCTGTCTTATGTTACGCTTTCACGGCTAAACTACTGGGCCGATCTTGATGAAGTTTCGTATGAATAGAGTTGAAGACCCGGGGTCAAACATAGTATCCTTTTTTTTCGAACAATCAACCCCCAAGGGGATGAAATGGGGGGACAAAGTTTTGTATAAAAAACACATAGTTTTTGCCACAGAAATCAAACCCACAACCTAGGCTGCATCAACCATGTTGACTACTACACCATGGAGGTACACATTTTTTTTATTACAAGTAAGAGTTGACTCATGAATGACAAATGACTCAACATCTATTTATTTATAATGGCCCCACACTGTTGGCCAAGGAAAACCACTATGCAATAGAGGTTTTCTTATTTGAATTTCTAGAAGTTCCCATAATATAAACGTTACACTATGAAAATGTATGTTTGTTGTTTATCTCACCAATAACAATATTATTCACACCAAAATCGTTTAAGTAACTGAGGGGAAACCATACTAATAAGTAAAATAAAATGCTAAGACTATCACACTAGGGTAATCTTCGGTACTACTGACCCGATTTTAAAAATTCTTTCACCGATAGAAAGCTACATTATACCTGAGTGACATAGGCCATAAATTATGTATGTACCTCCCAAGCGAAGCCGGGGCGGGGCGCTATTCTGTTAGATACTCATATGTGTAAATAAAAATCTCGAGACACTTCAATTCTTTGTCTGTTCTAACAAACCTATAGATAAATCAATCTATGGTCTCGCATAATTTATTTAAAACCCCGGCGTGTGAGGTAACATTCGAATAAACACGTTGCCAAATGCGGAGCGCACCCGGGGGCGGCGCCGGCGCACTCGGGCTATCGTCCCCACTAAGTGTATTTTTACCTTTCACGGACAACGTGGGATGAAACTTATCGTAACTTTGGATTTAAAATATTTCAAGAACCGATTTAGATATTCTTTAAGATTTTATGTACATAGATAGACTAGGCCAAGTTCAAATTATTATTTTTTTATTATTTGTTCAATATTAGGCTGAGGGTACAATTGTGCAAATTTTTCAAAGATGGCACATTGACAAGGCATATAGCTGGCCAGTCAATTCCACCCATCCAGTCTATACTGTACCTTGACTTGAAACCACTTTCAGAAAGTAGTAACTTCATTTGGGTAGTAAAATACAAAAATCTCCACTCACCAAAGGCATGGGCGACTTCGGCACAGGGGGCTGTGGTGGCGGTCCCCTGGTCCTTATATCGCTCGGCTGCCTCTTGACCGGCGGCCGAGCTGGCGGGGGCTCCCTCGGCGGCTCTCGGGGCTCCCTTGCCGCTATGGCCTCTGACAGCGCCGCTGATAAGGAACTGATATTGCTGGGAGGCGCCGGAGGCACGCCCGGCCTGAATCTGTCTGGAGAGAGCTTCTGTGGCTGAGGGGGAGGTTGTGAAGGCGGGGGGAAGCGCGGAGCATCACTTTTCACCTGCCCATTAGGTGTGGAGCCTAAAAGAATGAATTAACTTTTAAGGATTTTAATGTGTATTTCCTATTCCATAAGGTGGCAAAAAGAATATAATGAATTATATATTAGGCCTTCTTAGATACCAGTTTGGCTGCTATTCATCTAATTTCAAAACATTTACCTACTTATTCACCAATAGGTATTATGACCCAAGCCCTACTAGACATATCAAAATAACACACAATACTAGCAGCGTCCTGGGGTTCCACTCCCATGGGATTTTCAGTATAAAAAGTACCCTATTTATTATTCCTGATTTCATTCTACCGGTGTACGAATTTTGATTAAAATCTGTCCAGTAGTTACATTCATTTTCACAAAATTTCATGTTTTAATAGGATGAAAAGGGAAAAAAAATAAAGATTGAGAACTTTTTTAGTTTATTTATTTATTTATTTAAAACTTTATTAAACCAAAAATGGTATAAAAGGCGGACTTAATGCTAACAGCATTCTCTACCAGTCAACCTTCGGGATAAACAGAAATAAATATGTCTGGGTGCACAAAGTGACTACAATTTATATAAATAGGTATCACAAATATCCATACTAATATTATAAATGCGAAAGTTTGGATGTGAGTTTGTGAGTTTGTGAATTTGTGAGTTTGTGAAGATGTTTGTTACTCAATCACGCAAAATCTACTGGACGGATTTCGATGAAATTTGGTACAGAGGTAGATAATGACCTGGAATAGCACATAGGCTACTTTTTATCCCGGGAAAAAGCACTGTTCCCGTGGGAAATTCACGCGGGCGAAGCCGCGGGCAAAAGCTAGTACTACATAAAATATGAAAGCAAATAAACATACATATTTAAATATAATAAAATACATACTACATACATATATATATATATATACACAAATATAAAAGAGCATAGATGGTTACTTCTGCTGCATTGAAATTTCCTTAAGAAACAGCGAACAAAGTTGTTTTTTGAAAAAGGGTTTAGTCGAAATGTTACAGATATCGTCGGGTAAGGTGTTCCAAAGTCGTATAGCCTGAAATGTGAAAGATTTAGACATAAAGTCCGTCCTAATATGGGGAATCTGAAGACGTAAAGTGTGACTAGAACGAAGCTCGCGGCTTTGGGATTCGGAAACGTAATGAAATTTACTTTTAAGGTATGCAGGAGAGAGGGGATTTTTAAGTACAGAAAAGAGTGTACAGAGTATTCTCTGTTGCCTGCGTTGGCGAATAGGAAGCCAATTGAGCTCAGATCGAAAGGAAGAGATGTGATCGTACTTACGAACACAGTAAATAAAACGAATGCAATTATTAATAAGGCGATCGAGCTTATTGAGAAGATCAACATTAAGATCAGGATAGCACACATCAGCATAGTTTATCTTTGATTAGGTTATTAACAGAATTATATTTATCTTTGATTAGGTTATTAACAGAATTATATTAACAACACAATAAACACACACTGCGATCGCCAACCCGCCTGCCAAGCGTGGCGATTACGGCAAAACCCCCCATGGATAAAATCCTTGGGGGAGGCCTTTGTCCAGCAGTGGATGTCTTTAGGCTGAGAGAGAGGTTATTAACAGAATTATATCTAAAACGAAATTTAAACAAAAGTCAAATTATTATTACAATCATTATTGATAGAATAGTCAATAATGAATAAATACACAACAAAAACCATATGACATAGCAGCTATGTTAAAATTATTTTATTTATTTATTTAAACCTTATTGCACAAAATACATGTGTAAAAGTAAGGTAAAAGTACTATGAGCAGACTTAATGCAAAAGCAATATCTACCAGTCTACTTTAGTCTAAACAGAGAGCCCACTATTCAGCTAAGCTTGGCCTTCGAGTCTCACAATTCTTGGCTCTGTCTACCCTGTAAGGGATAAAGACGTGATTCTATGTATGTACCGTAGTCTAATAATTACTTTATATCAACTAATAACATGTCATAGCTTGATTTAGTTAGTCATATTTTAAAAATTACTGTTTTTATGCAGAATAAAATATTATTTTATAATTATCACTTTTGTGTAAAAATGCAGGTATTTTGTTTTCAAACATGTCCTGTACTGTATTGCTGTGTACGATTTTCCCATACAATTATTTGTTACAGTATGATTAGGCAGGTAGGTTAAAATAACCTAATCCATACTAATATTATAAATGCGAAAGTTTGGATGTGAGTTTGTGAGTTTGTGAATTTGTGAGTTTGTGAGTTTGTGAGTTTGGATGTTTGTTACTCAATCACGCAAAATCTACTGGACGGATTTCGATGAAATTTGGTACAGAGGTAGATAATGACCTGGAATAGCACATAGGCTACTTTTTATCCCGGGAAAAAGCACTGTTCCCGTGGGAAATTCACGCGGGCGAAGCCGCGGGCAAAAGCTAGTAATTAAATATTGAAGGCAAAGATAAGATAAAAAAAATAAACTGATATGTTTGTGAAAAATACAGGCATTATTCTAAAATGGGGATGCGTAAGTAATATTGTATTAGTTTCATTCTTCTTTTAAATAGGATTGCAAATGAGCAAGTAGGTCACCTGATGGTAAGGGGTCACCGCTGACCATGGACAACTGCAACACATAGTTGCTAACTTTGTTGAAATAAAAAAATAAATCATAACAATCCAATAATCTACCTACATATATAATAAAACTATAACCTTATCAGTGGTCTACATGTATACATAGGAGATTTGTAGGAAAAATGTATAAGGAGTCTTTAAAGGGCCAATAGTAGCCTGAAGTATTTCTGAAGGTTACTTAAAACCTAGCATGTTTAATCCTAATATGCTGCTTATAACAATTGTAAATTCCACACAATTGCAGACAAAAGCCAGTTTTAAAAGTAGTTATAAATAGATATTTAAATTAATATGATTGATTTTCAATTAACATTATTTAACACTACTGAATTAAATAAGAAGTTGGGAAAACAAACCTGCTAATTTGCCTGTTGGCCTTAACTTCGGCATTCCACCCGCAAACAACCCTCCCAGACCAGGAGGTCCACCACTCCCATTCTGCATAGGGGTCCCACTCCGTACCCCATTCCCAACACTTGGACTACTATTGGACACATTTGACACCTTTCCTGGTATATAAGGTCCACTTTTATCTACTGTAACAGTCTTTTTCAATCTTGCACCCTGTCTAATGTCTTTTAACAAGGCACCACGATTATCAGATGAACTAGATTTTGAACTTCCACTGAAAACTGGAGGAGGCGGAGGACCAGGCGGCGGTGGAGGCCCGGGAGGTGGAGGCGGCTTCGGAGCCATTTCTGCACTCTTACGTCGGACCTACACGGCTACCAAAGGCCATCAGTTAGAAAGCAAAAGAACTAAATTATTATTAACTACGTAATGACGATTCGTTAAGTATACGAACTGTGGCCCTTCGAACCTACACAGCGAGGCTTCGCGTTCACACTGGCACGTGATAACAACACACAGCGGTCAATACGTCACTGTTATTCATACCAATTTACTCAAAATACTAAAGAACCTTGCCCTAAAAGATTAATCATTGTAGGAAGTACGTAGGCACTAGAAACGATTGTTACTGCTATCACCTCATTATCGACGTTTTAACTATTATTAACTTCAGGTAGCTTATATTTAATTCAGCTTCTTAATAAAAAATGTTGATGGAAGTGAAATAAATCAAAATAAAAGCAGTATTAATTTGTTCTTCCCAACAATCGCACGAAACTTGCTATCAACGAATAATCGTGAAATTCACACAAATATGGCCGACTATCATAATCAGCTGTCACGGTGACAGCAGTCAAGTCAGTCAATATGACAAAATGATACAGATAAAACAGAAAAATAACCAGTGTTGTCACATTATCTATCATCACATGCATGTCGAGATCTTCTGAAATGAAAAATAATTTTAGGTGCTCTATTTTGTGAATTAATATAGATATTTAAATGTATATATATAAATTGTAAATTGTTATTGAATAAACCTCACGCTAAGCTAAGTAATGTGTACGGAGGTAGAGGTAGCTGTAACGCTATCACAGAGGAGACTCTTAAATAATAGTAATCTCGGGTCGTTGCATAATAATTTATTGATAAAACACAAGAATATAATAGGACCTAAAACAAAATATAAAAGCGATTAAAAAAGATAACACATATATATTATAAATTTAAAATTACTTCCTAAACAATTAAAATTCACTTAAAGGGGTATTAGACCTTCCTGAATTTAGGGTCCGATATCGGACACTGAATTCAGTCGCCGATGCTCCTGATCACACATTCACTGATTCAGAGAGCTCTGAATCAGATGCCAAGGACGAGCGCTACGAGACAGACGTGTCGCGCATTTAAAACAAAATGGCTCCATCTTAATCGAAATATTTTTTATGGTTTTTAATGTTGCAATTTGATAAAAAAAAATACCTACATGACCTACACCTAATAATACATTGAATTCTTCATCCTAATTCTAACTAAAATTATAAATGCGAAAGTGAGTTTGTTTATTTGTTTGTTACCTCTTCACGCTTTATCTACTGAACCAATCTTCCTGAATGAAATTTCGCATAGGTACACATAGTTAGAGGTACCGAGAACGACATAGGGTACCTTTCATCCCGGAAAGAGTACTGTTCCCGTGGGAAATTCACGCCGGCGAAGCCGCGGGAAAAAGCTAGTTTCTAATATTTATGTTCATATAATTTTGGTCACGTTTGTCTCATAGGTATGTCATGTCCTTGTATAAAACTAAAATATTCTTAAGAATCTCTCTCTACCATTTTGCGTAAGCACACAAGCTGCGCTAACCAACAAAACGTGCGTGCGTGCGGGACGGCAGACGAACGGTGACTGAGCGGTGGTGAGCGGTGCGATTAGATCCTTCCGATTTAGGATCCGATACGTCGGAAAGCGTTCTTTCCTGAGAACGGAAGCTAAATCGGATGCTAGCTTCCTGAATGCGATTAGACTTCTCTGAATTTAGAAGCGACTGAATATCTGACTGAAAAGATGCAAGGTTTAGTACTAGGTACTCCTTGAGCGGGAGCGTTTTCGTATTTATTTATACGGCAGCATTAGTAGGAGGTAGGTAAAAACTTAAATAACATACAAAAACAAAAATGTCCACCCGTTCAAAGCCGGCTGGGCCGCTAGTTATAAATAAGAAAAATTCATATAATGATATGCATTTGTTTAATAACTTTAAGCACATAAATTAATGAAATCATGAGTAAAATCAAGAAAAGAAACTAACTTTAAAACCAAACTTGTTCTTTTGTGAACTGATAAAGAAAAATCATTACAAATAAAAATCATAAATTCTATTTAGAACTAGCTCCGACCGATGCCGCACCGTCTTCATGCTTGTATCTGATCAAATTTGAGTCATAGCTAGTTTCACTGCCTCCTTGCGCTAGTAATGCGGCTTCCATTGCTGCCCTTTCAGCAGCAGCTCTTTCCTCTGCGATTCTGATCTCTCTTTCAGCCATCAATGCTTCTTCTTCTCGAATACGCTTCTCCTTTATTTCTAAATTTTCTCTATACTTAAGTAAACGTGATGACAGAAATTTAATTGGATCTGATGGTTGGTGCAGAATGCAATCGGCTATAGCTTCACGTAAAGCAGGCCCAACGGCCTGTTTTAAATACTTGAAGTCGTCACTTACATTGGCATCATCAGGACATGGTTGAAATAAATCCAATTGACTACGAATACGTACCAAGTTGCCAAGTCCATCATTTTCATATTCACTAACAGCATCTTCGTCTCTATATATATGTTTACCTTCTTCGTTAATATAATAACGCCCATAATTATCATAATAATAGGCAACACCATCCCGTTCTTCCTTTAATTTTAGAAGAACACCTGATGAATCCATCATATACTCACTCGCAGTTCCGTGAGCTTTATATATTCTTTGTCTTGTTTGAGGATCAATAAAATATCGACCACAATCATCATAAAAATAAATATGATCAGCATCATCCGAAAGTTGTACTAATTCATTTTGTTCATTAGCCTGGTATAGAACCTCATCATCAGGAAATTTGTATATTTTACGGCTATGTCCATCTATGAAGAAAGTGCCTAATTCGTCTGCATATTCCTCTCTCATATCAGCAGCACTAAGAATCGAGATTATAGATTTACGACTCCTTTCTCCAAAAACAGCTAAATCCCATAAAGAACAAAGATCAGTAACTAAGTGGTCACGTTCCTCTGCTGGAAGATTGTGATTGAAAATGCGAAGTTGAAAAAAATCTTCACATATACATAAATCTTCTTCAGCTATATCTTCAAGTTCAGTATCAGTCATTTCATGCATCTGTTTTATAGTAATCTTTAAGTTTTCTAAAGAGTTTAGCCTTTGCTCTAAATATTCTTTTTTGTGTACCAAAGCCATTAGAGCAGCTGAAGATGGCTCAGTTTGTAGGCGTTTTATTCGTTCTTCCAGAACATTTATTTTTTCGACGACTTTACTTATCTCAAGATTACGGGCAGCTGTACCACGTATCATGGAATTTATTTCCTTGCCCTTTAATTTTAGCTCTTGTATGAATTTTTGACATGCTGGCTTGTTCGATGTTTGCATTTCGTCAATAATTTGTTGTAGTGTTTTAGTCAAATCTCCAGATAAATGAGGGACATTCATATTTAAATATTTACTTAAGAGTATTGATATTCCATCATGTATTTTGTCTATATATCCTAAAAGTTCGTCAACTTCGTGACCAATTTTACTATAATATTCTTCAATAGTATAATTTTTATATTTTTTCAACTTATCTAATAAAATATCTGTAACCTCTTTATGCATGTCCTCTACAATTTCAATGTCAGAATTTATATTAGCCTGAACAGCAGTAGAAAGACCTACTTTATGTGTTTCCATGTATTTAATGTATTTTTTTAACCTGAATTGCATAGCGTCGTTAGTGAAATTAATACTATCATATAGTTCGTCTCTCTTTACGTCATAAGTTAATTTATTTTTATATTGTTCTAATTCTAGAACCGAGTGCAACCAATGTAGATGAAAATCTACAATCATATCTATAATACGGTTTTTACAACCATCATGAAGAGCTGTTTTTATGTTACACATAGTCTCGAATATTATGTTAGTGTAATCCTTTTTAAGTAAAAATATAACAGGGGTTTCGTAAAATTGTTTAACTTCTTTAGTGATATCGAACAAATAAGCCACATCTTTTTCAGCATCCATCTTTACCACATTTGATGGGCAAGTAATATACAAAATAGAAATTCGTAACTAGATCTCGTAGTCACAAAAAGTAATAAAAAGGTCTCGCGTTATATACGAGTTTATAAAAATATTCACAAGTTGATTAATTCTCTTGAATAAGTTTGATAGGTGACATTGTTAATTTTTTTTATTTATTATTTATGACGACTGAAACTTGAAACCTCTGTAGATCCAATGGTAAGATTAGTACACATAAATATATATATTTTTTAAATATAATTATTGTACTAGAAATGTCTGGCGATTAGCGAGAGACTTGAGAAGATTGACCTGTGGTCGTAAAGGCAAACTGCAAAGTTAAGCTTGTTTTTTAACTTGTCTATCTTTCAGTGCTTACATAATGTATTATAAACATATAAATAAATCGTGTAAAGCCTGACCAGAAATATAAAAACCCTGAATCATCGAGATATAATGTACTACGCACTAGAGGAGCTACCCCTCGGAAAATTTTTGTTCCAAATTTCGTAAATTCAAATATGTTCGATGCAGAGCTGTCACAATCAGCGACGAAGATTATACAGTACAGAATGGACATAGGTTAAGTAAAAAATAAAAGAAAGTGAATGGTTTCGATTCTGTTAAAACCTCCTGTATTTAGTCCTAGCCGCTAAGAATTTTTAAATTATAAAAATATGTTGCTAAGTTTTGTTGTTGTTCGTTGTCATGTAAACTTTCCTATGTGATAAAAATTACAAGAGATTTACATGGTTATTTTATTCATTGAATATTAATAACATATTGTTTCATCATTGGTTATGGGCCGATTACTGTAAATCCCTATACCTAGTATGTGTTAATATATTATATTATTTGTGAGTACTTATAGTAAAATAATATTTTACAAAATGGTTGAAAACATCGGAAACGAAAATGTTTCACTAAACAATTTTATTGTAAGTACCGGTTCTAATATGTCTATTGGTAAATTAGAAGGAGTAAATAATTATGCCACTTGGAAATTCCAAATGAAGTTGTTATTGATAGACAATGGTTTATGGGAGTTTGCTGATGGATCTGGTGATGCAACTAAGAATCCCACGAAAGATCAAAAAGCATATGCAAAGATTTGTTTGAACATTCAACCCATTTGCTACCCACATGTCAAAAATGCAAAGACAGCTTCTGAAGCATGGAAAAACTTAAAATCTGCATATGAGAATGCTGGCATAAGTCGTAGACTTTCTTTAAAGAGAAAACTAGCTCAAATTAAATATGAACAGCATGATTGCATGGATCATTATCTTGGAAATATTATTTCTGTAACGCAAGAGTTAGCTGATATTGGATGCATTATTGATGACGAAGAATTGGCAGAATTGATGTTGATTGGCTTGCCAACTGAGTTTGATCCACTGATCATGGCAATGGAAGCCTCAAACACAAAATTAACTTCTGATTTTGTTAAATGCCAATTAATTCAAAGTGAGTTCAAGAAACATTCGTCCAGTTCATATTTGGAACCATCCGAAAAGATTTTAATGGCAAAGAACAAATTTGTTCCTATCTGTCACAACTGTCATGTAAAAGGACACATCAAGCCCAAATGTCCTAAGTTGAAGAAGAATTTAAAGAAGAATACAAATAACGATTCAACTCAAGAGGCTTCTTCGTCTAAAAAGGGAATTAATGCTTCTTTATTTTCAACTGAGACTGCCTTAGTTAGTGATGTTTGTGATCGCGATAGCTGGATTTTAGATTCAGGTTGCACTAGTCATATGACTAATCGAAAGGATTGGTTGGAAAATTACTCTTCTGATGTTAAAACACAAATTACTACTGCCAATAGCGATACAATGTGTAGCGAAGGCGTAGGGAATGTCAATGTGACATTATGTAATAACGAAGTTAAAGTTATTACTGATACTTTATTTGTACCACAAGTAGCGGCAAATCTTTTGTCTGTAAGCAAAGTGGCAGCAAAAGGTTATGTTTTAATATTTGATATAAATAAATGTAATATTTACAGGAGCGATAATGTGTCTATTACTGGGTCCTGTGAGCTACAAGCTACTAATGTGGGCGGTATCTACAAGGTTGATAGAAAAGAGGAATGTTATACAACTTTATTAAACCAAGAGCCTAAGATTACTGAAGGTAAAGCTTTTGTATCCAATAATAATTTATTGGAGCTATGGCATCGTCGCCTAGGACACTTAAGTTTTAAAGGTATGTTAGTCCTTCGTGATTCTTTAGCCCGCGGTATTAAATTTCCAAATGGAAAATTAAATTCTTGTTCTCCATGCATTGAAGGAAAACAGAAGAGTAAAACTTTTCCTCATGGTCCGGCTCATAGGAGCGTGACAAAATTAGATTTAATCCACACAGATATTTGTGGACCTATGTCTGTTAATAGTTGGAGCGGTAGCCGTTATTTTATTACTTTTACTGACGATTTTACGCGAAAATCATTTATTTATTTTTTGGATCGTAAAGATCAAACTACTGTTTTGAATACTTTTATTGAATTCAAAAAGGTTATTGAAAATCAAACCGATCTCAAGATTAAGCGTGTTAGAAGTGATAACGGGACAGAATATTGTAACAAAAGTTTGGTGAATTATTTTAAGCAATGCGGAATTATCCACGAAACAACTGTTCCATACACACCCCAACAAAATGGCGTCAGTGAGCGGCTTAACAGAACGTTAATGGAAAAAGCTAGAGCAATGTTGCAAGACGCTGGTTTAGATAAAAAATATTGGGCTGAAGCAGTCAACACTGCTTGTTATTTAAAGAATCGTAGTCGTGCTGCTTTAAATAAAGCTACTCCTGAAGAGTTATGGACTGGTTCTAAAGTTAACCTCAGTCACCTTAGAGTCTTTGGTTGTACCGCATATGCCCTTACACCACAATGTCAGCGTACAAAGCTTGATCCTAAATCAAAGCCTTACATTATGTTAGGATATTGTGATCACACAAAAGGTTATAGACTTGGTGATTCAGCTGATGGTAGCAAAATTATAAAAGCTCGTTCAGTAGAGTTTATAGAAACTGTCAGAGGTATTCTGTGCAAAGCAATAGAGTCGAAAGAGAATTCAAATGTTAATACTGTTGAAGTTTCGGTATATAATTTGAACACTCCTCGACAAAGTATTATGGAATCTGACGTTGATGAATATGCTACACCAGATGCTTTATCTATCCATTCTGAAATTCAGGAACCCATTATTAATGAACCTATTGTTCAAGAAATGATACCATTTCATGAACAAGGTGCTGTTGATTCACCATTGAATAATATTCAAAATTCCCCAAATATTGATTCTGAGCCTATGAGTTTTGCATCAGAATCAGAGGTACATGAACACGCTAGACCTGTACGTACACGCGGTCGTCCTAAACATTTTGACGATTATGAAATGAACTATTTCACTGAAGTAGGCTTGATGGGGCGCTGTGAACCTCGAACGTATAATGAACCTCTAACCATTCTCTGTTTTTATCAGACTTCATTCTGATAAAAACAGAGAATGGTTAGAGGCCATGAAAGAGGAATATAATTCTCTCATATCACATGGAGTCTGGAAACTTGTAGATCGACCAAAAGATAGTAACGTAATTAAATGCAAGTGGATCTTCAAAGAAAAAGTTGATCCGAGTGGTAATTTTGAGAAATTCAAAGCTCGTTTAGTTGCAAAAGGGTTTACCCAGCAATATGGCATTGACTTTGAAGAAACCTTTGCACCTGTCGTTAGACATTGTACTTTACGTTTACTTTTGGCAATAGGTATTGAAAATGATATGGACATTGAACATGTTGATGTTAATACAGCATTTCTTAATGGAGACCTCAATGAACGTATTTATATGGAACAACCCACCGGTTTTGTAATTGAGGGGCAGAATAAAGTCTGTTTACTAAAGAAAAGCTTATATGGACTCAAACAAGCAAGTAGAGCCTGGAATGAAAAAGTACACAAAGTTTTAGTTAGCAATGGCTTCACACAACTAAAAACTGAGAAATGTGTTTACTTCAAAAATAAGGTAATTATAGCCTTATACGTAGATGACTTCTTCATATTCAGTTCCAATGAACATAAAAAGAAACTGCTTTATAAATTACTCAGTTCCAACTTCAAAATCAAAATACTTGGACCTGTGAAACAAGCATTAGGCATGAAGGTGGAGAGGAACCGAGAGCAAGGCACCTTGAAGTTAAGTCAATCTGAATACGTTAAAAACCTTTTAATTAAATTTGGTATGAATGATTGTCACAGCATAGCGACTCCAATGGAAGTTAATTTTAATATTCCAAAAGCAGATACTGTGGATTCAAGGTTTCCGTATCAGGAACTAATAGGAAGCTTGATGTATCTCGCGGTTTGCACTCGTCCTGATATAGCATTTGCGTGCAGTAAGCTTAGTCAATATAACACATGTTATAATGAATCTCACTGGATCGCTGCTAAACGAGTTCTGCGATATCTTTCGGGTACAACTGACTACGGACTCAATTTCAAAAGAGGAAATAACGAAGTTATTATTTCATCCGACGCAGATTGGGCGGGGGATATTACTGATAGAAAATCTTATTCGGGTTTTGTAAGTAGGTTCGGTAATTGCATTATAAACTGGCATAGCCATAAGCAACAAAACGTGGCCTGTTCTAGCACAGAAGCCGAATATTATGCCCTTGGCAATGCAGTGAAGGAAGCGAAATTTATCCGCAACTTCTTGCAGGAGCTTAATTTTAAACAATGTTTAGAATCACGAAAGGTCATCACCATTTATAATGATAATCGTAGTACGTTGAAAATGGTGGAAAATGAATGCTTTCGTAGGACCAAACACATAGACGTACATCATCACTTCATACGAGAATGTGTTGATCGGAAACTTATTCGTTTAGATTACAAACCCTCTTCTGAGTTAGAAGCAGACCTTTTCACAAAAGCTTTACCTAGGGTAAAACACAATTATTTCGTTAAGTGTTTAGGTTTAACATAACGCTCTTCTTTTTGATTACTTTTGATATTGTACTCTCGCATTATGCTTGCAGTTCTGTTTCAGAGTTTTAGTGCATAGTTTGCTCGAGTAAGGGGCAGTGTTAAAACCTCCTGTATTTAGTCCTAGCCGCTAAGAATTTTTAAATTATAAAAATATGTTGCTAAGTTTTGTTGTTGTTCGTTGTCATGTAAACTTTCCTATGTGATAAAAATTACAAGAGATTTACATGGTTATTTTATTCATTGAATATTAATAACATATTGTTTCATCAGATTCTACTTATCTCTTTACTAGCTTTTGCCCGCGGCTTCGCCCGCGTGTGTTTCCCACGAAATCAGTGTTTTTTCCGGGATGAAAGGTACTCTATGTCCTTCTCAATACTTCTATGTGTATGCGAAATTCAGGAAGATTGGTTCAGTAGATAAAGCGTAAAGAGGTAGATAACAAACAAACTCACTTTCGCATTTATGATATTAGTTAGGATTTTCTCATAGCATTAACGAATCCATACTAATATTATAAATGCGAAAGTTTGGATGTGAGTTTGTGAGTTTGTGAATTTGTGAGTTTGTGAGTTTGTGAGGATGTTTGTTACTCAATCACGCAAAATCTACTGGACGGATTTCGATGAAATTTGGTACAGAGGTAGATAATGACCTGGAATAGCACATAGGCTACTTTTTATCCCGGGAAAAAGCACTGTTCCCGTGGGGAAATTCACGCGGGCGAAGCCGCGGGCAAAAAGCTAGTAAATGAATAAAACAAGTAATAAATAAAAAAAAACTAAAAAACCCGACTGCATAAAAATACTAATATAAGGACTTTGTTAAGATATGTGAAGTCCTGTGAGGTAATGCCCTCCAACACATCCTTAGCTAATCTATACAATACATACATACAAATACAATACAGTACATATAAATAAAATTGGAGTGTCTATCTGTAATTTCAAAATAACTGGAAATTTTTAATTTCATAGTGTTATTTTGTCGTTACTAGTACCCAAACATTTTTTGTCTGTTTGTTCAGGGTAATCATTGAAACGGCTAATCCGATTTTGATGGAATTTTCGCTGGGGAGTTATAGATTAACATAGTTTTTATCTCGGAAATATTTAGGGATCAGTAGTGAAAATTAAAAAATCTAAACAAATAAAACATGCGGGGGAAGCCGCGGGAAAAAGCTAGTTTATAATATGAACTTTAGGTACATCTATACAAAATTACAATTTTCTAGTACCTACTAATGGTTTCTATGCTAATCCGCGTACAGACAGACATACGGACGGATGGACATGACGAAACTATAAGGGTTATATGTTTTCTTCGAAACCCTAAACGAAAAAAAATCAGTTGTAAAGTACACAGAGACAAATAGTTCACCAAGGCTTTTGTACCTACGTGTCCAATCTGTACTATTTACTTTTCTTATTCTATAATTTTCATACAAAATGAAAAAAAACAATTGAATATTTTGAATATTAGAAAATAATTTATAATATTTATATAATTATTATAAAAATTAATTTTAGTCATAGTTTTAGTTGATATTTTGGTTACTTATAGATGATAGGTGACTCCACTATCTTTTTTCTGCTTACTCGATTTATTTTTAGATTATTTTAATATGTAAGACGGCATTATGATTGACACAAAATCTGACTGAAGGAGTTTCTGACTCGAGACATTAACTGATGTCACATACATTTTGTTCACGTTTTCGCTTCTATACGTAGTAGTTGTATTTCGATGCCCTGAATGAGTGTTTTCCAAGACCCAAATAAAAAAAAAAATAGTTCCAAATGACTTCATAGGTAGCGCTTAGTAAAAGGCGAGACCATACAAAAAGCAAAGATGCACGAGATTGGTATTTTTTTAAATAAAACCTATTAAAAAACATCTAAATCTAAAAAGTATCAATATTGTGATTTGTGCTACTGTCAAACTGTTAGGTGATTTTGTTCTGCCTCTGGCTGACAATAAAATGCGCACAATATAGGCACAGGGTACTTATTACTTCCATGGGCACAGCCATTATTACAACTCGGCTTTCAATAAAACGCCATCTGTTAAGAATTTTTTAAACTGTTTTTTTTTTCTTAATTTAGCTGACTTATTACTTCCATGGGCACAGCCATTATTACAACTCGGCTTTCAATAAAACGCCATCTGTTAAGAATTTTTTAAACTGTTTTTTTTTTCTTAATTTAGCTGTCAGAAAATCGCTTATTAGAGGTAGCACTTATGCGTTTTATATTGCATTGCAACACTATTGAAAGCAGTAGCGGATAAACGGGTGGCAGCACGGGGGCACGTGCCCCCCCCGACTGCTATTTTGTGTACATACTGTGGAGCATAGATTACTATTGTATGTAGTGTACTGTGGAAGCAGCTTCCATAACAGTGCATATCAAAATAAGATTCCAGTTGTTAAAATAACAGGATTTAGTAAGTAGTAATAGTTTCTTACAAGTAAGTACATATTTAAAAAAAAATAATCCGCCACCAAAAGTGATGTGCCGTTGTCGAAATTTTCAAAGAACAAGCGGAAACCTTTTTCTCGGAAATATTCTTGAGAATGGAAAACGATGCCCTTTCCCAGAAAAAAGCACCTACTGGATCCGCCCTTTATTAAAAGCATCGATAAAATATTTACTTTAGTAATATTTTATCGATGTTAAAAGTCAAACTTTGATAGGAGAAATGACAGAAGGGTTTTTAAATTAGTTGCCAGTATAAGAAATTAGTTCTATTGCTTTTCCGCAACATGGCGAGTGTTTTTATATTCACCTACGGAACTTGGCCGGTTTTTTTATTTTATTGATTAAATCACAGATTTTTTTTTAATTATTATGTCTGTGGATTAGATTAAAAATATCAAATGCGCAAAAGTTGCGCATCTACTGTTGCAAAAGTTTAGAAGAAAGGTAGAAAGTGTAATAATACGCAGGCAACACTGTGAAGTCCGCGTCTACGAATTATTTCTGAGAGGTCGTCAATGACTTTGCGATAATACAAAATTACAAAGAAAAAGTGTAGTCGTTTTAGTGCGCCTTTACTGTTTATCTAGCTCGTTTTATAGCATAAGCATATAAATATAAATAACATGGCCGGAGCGATGTTATTCGAGAGATCACGCGTGTCATCGTCGACGAACAGAGACGAAGACGTCCGCATGACCGACAAAATGGTTAGCACTGGCGAGGTGCCCGAGGACGATGAAGAAAACATAAGGGCCAAGGAACAAGGCATTCTGAACCTCGGCGAGAAGTATAAGAAAGAAGGTAAGGCTAAGGAATTGGCGGAATTGATAAAAGCAACTAGACCTTTTCTCAGCCTCATCAGTAAAGCTAAAGCTGCAAAATTGGTGCGTTCATTGGTTGATTTCTTTCTGGATTTGGAAGCTGGCATCGGCATAGAAGTACAGCTGTGTAAAGAATGTATAGAATGGGCCAAAGAAGAACGCCGCACGTTTCTGCGACAGAGTTTGGAGGCCAGATTAATCGCGCTCTACTTCGACACAGGAATGTATACAGACGCCTTAGACCTGGCCACAGCACTGCTCAAGGAACTCAAGAAGTTAGATGACAAAAACTTGTTAGTGGAAGTCCTCTTGTTAGAGAGTAAAACTTATCATGCACTTAGCAATCTGCCTAAAGCTCGTGCCTCACTGACGTCAGCCAGGACGACTGCCAATGCCATCTACTGTCCTCCGAAAATGCAAGCAGCCCTAGACCTACAATCTGGTATACTTCATGCAGCTGATGAACGTGATTTTAAAACTGCTTACTCATATTTCTATGAAGCATTTGAAGGTTATGATGGTGCTGACAGCCCAAAAGCCCTGACAGCTTTGAAGTATATGTTGTTATCTAAAATCATGTTGAACCAGGCTGAAGAAGTTGGTACTGTTTGTGGCAGTAAGGCGGCCCTCAAGTATGCAGGTAAAGAGCTGGAAGCAATGCGGGCCGTTGCCACAGCCTCCCACAAAAGATCACTTGCAGATTTCCAAGAGGCACTTAAAACTTACAAACCAGAGTTGGAAGAAGATGCAGTGGTCCGTGCACATCTTGGTGCTCTATATGATACAATGTTGGAGCAGAACCTATGTAGAATTGTTGAGCCTTACATGCGGGTACAAGTGGAGCATGTTGCACGCAGCATCCGTTTGCCAGTAGTACAAGTTGAGAAGAAACTGTCCCAAATGATTTTGGATAAGAAATTGAATGGTATCCTGGATCAAGGAGAGGGAGTCCTGATTGTGTTTGACGAGTCGCCCCTGGAGAAGACCTATGAGACTGTACTTGAGACCATCCACCATATGAGCAAGGTTGTTGATACTCTTTACCAGAAAGCCAAGAAACTATCATAGACTTTCATGTAAATTTGTTGTAGCATTAAAAGTATAATGTATATCAAAGTAACAATAAATTTTCAGTTCAAATGATTTGTAAATGAAACCTATTTTTTGAGACAATGCAAAATTTTATTATTTCTACCACAATGTAAGTTAAATAGTGACATGGAAATATCATTTAAAAAAAATAGCAAAAGTGTTGTAGAAATCGGGGAATGGCTGTAGCTTCAGTGATGGTTGAAGTCCATGCATCATTAGTAGCTTTATTATATTGAAACTATGTAATAGTTTATAGAACTTCTGATCTTTGTCTTTGATTTTATAACTTGTCCTTTTTTAATGTAATTCTGTTTTATTATTGATATAAAAATAAAAGGTGTTCTCCAAATGTTGTTGCATTGCCTCACCTCACACCCACTCAGAGATATAGCAAGTCATGTTATTTTAACTGTTGGCACACTTTGTCTGTCTGATTCACAGTGTATGCTATATGAACTCATATGTATGAGAGAATTGCTATGATCTTTTAAAAGTTATTTATTTTTTTGTAGAGGAAGTAAAATTGGTATTACTAGGTACACCATGTTTTTTTTAGATCATGCAACCATGTCTATCTAAGCCAATAACCTTCTAAGCCCTTTTTGGGAGTTGTTTGCAATGAATGACTACTTAGGACTTGCAGTCCTCATGACCTATTACATGTTACCTTTTAAGGCAATTACATTCTCATTGCAGAACATCTAAACAAGGATAAAACTATAAACAGGTGTAGAGCTTTATATTACTATTGTTTAAATTTTTGAGAATTTTTCAAAATAGAGGCTTGCTAAAGCTTGGTGATTTATATTGTATATTCACCCTTCTACTTCGTATGACTGGGGGTCATTATGTAAGTGGAATGAAACAATTTTTTTGACAATGTTAGAGCGGTTATAACCTTCGGAATTATTTCGTAAATCCTAGGTTCTATGCAGCTCTGGTTCAGCTAACCAGAACCCCTCGCTACTCTGTCATATTGGTTGGTGACATGATATACATGCCTATGTATGTATAAACTCCGCTTTTTCTCTAACTGTCCTAATATGTAAACAATCTTCTAATTACTTTTTGTTGAAACTAAATCAAATATTAGTTCAAACCTAAACATTCTAAAGTAAAACATTTATTAACCACGAAAGTAATTTCCTAAAAAATCTATTTTTAATTTATTTTGTTGTGAAATCATAAAAAGACATGGTAAGATTGTTTCCATAATAGGACAAGTAAGAAAAAACGAGTATGGTGGTCACTATCAAATATTGAGAGCAAAAACAAACATTTTCGAAACATATTTATATTTCAATAATTTTTACACATAAATGTCACAAATATTCCAATTTATCTTAAAAGCTACTAAATTCTCTAAAAATACGAAAAAGGTACCTATGCTTCTGAAAAATATAATGAGTAATTTCTGTTTTAGTTTAGTAAACTTCTCGAAAGATCTGTCACATGACGTCATCATTACGCACTCAATTTCTAGAGTCAATGCCCATTACAAATGAACACTAATTTACACTTTTGACCACAAAGCTTGCGTTAACAGCAATTATTATTCAAATGTTACCTACTTATATTTTAAACAATGTACAGTCACTAGCATTAATATTTAAATTGGGCGGGACACGTGGGCCGTATGATGAGGATGATGGGCTCACATACTTACCACCTGGGTCCCAGCTGATGGGCACAGAAAGCGAGGAAGGCCTAAGACAAGATGGTCGGATGAACTTAACATTCGACAGAAAGTGGATAGATCCAGAGATAGGGATACATGAAAAGAGAGTGAGAAGGCTATTGCCCAGCAGTGGGTAATTGGTACTTAAGATAAGGTCCAAAATTTTGTACATATCAATGCTTGTGACTGTACTTATAAAATCACATTGAAATACTTATCAAATAATTTTTTAACAGTTTTTATGGCCATTGGAGTTGTTTAAACAACTACCTTAGACCATGAATTGAGATATTTTGATTTATGTTGTAAATAACTTGGCATGGAAAAATTTTAAAGATCAACTGCCAAGTGAAAGTTTAAAAAATACACAAGACACTTTTTGATATTAGCTACTATCACGAATCACGATATATCACACAGCATTGTTCCTCCTATTATCACAAATCACGATATATCACACAGTATTGTCCTATTATCACGATATATCACGCAGCATTGTCCTATTATCACGAAAAATCACACAGCATTGTCCTATTATCACGATATATCACACAGTATTGTCCTATTATCACGATATATCACGCAGCATTGTCCTATTATCACGAAAAATCACACAGCATTGTCCTATTATCACGATATATCACACAGGATTGTCCTATTATCACGATATATCACACAGCATTGTCCTATTATCACGATATATCACACAGCGTTGTCCTATTATCACGATATATCACACAGCATTGTCCTATTATCACGATATATCACACAGCATTGTCCTATTATCACGATATATCACACAGCGTTGTTCCTCCTATTGAACTCCTCCGTATCGCTGGGCACGTCCCAGCGCGGGTTCCAGAACCCGGCGGGCGTGGCGGGACGCGCGGGGTTGTGTCGGCCGCGGTGCTTCGAGCACTCGTCCATCTTCTGGCCGAGCATGTCAGGGTCGTCCTTGTATAGCTCGGCGTAGAACTGTGGGTTAATGGTTTGGTTTAATATTGGATTTTTTTTTCTACTGGCTGTTGTCCGCAGCTTCACTAGTGGGTTTTGATGAATTTGGTATACGGGTAGCGGTAGTAGGTATTAATAACTAGCTTTTGTCCGCGGCTTCGCCCGCGTGAATTTCCCACGGGAACAGTGCTTTTTCCCAGGATAAAAGGTATTCTATGGGAACAGTGCTTTTTCCCAGGATAAAAGGTATCCTATGTCTAACTATGCGAAATTTCAGAAAGATTGGTTCAGTAGATAAAGCATGAAGAGGTAACAAATAAACAAACTCGCAATTATAATATTAGTTAGGATTAAGATTTATTTCTCTAGCCCGAAATTTCCACTGTCCATGAAAGTAACCTTAGTAATCTAAAGTACTCGTAGAAATTAGATATGATGAAAAAATTACACACTGCATCTTGAGTGCACAAAAATCCAAAAATCTTAGTAATCTAAATTGAATTTTGTTTACAGATTTTTATTTTCAATGTAGAAGCTATAGTTTTGTAAAATTCTTTGGGACCAATTTTATGATATGTACAGAAACAAAGCCATAAAAATTAGTTTACAATCGGTGAGAAGCTAGAACATAGATACAACAATATCTTCTACTAGCCGCTAGCTATTCCCGGTATTTTTCTAACCGTGTACCAAATTTTTGCGTAATTGAGTAACAAACTTCCTTACAAACTCACATCCAAACTTTCGCATTTATAATATTAGTAGTATTCAAATAATTTACTTTACGTAAAAAACTGACATTTTTACATTCATCACAGCTCCAGCCCGGCAACGCTCTTTTCTCAGCCTTCGTCCTGACTGTCGGCTCTTTGTAAACAGGCTCCATAGGATTTGGGACCCTTCTGCAAAATTAAATGGAACTTTAGTCCGAAAACATCAATGGTGCAGATGAGACTAATTTAGTTTCGTTTGCACCAATAATATGAATACAACTATTTCACAATACTTTCCTTGTCTGTATGCACCATTGACCTGCACCATCAATGGCATAAATTCCAGCTACGGATTTTTAATAAACGCCTCAGACAAATGACGTCAAATGAACGGACAAAACCGCTGAACTTGAAGTTTTGCAGAGAAGTTCTTTGTACTGTACCTATGTATAGCGTGAGAAATACATTTTGAAATTCGGGTGGGTGCAATTTTTACCTCTTGACTTTATCCTCGGTTTTGACATCGCGACTCAGCAGCGACATACTGGATTCTATGTGAATGTCTTCGGGCAAATTGACGATATTTTTGTTCTCCACCAGCGGCCTTTTGCTGGGACTGGAAATATTGCAATTATATTTTGCGAGGTTGCATGGTTTTGAATAAAACAAACAGAATTTTAACACTTTTCACCTAATTGAGTTCTCTCTTAAAAGCTTAGGTAATAAAATAAAGAAATGAGAATACAATAATCTTCATACAAAAACGAAGACTACTGATGGCCTACATAATACTTACAGGTTGTTAAACTTTTGTTAATGTAAAAATATATATATATTTTTGACCAGTTTTTAAGAAATCCTTCAAAACTCTACAATAAAAAGGATTTTTTTTTTTCTTCACAATTCGTATAAATATGAAAAAGTGGCGCGAAAATCTATGGTCAGCACAAACCTGTTTGGCGGAGTTTTTAGTCCCATATTCTCCTGATTGGCTTCCAGCATATTGACATGATGCAATAAAGACATGCTTTCGTCTTTCTGTGTCTCACAATTTGTCTCGTTTTTATCTACGAATGGGGATTTTGCGGGCGATTGTCTCTTCAGCCCATTTTTTCTGAAAAAAAAAAAAAATATTTTCAGGTACAGTGCAACAAAGATCTTTTTGCATGTAGTAGAAAACGGAACTAATGTCTAAACTATTAAAATTTCTTATTTAAAACGTAGGTGGCGCCCTCACTCATGTGCAAAAAGATCCTTGTCGCACTGTAAAGTCGTACCCCTAAAAAATACTTATCCCACATCCAAAACAAGGTTCTGGGTCGGAATCTTTGGAATACTGTAGAGTACAAAGATGAATATTTGATTTTATATGAAAGCGAGAAGCCCATAATAGGCCAACTAACTAGATATATATTTATTTATTTAGATTTATATAATTACCTGTATGCTAAAAATGCCTCATAGATTTGCTACCTAATAGATAGCAACTTCACCAAACTAAGGTATAAACAAAGTGATCTTATAAGGGTTCAGTTTTTGCCTTTTGAGGTACGGAACCCTAAAAATCCCCATAAGACTAGGTAAATAAAACTAACTCACCTTTTAGGCTGCAATAAGTTAATGGATTCTTCAATTGTTATGTCTGAAGTTTCCTTATCATCACATTTGTTTTCTATCGGCACATTTTCTGATTTCAATCGAGATAATGACAATGGTGTCTTAAATTTGCTAGGGCTCTTTTTGGCAGCAGATTTGTAACTGGAAATCATTGGAAACATTATAGATTTAGTTATATAATGCAAAAGGCATTTTTAAAACATAAATTGTGTGAATAAGCTATCTAGCTTATTCACACAATTTATATTTTTAAATAAAAATATAAATTGTGTGAAGATTCACACAATCTTTAAATTTATCTTAATAAAAAAATATGTTGAATTCCATATGTCAGGAAGGTGATGTAGACATATTCCACTGTTCGTTGGAGAAATTCACAGACAAGGCATTATTATGTGTACCAAATTTATAATTTTTCTATATGTTTTTAGCGATGTTGGAGTAGGTTAAGCCTGTGACGACACGCTGTATAAAATGAAATAAATAAATAAATCTTATTCCAGTTTACATAAATGAGAAATATGTGCTATTTCACTTTACTCAGTAGAAGTTATATAGTGAGAAGCGTAATATAGCACGTCAATGTAGCCAATGCTCTAATAACTGAATCCTACTAATACTTAAATCCCGAACAGATAATTATATTTTACTAGCCGCGCCCCGGGGCTTCGCTCCTATGGGAATTTCGGGATGAAAAGTACCCTATGTGCTATTCACGGTATTTTTCTACCCATATACCAAATTTCATCTAAATCCATCCAGTAGATTTTGCGTGATTGAGTAACAAATATCCTCACAAATTCACAAACACAGATCCAAACTTTCGTATTTATTATATTAGTTTAGTAGGATAGTAGGATTTACTTACAGTGTTGAGAAGTTAGTAGGACCACTTGTGGGTGAAGGGAGTATTGTGTCTTCACTTTCTATTGACTCCTTTTTGATCAAAGGCTGAAATATAAAATTAAAATATTACTTCTGAGGAGCAATGTCTTGTAGCTTTGGTAAAATCCTATAATCAGTATTTATAGCAGTTTAGACTATGAAACTCCTCTTGACGCAGTGATATAAGATATAGTGCTACAAGTGTTTTCTTCCACTACTTCTCTGATTTTATTTTCCACCACCACATTTTTCAGCTACCTTTCTTTTTTGACGCCACTTACTATGTTCCTGTGTCAGTCTCATCCATCACTTTCCCGTTACGCAGACAATGTCATCTTTTCTGATTAGTGTACTGTTATTTTATTGTTGTATTGCCTACAGTATAGTGGTGGAAATTTTGGCATAAAAAGTACCCTATGTACTATTCCAGATTATATTCTACCGTGCAAACAATTTAATCGACCACACATATTCAAAAATTTGCATTTGAAAGGTGGGATATATATTTTATTTAGTTAATTTTTTTATATAGCTTGCTTTTTACCTGGACACCGACCAAACTGTCGCTCCTAGCGCCACGAATGCCTCCAGAGAACTCCGGTGAACTTGTTAGATCTACGGTGTTGCTCTGTTTCACCTTGATCACCTGAAACTTGGTCTGCTTTAGCCGGAGATTCTTCCCTTTGGTCGGTGTTGAATTTGGAAATACTAGTTTTAATGCTTTTGTTTCTGAGGTAGGCCTGTGGACAGTTTAACGTCTATGAATATTTCATAAATGCTAATAAAGTTCATATTTAATTTTGGATGCGATGAATCCCTCAAGAATACAAATGTTTGTTAAATAGAATCTCTACTTTAAGAGTAGTATTATGTCTAAAAATCTTTAAATTTTCATAAGAAAAATACAATTCTTAGTTCACATAAAAAAAAAAAAAATTTTGCTTTTTACGCTCACCAGTTATTGGGACATTTCTTTTTATCCCTAAAGTCTGAAGAATGATTAGTTATTCCACTGCGTAACTTTGGCTGTATAATGGGACTTTTCCGACCAGTGGGTGTGCCCTCAATTTCCAATAGAGACTCTTCTTTCACATCACGAATTACAGGCGTCGTATCTTTGTCTGGACTGTATACAGGAGACTCTGGTTCCCTTTTTACTGACACAATTTCAGTTGGTGAAGGGTCTGTTGTATCACCACAAAGTATTCTGAAGATTTCTTTTATAATGGCAAAGTTTTTTGTCTCATTCAGTTTTGTTAGCGCTGAAGCTAATAATAAAACAAGCTAATTATTTAAAAATAAAAACACGACTGACAACTTACATAGCCTATGTCACTCGGAGGAATGTAAGGAATCTAACAATACCTCTCACATCAAAATCTGTTAAGCCGTTAAGGAGTTATGGTGGAATAAAGAAACTTACATACATACATACTTACATACATGAACCCTGAAAACATAACACTCCTTTTTTGGTCAGTCGTGTAAAAAAAACATACAACAATGTTAGCTGTCTCATCAATTTGGAGTATGGTTTAAGTATATTACAATTAATTTAAAAAATATATATATTATATATAGAACTAGCTGTCGCCCGCGGCTTCGCCCGCGTGAGTTTCGCTTAGATGAAAAATCTCTCTTGGAGCTTTTCATCAGATGTTCCAGATCTTCAATTTTTATACGTTAGCAGAAAATGCTCATCAGGTTTAACGATTTTTGCTAAGGCGCCATTTCCATATATGTTATAGTGTAGCTGGTCTCTTGGAGCTTTTCATCAGATGTTCCAGATCTTCAATTTTTATACGTCGGCAGAAAATGCTCATCAGGTTGAACGATTTTTGTTAAGGCACCATTTCCATATTACTTATAGTTTAGCTGTTCCGTTATGGTTCTTCATCAGGTGTTCCAGTTTTCAAAATGAATTATAGCCTATATGTTGCCCAGGCTTAATAGCTATACAACAAAAAAAGTTTCATTCAAATCCGTCCAGTAGTTTTTGCGTGAAACGCGTACATACATACAGACAGACAGACAGACAGACAGACAGACAAGAAATTCCAAAAAAAATTTTTTGCTTTCTATTGTTCTTTTTAGGTCTCCCTCTATCCATTTCAGTCAAAAATATTAAATGTACAGACAAAATATTTTTACTGTTTTATTATATGTATAGATAACATCAAGAATTAGCCCTAAAGTAAGTTCGAGACTTGTGTTAATTGGTGCTATGTATTCAATATAGGGGATAGAAGATTAAATATTGCTTGATTTGACTTGCTAATGCTAGTATGATTTGAATTATACATATCTAAGTTTTGGTTCTGTAGCATATTCAAGGAGAATACGAAAATTAAAATTGGAAATAGGAAAATACATGGGATGTGGCAATATCAATATAAAGCACCTCTAAACTAATTTGATAGCTATTATGACTCGACAAGAAGAAGAAAGCAACTCCTTTTATTCCACATAATTTACCTGTTAATTGTATGACTTTATCTTTTGCATCAACAATTTCTTTCAGTGCCTCAGAACTTTTACAGCAGTTACTGAAAATTAAATGCATACATGTTAGGTATTTTATATTTGAGGGCAAAAATTTTTGCTTGGCTGCTAAGCAAAAATTAGCCCAAATAAAAAATCACAGGTGAACCACTGTGTATGAAGACATATTATCAAAACTTTAGGTTAGCTTTTTATCGAACTTACCTGTCACATTTTTCTTTTTGCTCTATTAATTGAGTTTTATAGTGTTCAGAAGTGATATAAAGTTGTTCAAATTCCAACAGAAGTTCTGTAAATAAACATCAAAAAGATTAAAAACTGTATTAAATCCAATTAATATAGAGCAAATTGTTGTGTTTCTAATATTATTAGTGAAAGTTTTTAAGACATCTTCACAACTTTCTAACAATTAATTATACTAAAGGTACTATAATAAACTAAGAGTTTGCTTGTATGATTGAACCCACATCTCAGCTGCCAGTTGGATTTGAAAACATATTTCCATGTTATAATAGCCAAAGAAATTTGGTGTATGGGTAGAGTATGTTAGGTTATCCCGGAAATAGAGTCCTGAGGTACAGCTAGAGATGGGCATTTACCCGATAAATTTCCGAGACTCGGAAATTTATCCATTTATACCCATATTTTCCCAGGAATTTTTAATTTATACCGGGTAAAAATTAAAATCAATTAAAATGTTTGTAATTACGATATTTTACAATATATCGTTAAGATTTATTATGAAATAAGCACATATTTAGTGTTTAAATTAAGTACTGTGTATAAAAGTACTTATAAAGTGTACAATTTACGTTTTGGTTACAAAAAGACCTGACAAGATATAGGTATCTTTATTCTGACTCATTCGCAGCCAACTGGTTTTAGACGATAAATGTTATGCCGGGGCGACGAACAAGTTTGCCAAATGCCGGAATTCTATTGAACGGCTAGGCGATCATCGAATCGTAAGGCCCGCCTTTCACGAATGTCAGCCAACTTAATTACACTCTCTCTCTCTCTCTGTCAGAGGAAAGACGTCCACTGCTGGACAAAGGCCTCCCCCAAGGATTTCCATAACGACCGGATGCGGGCAGCGCAGGACCGGTCATTATGGAACTTAATTACTAACTCTCTCAAAAACACGCTTGCATAAAATTTTCTCGATAGAAAAATATTGCGAAGTTACCTCCAAATCCTAACTAATATTATAAATGTGAAAGTGAGTTTGTTTGTTACCTCTTCACGCTTTATCTACTCAACCAATCTTCCTATTTCACATACACATAGTTAGAAGTACTGAGAAGGACATAGGATACTTTTCATCCCGGGAAAAAGCACTGTTCCCGAAGGAAATTCACGCGGGCGAAGCTGCGGGCAAAAGTTAGTCTATAATACAACTGAAAATGTTTTGTTTTTTTTTGTTAATTGTACTTTAAACAGCCATATACTAAAAATGCATCATTATTTTCAAAATATTATTTGAATACATATGATTTTAAATCTGTTGTTTATGTTTTTTTAATATTTGAACCGAAAACAACTAGTTATTTATCTTCCTTATAATCAAAACACACCTAATATTTATACTTTAATTATTATTTTATCAGTATTAAAGAAAATAAGGATAATTTACTTTCATTTTAATTTCTTCCCGGTATAAATAAAAATATCGGGTATAAATGGGTATAAATTAATTTTTACCAATTCTACCCATTCTTTCCCATTTTTACCTTCCGGAAATTTATCCAAGCGCCCATCTCTAGGTACAGCAGATGAACTCACCTTTTATGCTAGACAAACTTAGTTGCAACGATGACTCCAATGAATTTAGTGCAGGACTACAAGTATATTTGGGTGAATAAGAGGAGAAACTATTAGCGACACTCATTATTATTTGATGTAAGTATATAAGTAATTCACAGAGTTTGCTTTCTATTTACGTACGATACAATGTTTAGTGTTCGCAAAATCTTACAATGAATCACATGAACTAAACAGAACACCAGAGCACCAAAGAATAGGAACGTAAAACAAACAAACCTTTTTTACTGTCAATGTCAAATCTTTTCTTGTCTATGTTTAGTACGTTCAACTAGTGTTGCCCAAAAGTTGATTACGATTTCAATTCGTCCGTTCATGTCTTGAACGAACATTTGTTCCAAGGGCGGATCCAGGATTTTTTCTGGGGGGCACAATTTGTTCTTTAACATCATTCGATTTTTAGCGCAGCGGACGTGGCTGAATAAGTCAATGAACTTTCTAATATAACGATGATACTACGTTACGCTTTCTAAATCGTTTATCAAAGGAATGGAATGAGCGATTTTCTGTCAGCTAAATTAAGAAAAAAAAAATCAGTATAAAAAAGTATCAACAGATAACGTTTTATGAAAGCCGAATCGTAATAATGGCTGAACCTAAATGGTGCGCTTTTTCTAGTCAACCAGAGACAGAAAAAAAAATCACCTAAAGGTTTGACAGTTGCACAAATCACAATATTGATACTATTTAGATGTTTTTTTTACTAAGTTTTATTTTAAAAAACGCCCATCCCGTGAATTTTTGCTTTTTGTATGAAACTTTTTCTCTCGCCTTTTACTTAAGCGCCATCTATGAAGTCATCTGGAACAATTTTTTTTTAATTTGGGTCTCGGAAAATTCTCATTAAAATAAATTAAATTGATTGGATTAGTCTATGAATCATATTGGCACATTGGCACAACACTTCGTGTAGCAAAGAGCAAGCAAAGGAAAAAGGGTTACTGTCATCACCTGTCATAGTCTGTCTGTCAAATGCAAGTATTGTAATGGCTGCGTGCGTAATATTCCCCGTGATAAAATTTCCTTTGCCGATCTGCTTTGCCATTTATTTCTTTGATTATTAAGTTATTCTTACTGCTTTTGTTTATAATCGTGTTATTAATTATTCTGACTATGCAGTTATAGTACAAAAATATTGAACACTAAAGCTTTTTGAGTTGACCAAGAAATAGCGTCACGACCAACTTATCTTATTCACCTTTGCGTCCTGTTGAAAAAAACATAATGGAGATCTTTTTTGGCGGTTGTCAAACTAATTGGTACTTCTCTTGATTCAATTCAAATTCGACTTGATTTTGTCTATAATATTAAATTTGTTTGCGTCGACTGTAAATTTTCCTAAATGGAGAACGAGGACGACACGTTTGTGGTTATCATTGGGGATGACGACAATTGGGAGAGCGGGAATGGCGAAATTCCGAAACCTTTGAAAATAAAACAAGAGGTTGACGAAGTTTCGGACTTGAATTCAGAGTTATCTGTAGAAAATATTCTTGAAGTTGCGTCTAAAGTAGGAGAATACATAGAAATAGATCTAACAGATATTAAAGCAGAGCCTGAGTATTGGGAAACTGAATATTTGAAAGAAGAAATAGAGAATGATGAACCAGAAAGAGAATATGTGAACTTTGGAGGTGATGATGAGTATATTCCTGATGATGCGGGCATTAGTGAGCTTGAAGAAAATGAGAGTGACTTTCATACCGATAGTGACTCTGGAAGCAAGCGAAGAAAAGCAGTATTCCGTAAATCATTTGTGGAAGACTTGAGGAAGGAGTATCCAGATCTAAGGCAAAATGATACCCAATTAGTTAAGACATTGGTGGCGATAATGAAATCTGTGAAGAGACCCCCACCACCCAGGGATTATTTTGTAATGAATGATATTTTGTATGAGTAAGTATATAAGTTTTTAATAAAACTCGCAGAACTCCAGAGCTCCATGCCCTTGACAATTTTTGGGATAAAAAGGTCTATGTTTGGTCCAGGATTATGTCTACCTGAGTATCAAATTTAATGAAAGCTTTATTTTATTTATATAGATTTTTGTGCAAAAATACATTAACTAAATGATTTCTGAATCTTTCCCATCTCTAGACTACATAGCTTATGATTGAAATGAATTATGATTGTATTTTTAGGGAAAGGTTAATATACAAGGCTCATTACTATATGTATTAAGTATTGCAATATGAATCTAAGTGTTTCAGCTTTTATATGCCTGCCACATTACACAATAGGGTATTTGACTGTTTTTGAAAACCTATCTAAAATTGTTCATTACGTTAACAGAAAACTAATGACATATATATTTTTGATTATTTTTCAGTATTTACATTTAAAATCGATGAAAAAGTTCAAAATAATGATATTACTGCTTAAAAGCTCAATACGTTACAATGAGAACCCCGTGACGTATTATGGGCAATCGTCACTAAAAGCCGTTCTGTTTTACGTATACTAATATCATTTCCTTGTTTTCATAACAAGATTTTCAATCGAATATGATGAATTTAAATATTAAAGTGAGCGACAAAACTAATTAACAACGTAAGTTGCTATGACATTAGCGTAAAGGGCCCAGATATATTCTCACAATTTTTCTAAAATAACGGTGCGACATTTACAGTGCGAAAAGGAAAATGGAATTGACACTTGACTGATTTGTACGTCATTGAAAATGGCGAAGCGTTTCATATCACGTGGTCCAGGGCTTGAAATAAATTACTTTAAAATTAGTTTATTAACATAATCGTTGCTTCTTTTGACATGTTAAAATATCCAAAAATTATAGAAAAATATTGTCTTTAAGGATATTTATAGAATTACTCATATTTTTAATCTAGTCAAATACCCTATTGTCTACTTATTTAAAATTTTGTTGCTAATCTTCATGAAGTTGTCAATTCTACGATTTCGCTATGTGTATGTACACAATTTTGTTTAAATTTGTATTATGTATATTGCAAACCTACACTAATTTACTTCAGATGTGTAAAATGTGGCGGTGTCTCCGAGTCCGAGCCAGCGGCCTGGCGCCACTGGCAGGAGAAGCATGGGAAGCGCTACCTCGTCTGCTACGCATGCGGAGTTGATTTCAGAAGGTTTGTAATGGTTGTTTAAAAAAAAGCCCCTCGCATGTTACTTACTTACTGTTTATTGAGTCTCTTTCTTCATTTCTTCTCAGCAGTGGTAATTCTGAAATGCTATTAGTTTGTAGCTAATTAATTATATAATTTGTTTTTAATGTATATGTGTGTGCCAAGTTTCAATAAAGCATTATCGCTTTAAACTGGCTATTCCATGATAATTTAAAGAGATTTAAAAGATACATAGTTTGCTAGCAGATTTTTATATTTATTTACCATCATTTGAATGTTTTGTGATTCATTTTAAAAACAGTGCTTGAATTCAAAATGATTAAATAGCTGTTTGCTGGGCAAAAAACCTAATTTAAATTTTGACTTACTTTTTATTTTATTTACTAACTTTTTGGGGATGCCAGCATTAGCACCAGTCCTCTCATACTTGGACCATTTCACCCAACCAAACAACCCACCCACAATTTTGACTTAATTTACAATTAAGTTTTTTTTTTTAATAAAAAAGCTGAGAACATCTTTGTTTTCAGTTGTACAAACCTATACAAACACGAGAAGCGTTGCAGCGCTAAAGACGCCAACATAGTGTTGAAGGCTCGCGCCATCTTCCTCGGCAGGAAGGGCCGCAGCAGACCTTATCTTGGTCTAGCAAAAAAGTAAGTGTATTTTTCTTTTTTTGCAGTTTGCCTCAAGATTTTGAGAATGGCTGGCAGGAAGGGAAATAGAATAATCACTATTAAAGAAAAATTTAATATAAAAAAGCTACAGATAATTTTTTTTTATTCATGACCTGTTTTTTTCAGATATCTGCCCAAGAAAACATCCAGTTACACCAAGAGATCGTAAGTAATTCCTTTCTATATTTGTCTTTTTTCAGCTCTTTGCAAAGCCAATAATGTTTCAACAATTTTTTCGCGTTATTTGGCATATGCTGGATGAAGTTCTGAAACACAGTCACACTCACAATAGTATCGAATTACTATTAGAATTTTAATTTTCAATTATTTATTGTTTTATATGTTACTAGCTTTTGCTCGCAGCTTCGCTCGCGTGAATCTCCAGTGCATTTTCCCAGAATTAAAAGTACCCTACAAGAAATAAATCATGGTTTATTTCTGTGTCCTTCTCAGTATTTCTATGTGTATGCGAAATTTCAGGAACATTGGTTCCGTAGATAAAGCGTGAAAGGGTAACAAATGAATAGACAAACAAACTCACTTTCGCCTTTATAATATTAGTCAGAATTAGGATAGTATTTTCATTTAGTGATTATGAGAGCGACATTCATCACTACATAGTATAAAACAAAGTCGCTTTCTCTGTCCCTATGTCCCTTTGTATGCTTAAATCTTTGAAACTACGCAACGGATTTTGATGCGGTTTTTTTTAATAGATAGAGTGATTCAAGAGGAAGGTTTATATGTATAATTTAGTATCAGCATTGCACCCGTGCGAAGCCGGGGCGGGTCGCTAGTTATTACATAAAATACAGATGCAAAATCTAAAAAAAGTACTTGTATTTGTACCATTGTTCATATTTTTGTTACTGGCTGGTTAAAAAACAAGCATATTGTCTATGGCAGGTCTCTCTGTCGTTCTATTTTTGTATCATATTCATATTGTGACTGGCCAGTTATAAATCAGAATATTGTCTACGGCAGGTTCCCGTGCCTGATCTGCTCGGCCGTGTTCAACAGCAAGAACAATCTCCAATCGCACGAGAACCTGCACCGCGGGCTGCGGCCCTACCGCTGCCACCAGTGTCCCTGTGCCTACACGTCCTTCTCGGCGCTCGCGGTGAATATATTATACTAGCTTTCGCCCGCGGCTTCGCTCGCGTCAATTTTCCACGGGGACAGTGCTTTTTCCCGGGATGAAAGGTACCCTATGTCCTTCTCCGTACTTCCAGCTATGTGTATGCGAAATTTCAGGAAGATTGGTTCAGTACATAAAGCGTGAAGAGGTAACAAACAAACAAACTCACTTTCGCATTTATAATATTACTAGCTTTCGCCCGCGGCTTCGCCCGCGTGAATTTCCCACGGGAACATTGCTTTTTCCCGGGATGAAAGGTACCCTATGTCCTTCTCCGTACTTCTAACTATGTGTATGCAAAATTTCAGGAAGATTGGTTCAGCAGATAAAGCGTGAAAAGGTAACAAACAAACAAACAAATAGACAAAAAAACTCACTTTCGCATTTATAATATTAGTTAGGATTGTCTATGCTGCCATGCTGGTCTAGGAGCAAAGAAAAAATATAGAATGTGTCAGCTGCTTCTCTTCCCGTGCAGATTGTAAAAGTCAATCGAGGGAAAGGGCTTTAAACTAGGGATTCCTCCATTTATAGGCGATGGGCTATCAACCTGTCACTATACCTGAATCTCCATTCCATCAGAAAGCCCGCTATTCAGCTAAGCGTGGCCTTCGAGTCTCACGACTCTTGGCTCTGTCTACCCCGTAAGGGATAAAGACGTGATTCTATATATGTCTATGGCAGGGCATGCTCTATGGCGGCGGTATTTGGCCTCAGGTCTTCAACTATCTACCATGCCAAATTCCATCAACAACGGCAGCCAGTGATTTGATTATATAATATATATAAAACAACCACGTTGTTTTTATTATGACCTGCATATATTCCCTATTATGACAGGGGAAACTAAACAAGCTAATTATTAAAAAAATAAAAAACACGACTGACAACTTACATAGCCTTCATTCGGAGTAATGCAAGGAATCTAATAATACTTCATAAATCAAAATCTGTTAAACCATTCAGGACACTTTCTTTTTTAGTCAGTCATGTAATAAAAATTGGTAATTAACTGATTGTTACTTATGCAGCAGTGGAGTTTGTTGCGCCGCCTCTTCTCCACTTGCGCTTTGGAGGCGGTGGTAACCTTAGCTTTAAGTAATTTTATGACATCAACTAATAAAAAAAACAAATTTTTTAGCCTATTTAAATAAAATAATTTTCATTTCATTTCATTTTCAGCGTCACCTGCAGAAGCATAAGAACGAGACGTTCATTTGCGACCACTGCGAGCGGCCGTTCAAAACGAAGCCTACACTCATTGCGCACTTGGACACGCATTCACGTAAGTTTTACTGTTAGATATTTCTAAAAAAAATATTAGAATAACTTTTGTCCGCAGCTTCGCTCGCATAATATACTCTTGATATGACATGACCCTTCCCCTCGATTGGTGAAAATCGAAATTCGAATTGTGTGATCTATGTACTTATAATCGGGCCGGAACCTAAACTCCCGTATGAAGTATGTCACTTTGACAATAATAGTGATGTACCTAAACACGAATCGCTGCGATTATTTGATGTTACGTAAAAACACAAATCGAAATAAAATAATTATTTTATTTAATCAGAAGTCTGAACTTGAGTCTGAGTCGCTGTCATCGTCAATAACATGGATAATAAATTCATTGTGAATAATATTATCTACTTGATGTCACGATTCGATACGATTGCGTGAATTCTTGTCCCTTTTTCTTTCTTTTTTTTGTATTACTTTAATGTCCAGCATTTACAAACCTTGTTAAATAAATCGATAAATTAGACGATGTATCGAGATTTTTTACATTTTCACTATCGATTTATTGTATCCGGATGCAATGGAACTCCCTAAACGGGCAAGCCGGAAGTTCAAGTACTACATTTCCGCGCATAGATTAAAAAATTAAAAAATTCGGAACTTCATGGGCTTGACCCTGATGACACCTGTCATACGGGAGTTTAGGTTTCGGCCCGATTATAGCAATATATATTTTTTTTTATTTAGCTGATAGTTCCCACTGCTGGGCAAAAGCCTCCCCCTTATCTCTCCAACTACCTCTATCGCTCGCTAGCTGCTGCTACTGCCTATCAAATGCCGACAATTCGTCAGACCACCTCATTTTCGGCTTACCCCTCTTTTGCCATCAGTCGGGACCCAAGATGTAACTGTTTTTGTCCATCTTTCCATTCCCATACGGCTGACGTGGCCCGCCCAGTTCCACTTTAATCTTGCCGACTTACCAATGTCTGTTATTTGTGTGATGGAACGTAGTGTGGTATTTCTGACACGATCCGTCCTCTTTATACATAATATGCTACGCTCCATCGCTCTCTGGCAAACCTGCAACTTCAGCTTTTCTTCGGAAGCAATAATAAATAAATTTAATTGAATTAAAATTGAATCGCATGAAAATCCGTTCAGTAATTGTTTCAAAGTCAAAGTCAAAGTCAATTTTTTTTTATTGAAACTTGAGCTTCAAAGGAGGCTCTTTTTCACGTCGATAGCTAATTATTTAATCATAATATATTATGTCTCAAAGCTACAAACTACTAGCATTTCGGAACGACCACTGCTGAGAAGAAATGCCGAAAGAAACTCATGACAGTCTTGGTCACCTAGCATGCCAGAGGGGCTATTCATTAACTTTATACATACACTAAATTGTGTACAGTCAAAAATATAATAAAATATAAGAAATAATATAATAAAACATGTTATGTTTGTGATCAAGTAACCAGAATGAATTGGTTAAGAACAAAAAAAAATTCGAATCAGGTTCGAAGCAGGATCCCCTGTTAAGTTTATTTTGTAACTAGAATGGGCCCGGGACTTTGTTCCCGTATATTTGGAATTTTGGGAAATTCTCTTTAGTGCTCCCCTATTCTCCCTAAGGAACCTTTTTGCCAAAGTTCAGCTTCCTACACTCAGTAGTTTTGGCTGTGCGTTGTCTGACAGTCACTCAGTATGTAACGGAAGAATTTTATATCACACTTCACACTAATCACACACTATCACATCACACCATAGACTTAGTAAAAAATAATAGACCCGGCATTACAATCTATATAAGCTGAATCCAGGCTTACAAGTCCTAACTAGTAAACAAATATGGCCGACTTCTATCCATAGACAATTTAAAAAGTAGCATAAGGATGGGAAACATAGAATGAACTATTTGAAGAAAATGATTGAATGAACCTATAAAATCGTTTTATAATTTATATTATGATATGTATATATACTGCAATCGTTAGCACTAACTAACGATTCTTTTGAAAATAATCGATTTCCAAATTGCTTTAAGACGAGGTTCCAACCTGAGCTGCAAAAAACAAAATTCATATGCGCTTAATTGCGCCGTGTGCACGTTGCAATAAGATAGTTTTTTACACAACACAATGTTCTACTTTCGTTGGCAGGATCGAACAGATTTTGTACCGATTTAGCAACTATTTCTCAATTTTTAATAATATTTGAGAAATAGTTGCTAAATCGGTACAAAATCTGTTCGATCCTGCCAACGAAAGTAGAACATTGTGTTGTGCAAAAAACTATCTTATTGCAACGCGCACACGCCGCGGTTAAACGCGTATGAATTTTGTTTTTTGCAGCTCAGGTTAGACCTGGTCTTAAATCCAAGGAATCAATCACAACATTCACAACACACACTGAACGCACACACATGTGAAGACGAGCAACAAATGACCAGCAGTCATACTTGCAGAGGGTGGCATTGCAGCTCGATTATCTACGATGGTTTTACAAAAAAGGAGAATCGAGAGTCGATAAACAACAGCTAGTGCAGCAATACCTCCGAAACAACTAAAATGATAATACTATCGATAATTTATCCACTGTAGCACTGTAGCATTGCAGCTCGATTACATGTATCAATAGTTTAAAGTTTTGAATAATCCATACATAACGTAGAAGTATAATCGCCAAATCATACATATTCTGGGAATACGATCGATTGATCATTGATTATTATTCGATTCATCGTATTTCTTAATCGATTTGAATAAAGATAGTTTTGAACTAAATCGATTAAAAAACTCGCTACATCGTATTTCCTTGAAACAGTGAAATATAATGTGCAAGCATGTGCAAGATATTTAGTTATCGTGATAAGTGTTGTGGAATAACTAAATGTGTGTCATCGAAGCAGGATGTCGAGTTTTCTATTTGACAGGTATTTGTTTACATGATAGGACAGTTTTAGATAAATTTAGAGTACAAACAGTAGTTATGCGGCCGGTCGCCATGTTCTGTCACTATTATTAGTAAGCGCAGGCCGCCATCTTTGTGCCATATCCTTTGTCGGCGCCGGGTTTAGGTATGCACGATTTTTTGTAGGTATGTCATGTCTATTCTTTTTTCATTCGTCTGAGCATCACACTAATATTATAAAGAGCAAGTGTCTTTAAGTTTGCGAGTTTGTTTGTAGTAATCTTTGGAACTACTGAACCGATATAAAAAAATCTTTCACCAATAGAAAGCTACGTTATACCTGAGTGACATAGGATATATTTTATGTATGTATCTCCCAAGCGAAGCCAGGGCGGGTCGCTAGTAAAAAGTAATATTTCTATCTGTTATAGAGCAACATCCGATAATCCTATATTAAAAATAGTAATTCCAAACTTCGCAGTGGTCCGCAAGTTCGGCTGCACTCTGTGCGAGAAGCGGTACGCGCAGAAGGCTGCACTCAAGCTGCACATCGGACGGGAACACTTCCACCTGCCGCCGCCCTGCGCCTGCCAGATCTGTCCCAAGAGGTACGTCACGTGCTATACTAGCGCCGCTATATGGCGGCGGTCGTCTGCTATCTATACAGAAGGCTGCACTCAAGCTGCACATCGGACGGGAACACTTCCACCTGCCGCCGCCCTGCGCCTGCCAGATCTGTCCCAAGAGGTACGTCACGTGCTATACTAGCGCCGCTATATGGCGGCGGTCGTCTGCTATCTATACAGAAGGCTGCACTCAAGCTGCACATCGGACGGGAACACTTCCACCTGCCGCCGCCCTGCGCCTGCCAGATCTGTCCCAAGAGGTACGTCACGTGCTATACTAGCGCCGCTATATGGCGGCGGTCGTCTGCTATCTATACAGAAGGCTGCACTCAAGCTGCACATCGGACGGGAACACTTCCACCTGCCGCCGCCCTGCGCCTGCCAGATCTGTCCCAAGAGGTACGTCACGTGCTATACTAGCGCCGCTATATGGCGGCGGTCGTCTGCTATCTATACAGAAGGCTGCACTCAAGCTGCACATCGGACGGGAACACTTCCACCTGCCGCCGCCCTGCGCCTGCCAGATCTGTCCCAAGAGGTACGTCACGTGCTATACTAGCGCCGCTATATGGCGGCGGTCGTCTGCTATCTATACAGAAGGCTGCACTCAAGCTGCACATCGGACGGGAACACTTCCACCTGCCGCCGCCCTGCGCCTGCCAGATCTGTCCCAAGAGGTACGTCACGTGCTATACTAGCGCCGCTATATGGCGGCGGTCGTCTGCTATCTATACAGAAGGCTGCACTCAAGCTGCACATCGGACGGGAACACTTCCACCTGCCGCCGCCCTGCGCCTGCCAGATCTGTCCCAAGAGGTACGTCACGTGCTATACTAGCGCCGCTATATGGCGGCGGTCGTCTGCTATCTATACAGAAGGCTGCACTCAAGCTGCACATCGGACGGGAACACTTCCACCTGCCGCCGCCCTGCGCCTGCCAGATCTGTCCCAAGAGGTACGTCACGTGCTATACTAGCGCCGCTATATGGCGGCGGTCGTCTGCTATCTATACAGAAGGCTGCACTCAAGCTGCACATCGGACGGGAACACTTCCACCTGCCGCCGCCCTGCGCCTGCCAGATCTGTCCCAAGAGGTACGTCACGTGCTATACTAGCGCCGCTATATGGCGGCGGTCGTCTGCTATCTATACAGAAGGCTGCACTCAAGCTGCACATCGGACGGGAACACTTCCACCTGCCGCCGCCCTGCGCCTGCCAGATCTGTCCCAAGAGGTACGTCACGTGCTATACTAGCGCCGCTATATGGCGGCGGTCGTCTGCTATCTATACAGAAGGCTGCACTCAAGCTGCACATCGGACGGGAACACTTCCACCTGCCGCCGCCCTGCGCCTGCCAGATCTGTCCCAAGAGGTACGTCACGTGCTATACTAGCGCCGCTATATGGCGGCGGTCGTCTGCTATCTATACAGAAGGCTGCACTCAAGCTGCACATCGGACGGGAACACTTCCACCTGCCGCCGCCCTGCGCCTGCCAGATCTGTCCCAAGAGGTACGTCACGTGCTATACTAGCGCCGCTATATGGCGGCGGTCGTCTGCTATCTATACAGAAGGCTGCACTCAAGCTGCACATCGGACGGGAACACTTCCACCTGCCGCCGCCCTGCGCCTGCCAGATCTGTCCCAAGAGGTACGTCACGTGCTATACTAGCGCCGCTATATGGCGGCGGTCGTCTGCTATCTATACAGAAGGCTGCACTCAAGCTGCACATCGGACGGGAACACTTCCACCTGCCGCCGCCCTGCGCCTGCCAGATCTGTCCCAAGAGGTACGTCACGTGCTATACTAGCGCCGCTATATGGCGGCGGTCGTCTGCTATCTATACAGAAGGCTGCACTCAAGCTGCACATCGGACGGGAACACTTCCACCTGCCGCCGCCCTGCGCCTGCCAGATCTGTCCCAAGAGGTACGTCACGTGCTATACTAGCGCCGCTATATGGCGGCGGTCGTCTGCTATCTATACAGAAGGCTGCACTCAAGCTGCACATCGGACGGGAACACTTCCACCTGCCGCCGCCCTGCGCCTGCCAGATCTGTCCCAAGAGGTACGTCACGTGCTATACTAGCGCCGCTATATGGCGGCGGTCGTCTGCTATCTATACAGAAGGCTGCACTCAAGCTGCACATCGGACGGGAACACTTCCACCTGCCGCCGCCCTGCGCCTGCCAGATCTGTCCCAAGAGGTACGTCACGTGCTATACTAGCGCCGCTATATGGCGGCGGTCGTCTGCTATCTATACAGAAGGCTGCACTCAAGCTGCACATCGGACGGGAACACTTCCACCTGCCGCCGCCCTGCGCCTGCCAGATCTGTCCCAAGAGGTACGTCACGTGCTATACTAGCGCCGCTATATGGCGGCGGTCGTCTGCTATCTATACAGAAGGCTGCACTCAAGCTGCACATCGGACGGGAACACTTCCACCTGCCGCCGCCCTGCGCCTGCCAGATCTGTCCCAAGAGGTACGTCACGTGCTATACTAGCGCCGCTATATGGCGGCGGTCGTCTGCTATCTATACAGAAGGCTGCACTCAAGCTGCACATCGGACGGGAACACTTCCACCTGCCGCCGCCCTGCGCCTGCCAGATCTGTCCCAAGAGGTACGTCACGTGCTATACTAGCGCCGCTATATGGCGGCGGTCGTCTGCTATCTATACAGAAGGCTGCACTCAAGCTGCACATCGGACGGGAACACTTCCACCTGCCGCCGCCCTGCGCCTGCCAGATCTGTCCCAAGAGGTACGTCACGTGCTATACTAGCGCCGCTATATGGCGGCGGTCGTCTGCTATCTATACAGAAGGCTGCACTCAAGCTGCACATCGGACGGGAACACTTCCACCTGCCGCCGCCCTGCGCCTGCCAGATCTGTCCCAAGAGGTACGTCACGTGCTATACTAGCGCCGCTATATGGCGGCGGTCGTCTGCTATCTATACAGAAGGCTGCACTCAAGCTGCACATCGGACGGGAACACTTCCACCTGCCGCCGCCCTGCGCCTGCCAGATCTGTCCCAAGAGGTACGTCACGTGCTATACTAGCGCCGCTATATGGCGGCGGTCGTCTGCTATCTATACAGAAGGCTGCACTCAAGCTGCACATCGGACGGGAACACTTCCACCTGCCGCCGCCCTGCCAGATCTGTCCCAAGAGTGCGTCACGATCTGTCCATCTAGAGGCTGCACGTCACGTGTATACTAGCTATACTAGCGCCGCTATATATGGCGGCGGTCGTCTACTATACAGAAGGCTGCACTCAAGCTGCACATCGGACGGGAACACTTTCACCTGCCGCCGCCCTGCGCCTGCCAGATCTGTCCCAAGAGGTACGTCACGTGCTATACTAGCGCCGCTATATGGCGGCGGTCGTCTGCTATCTATACAGAAGGCTGCACTCAAGCTGCACATCGGACGGGAACACTTCCACCTGCCGCCGCCAAGAGGTACGTCACATGCTATACAGTCACCATTTGTACATATCTTTTTTTTGTAATTTTGTGCAATAATAATTTGTTGTAATTTTGTGTAACAAAATTTTTTTTTTTAATTTTGTACAATAATATTATTTTGTAATTTTGTGCAATTATATTTTTTTTGTAATTTTGTACAATAATATTATTTTGTAATTTTGTGCAATTATATTTTTTGTAATTTTGTGCAATAAAATTTATAATAATAAATAAATGAACACCGGTAGCTTGGGTCTTTGCCCCGCTACCTATGGGTTCCCCTTTTTTTATATTTTTAAATAAGTGTCTTTTATTTTTTGTAATATTTTATATTTAAAAATGTAAAAAAAGATATGAAAAATAAATAAATGAATAATAGATAAAAAAAAGGTTGTAATATGGCAGGTACCCGCGGATGTCGCTGCTGAAGCAGCACATGAAGTCAGCACACGGTATGACGCTCATGACTCGCAAGGTAAGTTAAATAAATATATACGATATCCTAACTGTAACGTATAGTGTCGTATACGTCGCCCCTCCACCGCACGTAACTGTACATCGCAACCAGGCATCCTGATGTTCCACCGTAATCATCAGAACAATGAGTATATCCGGATACACGTCCATCCACCACAACGTATCGTATCAGAATGCGTAGTGCGCACTGACACATCCTCACACCACCGGGCAGTGGTGGGGGCGACGAATACGACACTATACGTCGCCCCCATATAAACTGCTGATCGCAGCGATATTGTACGGTGACACCGTACATGTTATAGTATCATTTGTTGACAATCGACAATTTACAATTTAATACTGGCAAAGTAAAGGCCGACATAAATGACAATTAAGCATCATTACTTAATATGTGGTATACTAAGTTACTGAATATATGGTAAGCGGTGTTGAATGCACAATAACACAGTTTTCACAATGCCTGATAGAATCTATGCCAGTTTTTTTAGCTATACCTAAGTACCCAAAAGAAAAGAAAAAATAAACAGGACTTGATTAGCCCGCTCATTTTTGAAAAGAAGTTTTCGCCTCCAAGAATATAGTCTCTAGTCAGGATCAGCTGGCTAGAACGAAGAGGGGAAATTCAGTGTTTTATAAATGATGCCGTTGTGTACTAAATAATCAGTGACCGTATATCATTACTAGTTCTTTGGGTTTAATTTCGTGGTCTTTATAAGGTTAAGTATCATTATGAATTTAGAGGTGTGTTGCCTTTGATGTTCAAATGAAAAATAAATAAATAAATTCTTTAATTTTGACTTACTTCACTAAGTAATATCTAAATATTTAACTTGGGTATAAAACCTTGCAGAACATGAGTACGCTAAATGTGTAAACTCCATTTATTCTTACCAGTCCTAACATGTAAACAATCTTACCATGTCTTTTTATGATTTTACAACAATATAAATTACAATAGACTTTTTAGGAAATTACTTTTGTGGTTAGTAAATCTTTTACTTTAGAATGTTTAGATTTGACGTAATATTTGATTAATTTTCAACAAAATTCAACAAAAAGTACTGTGAAGATTGTTTACATGATAGGGACTGGTAAGGATAAATGGAGTTTACGTGTTATATTGGGATCATAAAGTTACGTTTACCTTTGTAGGCCACGGTGTAAACACTATGTACTGAATGTTATTATTTAAATTTATTGTTTTAGTGTGTTTTTATTTAAATCTGACATGTTATATTTAAAAAAATTGATGTTGCAAACAAAGTTATTTCGTTCATATTGTTAACATCCGTCACAGAGATCAAGCTATGACATATAGATTGTAGGAACTGTTAGTCCAAGATACAATCATGTATTGAAAGAAAAGCTATAAGAAACATTTAATTTCAGATGTTCTTCAAAACCCTACCAACCCTTACGGACACGCAGCTTCAACAAGCGATACTGGTCCTCAAATCCGACGCCATGATAGCTGGTAACGTCAAAATGGAGCCAATAGACATAGACTCTATGGTCGACCACACTGTGAACTCTAACAGTATGAACGAGTCAGATATCGGAGAGTTTCTCGACGTCAGCGCATGTGTTGACATGTTCCCGGAGTTGCAGAAGCATTTTGGCGCGAAGTTTAGGACTAAATGACAGTGAAAATGTAGTGTTGAAAGAGAAAAGATAATCCAATGGATATGGTGTGAGTAGTGATGTGCCGTTTCCGAAATTTTCAAAGAAATAGCGGAAAGTTTCTGGAAATTTCTCGGAAATATTTTCGAGAGCGGAAAATTTTCCTAAAAACCCGAGAAATTTCTGAGATATTTTGAGGGAAGAAATTATCGGAAATGGGAAATTTTTCGGCGGCACATTGCTACGTGTGAGTTATTTTTTTGCCCTGTGTTGACGGCTTTTTGTTATAGTAAAGTAAATAAAATGAACTAGTTATTTAAAGTCATAAGGTCTGGATTTGATTGTCGCGTATTTATGAAGTGAAAACTGTAGGCGCGGAGCGCTATATTTTGCGGGTGAATGAGACTGAAGTGAAATGCTCGGCTATGTAAAGCTACGGTCTCGCGATCGTGCAGTTTGCGGGTCGATGAAAAACGTCGAAAATAGTCTGGGCGTTATAATCGTTTCTCTCTCTCTCTCAGCCAAAAGACGTCCACTGCTGGACAAAGGCCTCCCCCAAGGATTTCCACAATAATAATCGTTTCTACAGATATCAAAAACAATTTTCTTCCGTCATCATAGCGAAAGCGAACGTCAAATGTATGGAAGTAAGCGATAAAACAATTCGTTACTCTATGGTTTTGCTTAGTTTTCTCTATGAACTTGCGATGACGGTGGCGATCGACCACGTGATTTAGCGTGGCCTTATGTCAATTCCATACAATTTATCATTTTCGAACTTCGTTTTCGTTTTCAAATTCTGACTTTATCTAAAGTTCCTGGAATAGTCAGCGGCACCTAAGGGACTGGGTATGACCTTGCGCCGACGCAGACCGCAAAATCAAGAGACCGTGGCTTACAATCGCGAGACAGTAGCTTAAAAGCCCATTTAGGGTGCAAGTTTCTTGTAAATATAAGAGCAATAATTGCAAGCAACTGTTGTTTAGACCATGCAAGTATTTACTTGCTTCAAAAGAAACTTGCATCGTCTAACCGGGCGGGGCTTAGGGACTTCTGCCTTGATAAAGTTTTTATTTTGTCGTGTATTTTTTCAAATTTATATGTCGTGCTCTTCAAAGATACACTTAGGAATAATTTGAATCAGCATAGTTTGTAAACTTTGGTCAACTTATAGTTAGGCAAATTAGGCAAATGAAATGGTTCAGTAAGGTCTGTGAAATTCACCAGAGAAAGATGTAATTACGTGTAAATAATTAAAAATAAAAGACAAGAATTTTAATACGAAAAGTGTTTTATTACGCACTTATTATTTCAACCAAATGTTTACGAAATATTCATCTATAGCATAATGCATACACGTTAGAAGACACCACAAAATGTATAATGCTTCGTTACATACTAGGAAAATACAAAAATATTAAGCGGTTTCCGGTAAACATGTAACTGGATACCTTAATTTATATGCGAAATGTACATGAAATGCACCTTCTTTAAATATACGCTCTCCTTGGTCATAGATAACACTCCAAGACCATTTTCGTCGTGGCATTTCCAAGATGGCGGTTGATGAATGAAATGAAGGGATGAGTGTGTTTGGGCGGTAGATTGGTGAATGAATGATGTATTTAGGCGGCAAATTCGGCGAAAAATGAAATGAGAATGATAGAAGTGGGATTTTATGAATTTTGCCGAAGAATAATTACAGACTTTTCAATATTTGACATTTACAAAACATATTTTAACTAAAATAGGCTATTTGCGGTTGAATTAAAAAAAATAAAATAATAGGGACCATGTGTATGTACATAGTTGTGATTTTGTTTTAAATTTCTTGCCATAAATTGAACCAGATTCTTTATAATTTTTATATAATATTATTACTATCTGTTTGGTCTAATGGTTGACATATGGCGTTAAGTCCACCATTTGTACATATTTTTTGTAATTTTGTACAATCAAGTTTAAAATAAATAAATAAGATGATACAAATGATTGATATAAACAAGATGATTGTTGTAATGAATGATGAAAAAAATGAAATTATGAAGGCGTAGAGATATGGAATGTCTACTTCAACGATGTAAGAACATCTTTAAGAAATGCCACGGCGACATTTTAACTTTATGGGTGCATTTATATATAACTAGAAAAGCGTTATATCTCTAATCTCCACAACAACCACGTCACCAACATCCAAGAAAACTAACAGTTATACTCTTCACCGTCACTCCGAGCGAATACTGATCATTTTTATCTTAACAATGGTCCAAAAATATCTAACAGCATCCCTAAACGATCGAGTAGAAAAATACTTTAATAAATCCTCACAGAAATCTAGCTTGTTTTTTTATATGTAATTTTTCTTACACATTTTTTTAAAATTTATTTATTAAAGTGTCATGTTGAACGGCGTCAAAGATCGAGATAAAGTAGGTCTAAGAGTGTTAAATCTAAACTATACTGTGACAATCTCAATAATTTTCGCATTAAGTTGCATAATGTTCCAGACGAAAATTTTAAATAATAATTGTAAACAATTAATAAACCATTTACAAGGCAATTTGCGGTTATCTTAATGAGTTTTTAAGTGATTGCTTATTAATGGTCCATGAAAAAGAAATCAAGATTTTTTTAAATTTTATGAGAAGACATTAGTTTAGAAATAGTAGCTATTTTTTATCACTAAATGGATTCAATCATTACAATTTTCTCTGAACATTGTGCATCATAACTCTTAACATTTTAAACCTATGATAACAGTTAATACGATTACATTAAACAGACAAGTGAACTTGCAATGCGTTTTATCGATTAACCTTATCACATTATACGAATATGTTAAAAAAGACGTATCTGTTATCACACAAAGTAACGTACTCAAAATATGAATATTTTTCGCTGTATGAAGACGTTTGCGCATCCCAGGGGTCTGCTGATAAAATAGCTTGACAGAAGGGCTTGTTAGCGGTTCGTATCGGTACCAAATTCTCATATAAAGTACCAAAAAGTACCCGTACTTTCAGGGAGTTCATATGAAAAATGTGGTACCGGTAAAAGCCTTGCTTGACGGTTATAACATGAGATCTAGAAATTACAATTAATATTGTATACAATTTTAACAATTCTTAGATCTCGATATATTTTATACTACTTTTTGCGTACTAAATACCAGCAAAATCCTATTCCCCGCTGACAGTTTTGCGTGTAACAAAATGTTAAAATTATACACATTATTATCATCGACCAAAAATTCTTACGGAGAAAAACGTCTACCGTTACAAAAATAACACCCCAATTTCATCTAGTATATTTTTTTACTTGCATCACATGATTTATACTTTAAAAGCTTCGGTGTAAAGTTATTATGGTCACACAGTTCATCTCACAGTCACAAATACGTCTTTTATTGCCGGTTTTGATTCCACATCTACTTTACAAAAGAAAAAGGATTCTCCAACTTTTGTGCTGTCTGTTATGTTGTTTCCAAGCAGTTATATAACGTTATAAAACATTGTGTTACACGATAAAATTCTAGAACATTATGTAACATTTTGCTACAGCATGTTATATACTCCCTTGTATGCATCTGTATAACATCAATAACAATTTATAACTTTTGTTATAATTTGTTTAAAAAAAGTTGAGAGATCAAATGTTATTAAGTTTTCTGACTGCTGTGTTGACTTGATGCACCTTACAGATAAACAAAATTTGTTACACTTTGTACATATTTTTTTAAAAAAAGGGACAACAAATGTTATAAAAAAAATTTCAATAAAATAATATCCTACTTCATTAGAACAGAACACGGTGGTGGCGCTACTAGTCGCATGGTTGCATAAACAATTCGTGACTAGGAATAAACGGATAAGAAAATGGCTGCAATGCCATTGGAATACCATAGACTTGCAAATCTAGAAATACCGGACGCCTGATAGCAACTGGGGCGGGGGCGGGTTATTTTCTGTTCGTGTAAATATTTAAAGCCACCGCTTTGTATAGAATATAATTTGGTTCGACCTAAATAAGGTTGGAAATGTCTTATTATGTCTGTTTTGCTTTGGGCAAATTTTGGATCGTTTTATTAAAATATACTATCAAGTGTGTGCGATTTTCTCACTAGACGAAAAGAGTCATTTCAGAAGTTATTAAATGACATTCTAAAGTGAGTTCGTGCGTCGCAGTCAATCGACAAGCACTCATTTACTCAAGCAAGAAAGTAGATGAACAATCAAGAACCAGTTTAGACTAAAAACGATATAGACAAACGTCTTACATTCTAAACAAATCCAAGATTAATGCAGCGTTCTAATTTATATAGTTATTGTAAAAATAAACATTTTATACGTCAAACGAGCGTCACTTATGATGAATTTGTATTATTATAGTTATGTATATTACAATCGTATATATACTAGTGGCAGTTATCAACGCTCTGATAATGGTATGCGACGGCAGATTTTCCTGAGTTTGACCTGCTTTCGGAGAAATTGCCAAATATGTAAATAATACCGGGTTCAAAATCGAGGTGTGAAAGTAGTCATACGTTCATTGCACAATAATATTTAAAAGATGTCAAATGGGAAATTGCATATCACAGCTATAATTTGACTAAAAAGTTTATAAAAAAGTTCTAGTTCTTTCAATTTCAAATATTGGAAAGAGAGATAAGTAAGGACAAAACCTATTTTAACTAAAATGTTCGTTAACTCTTTTATGAATAAGACGGATAAGGTATCTAGTCGCTTTTATTTCCATCTTTGACAATTTCTACCAGAAGAAGTCAATAAGTTATCAAGTACTCTTTAATCAAAGTCGGACGTTCTCAATAGTCTCGGCGATCTGAAATTCGGCAGCGAACGGATACACTCGAAGCGTATGCACTTCCTTATAGACACTATTCTACTACAAATGAAGTACCATGTATTTAAAATATACGGGTAAATGTTTCTAATCAATACATTTCAATTAAAATAATAAATGAATAATAAAACAGTCCGACATTCCTATCCAAACATCCTTACAAAATACGTCATTTGAATTTCTTCTCATCGACTAAAAACTAATTTCTCAAATACAGTCAACTGTACCGTTTTAAAAAACTCAAAAGAGGAACCGTCGAAATGTCCAACTAAAACTAAACAAAAATCACTAAATCAGGCGCAAAGTAAAATAAAATGGAAATTGTCTTCCATAAAATCAACGTTTCGACTAGTTTCCTCACAAAATAAAAAGCAAATTGTACAGCTGAAATCATTAGGAACCACGGCTGACACCACTGAGCAACTTCTTGAAAAATATCGATCAAGAAATTCAAAAATCTATACTAACATACTTATCACAGGTTAAAGGGGACAAGAGAAAGTATTAGTGTTCTCTCAATACAGTACAATGCATAGTACATAATATAAAAACTAAGACAACTTACGATGTACTAAACGCCCGGCGTGCGCCGGATCGGCCGAAATTAACATTTCAAATTAAAATTAGAATAAATTCTAAGCCGATAGCCCCGGGGCGCGGGGCGGTTGAGATCGGTACCTTATGTATTACGATAACATGTTGACTGGCGTGGCCAAGCAGAAGCCGACTATAGTACGAAAAGAGCACATAAGGCTACATCCTCACTGTCGCGCTGTATAAATCGGTTAGGTTCAATCTCCCAATAATAATTGATTAGTGTGATAAAAATAAGTAGTTATCGAACCTCTCCGATTTACGCTTCCGTGACGCTATATCCCTTCGTCAAAAAGACATTTCTCTAGAACTTAGTCTTCTCAAGACAAGTCTTTTGAAATGGTAGGGTTATATAACCTAAAAAGGCGAGTGGTCTCGCCAGCCACTTCATCACGAAGGCTCCAGCCGTCGCGGGCTCATGGTGCCTCAGGCCCCGTTTATAGCCGAGAACGAACACTCTTGGTGCATTTCAGAGTTACGAGTCAGGCCTTCCGTCAGTAATTGACACAGTCCTTGCACTTTACAGTCGCCATATTCGCCTACTCGCTCCCCACCAGTCGTATCACGCGCACCATGCGCCTAGTCCCATCCGTTTTCCTTCACCATGTGTGCTAGTTCTATTATGAACTTGCCCTCTTTGTATTTCTGACTTGATTCGAATGCGTGCTCCTGAAAAAATAAGGAAGAGTTTTATAAGATCTACTTGGTCACTTGAAAGGAGTAAAGTTAAAGCAAAGATTTTGCCACCAAATAAAAAATATTGATGAGACACGATATTATTGCTGTCGAATTAAATAAATCTCCTAACAAAATCTAAAGATGTCATAACTTTCTACGGTAATTCTTGGAATATTTTTTAAATATCGGTGTGACTTTTTCACCGATGGATATTTCTGTAATATTCAGAGCGTATTTAGCTATCATATCTATGTCAATTTCAATTACATACTGCGTCGCAACAGTTGTTATCAATATTTACTATGTGTATCGGATCGTGACCTTTTGGAATGACCTGTCATCTGGGCTATTGGGACCGGAGGTCGGGGGTCATCGTATCACAGATTAAACTAATAGCAACTCGATTATTACTACGTATTTAATATTGCGCAACAGGCGTTGATTTATCCCACATTAGCCCCACGGTTTTGCCCTACATTCGAAAAAAATCCGCGTAATGTGGGGCGAAAATGCTAGGCGAATGCGGAGTAAATCTAGCCGTTATGTCGTATCGGCTAACCACACATCACATTCACCCATTGTGTGAATGTGTTTTTTAGGGTTCAATTAATGAAATTTACGGTCAAACCCAAACCATTGTTGGTAAATTTGACCAAAGGACTCCTAGAGTCTTGTGTCGTTTCCCCGATCTCGTTCTAAGTATATATGCCAAGCCATGTGCTATGCTAGATATAGATATGTCTAGCTAGACCTAAAATCCATTTATTCTTACCAGTCCTATTATGTTAACAATCTGTGCAGAGCAACTACGCTCTGCTGCCAGAAAATGTGCGCAGAGCGAATCCGGACAAACGAAGCGGCGGGAAGAATTCTGTACCGGAACTTTACCGGGAAAAAATCTACCGGTAAAATTAAGTACCGGGAAAAAATCTCCACGCGACACCACGCTTGTCCGACTAGAATCTAACTTAAGCTATACGCAGTCTGCTACCACCGTAGCTTATGAAGGGAGCTACAGGGCCCTATATGATAACCTAACCTATAAATTAACTAGAATTGAACACTTACCAAGCTAAATCTTCTTTCTCTTCGGATCCAAACTTGAGTGTCTTCGGGAAGGGGGAATTCCTAATTACCCTACCTAACCCTTGAGATCTCAATTCCCCAGGACAAATAAATAGATTTCTTCCCGTAGTTTCACTCGGGAACAGCCAGATGTGAACAGCCAGCCACGCTTCACCTCTCACAAGAAAAAGTCACCATGACGGGTACACAAACACAAAGTTCAATAGTTATTTAACAAACAGGAAATTCACAAACACAACTCAAGCTAATTAGCAATCAAAGAACGCGGAACCTCTCGCGTATTAAAAATCAAACCGATATCGCATAGGGCAATGCAATGGCGGACTACACACGCGACGCCATCCACGCTAGCAGTGTGAAAACCCCGAACGCCCTCTGGCGGCAGCAATGCGAAACGCCTGCGTTTAGTTTTACCCAATATATTACAAACATCCCCCCGTCCCGGTCTGAGAAGCAGACCGCTAGCTTACTCTACGGGAAGGCGGGCGAGAGAGGTCACACCTCTTCTTAAAATCGAACCGTCGACCAACACCTCAGCCACACGCGGAGTGCCATCTCCGCCAAGAATCAAACGTAATATGCGAGCTCGTCGCCAAAGCAATGAGGGCAAATTTGCCTCTTTTAACAATACTAAATCACCCTCCCTGGGAGGCTCAGTCCTGTCTGTCCACTTCACTCTTTGCTGCAGCAAATGCAAATATTCAAGCGACCAGCGACGCCAAAAGTCCTGGCTCATTTGCTGCAACATTTGAAAACGCGACAACCGATATACGCGTTCATCCTTCCACGGGTATTCGGGCAGGGCATTCAACGGCCCTCCCACCAAAAAATGACCAGGGGTGAGAGCTTCCAAGTCATTTGGATCTGGAGATAGCGGACAGAGAGGACGAGAGTTGAGGACCGCCTCAACTTTACAAAAACACTGTGGCCAGCTCTTCAAAAGTTAGAGCCGTTTCTCCGATAATGCGGCGGAGGTGGGTCTTTGCGGATTTCACAGCCGCTTCAAAAATCCCTCCCCAATGGGGGCAACTTGGGGGACTAAACTTCCAGGTTATTCCCCTTTGGGCAGCAATTTGACTTAAACTAGTACAATTTGTCTCAATAAACACAGAAACATCCTTAAGATAATTTACAGTTCCCTTATAGTTTGTGCCATTGTCAGACCTAATAAGGGAAGGTAGACCTCGACGCGAAACAAAGCGATCCAACGCGGCGACGAAGGCCTCCGTAGTCAGAGCCGATACCACCTCCAAATGGACAGCCTTGGTGGCCAAACAAACAAATACACACAAATAGCCCTTCACAATACGGGCATTACGAAAGGGAGAAGCCTTGATCGAAAAGGGACCGGCAAAATCGGTTCCAACGCCGTCAAACGGCCTCGAAGGTCGGATTCGATCAGCGGGCAAATCACCCATCTGTGGTTGCATCGTGGATGCCTTCAACCTATAACATGCAATACATCGAAACAGGACACTACGGATTGCTCTTCGGGCAGACAAAATCCAAAATTCGCGTTGCAAAATAGCCAACAAAGCATTGCACCCAGCATGGGCGTTACGAATGTGTCGATCAGACACCAAAAGCTGCACCAAGGGTCCGCCCTTGGGCAACAACAGAGGATGGCGAGTCTCATATGGAAGATCCGCCTTCCGGAGCCTGCCTCCAACCCGAAGAAGCCCATCCGAGTCGATGTACGGGTTCAAACGAGCGACCGCGCCCTTCAACTTAGCGCGTCCGTCGCGCAAAATACGAAGCTCTGACTCAAACCGTCCGGTCTGCACGACACGGACCCAATGCAACAATGCGCTCCGGCGCTCTTCTGCACCTGCAATCGGCTCCAACCGCTTTGCCTGTGGGTTTCTACAATTATGTATGAAACGCTTAATCCAACTGGTGACACCCAGAAGCTTATCCAAGCTGCTATACCGAGCAAGTAGCCAATCCGGCTCCGACGTCGTCTCAGCGACTACAGCATGTACACGGAGCCCAGTCAAACTCAAAGTAACATCTGTCTGACAGACAGGCCAAGATGTTTCTGATCCCATCAGCCACTCTGGACCCCACCAGAGCGGGTGTGACACCAATTCTGGTGCCGTACAACCTCGGGAGGCACAGTCCGCTGGGTTAAGCTCTCCCGGCACATGTCTCCATGTTATATCAATTCCGATATTCTGGATTTGGGAAACCCGATTTCCCACAAAAACCTCCAAGGTATGTGGGGCCGCGCGCAACCATGCAAGCGCGACCTGGCTATCCGACCAGGCGAAGATGTCCCGTATCTCGACCGTGGCCGCCAGCTCACATGCAACGTGATGCAACAATTTAGAGAGAAGGTGAGCTCCACTCAACTCAAGCTTGGGAATAGTCAGCCTAGTCCTGATGGGGGCGACCTTGCTCTTCCCTAACAAAAGCGAGACATTGACCCGGCCATCGGCGTCAACTGTCCGCATATAGACTGACGCGGCGTAGCCTCGCTCCGACGCGTCACAAAAGCCATGCAGGCTGGCTCGATATTTCCCGGGTGGCAATATTCGACGAGGCAAGGCAATCCGATTGACTTCCTTAATCGATGAAAACAACTCGAGCCAATCATCCAATGGAGAGCCAAACAGCGGCTCGTCCCACGAGACGCCCAAAGTCCAAAGTCTCTGAAGAAGACACTTCGCAGAGAATATCACTGGACTGATCCAACCGCTTGGATCAAACATACGGGCTATTACGGACAACACCGTTCTCTTAGTCCAGACCTTTGGTATTTCCAAGTCCACTTGGAATGTAAAAATATCGGTTAGCGGCTGGTACTGCATGCCCAGCACCGCTATCCTGTTGGGATCATCCACATCTTCAAACAGGTGAAGGTTCTGTTGGTGATCCTCGGGGATCCCTTCTAGAACTTTAGGCTCATTAGACAACCACTTACGTAGCTCGTAGCCACCTGTCTTCAATATTTCGATCAATTCATCCCGCAGTAGGAGGGCCTCCTCAATACTTTGGGCTCCGGTGCACACGTCATCAACATACAAGTCACGTGACAGCACGGAAGCCCCACGGGGAAAGCGGATCCGTTCCCGCTCTGCCAATTCAAGCAATGATCTGATGGCGATATAGGGACTAGATTTCAAACCATACGTGTTTGTGTTGAGTTCATACACCGTCACAGGATCCTCAGGGCGCTCACGCCAGAGTATCAACTGGAATCGCCTGTCCTCAGGATGTATGACTGTCTGGCGGAACATCATCCGGATGTCCGCGCCAAAAACCACTTGATGTCTTCTAAAGTTCAAGATGATGTCAATTATGTCCCTATGCAATTTGGGACCCGAATGCAAACACAGATTCAACGAAACCCCGTTCGAAGTGGGTGCGGACCCATCGAAGACGGTCCTCAATTTGCCTGTTGAGGCCTTCACCACCGCGTGGTGGGGCAAAAAATAATGCTCAGTTGAGCTCCAATCAACTCGAGCCGGAGACATGTGACCCAAATCCTCGTACTCGCGCATAAATTCAATATATTTATCGCGAAGTACGTGGTCACGCTGCATGCGTCGCTCCATGGACAGCAGTCGTTTCTCCGCAAGCGCCCTACTTTGCCCTAGGCTAGGACGAGAGGCAACAAAGGGTAACCTAGTTACAAACCGACCGGAGGGCAACCTCTCCGTGGTTGATCGAAAGAAGGCTTCGCACTCAGCGTGTTCCGGATCCATCCTGGAACTCATAGGTGGCTCCTCCACCTCCCAAAACCTTTGCATGGTCTTGGCCAAGGACGCAGATGCGACGACCGGTGGCTCCTCCACGGTGCTATTATCAAACACAGGGCCCATCAGGGCAAAACCAAAAATCGTAGACACTGCCATCAGTGAAGACGAACCCAGAGCCTTCTGTGTACCCAACAAAATCCAACCCAATACGTCCGAGCCCAGGAGCAAGTCCACTGGGCCGGGATGAAAAGACAAAGGGGTCGGCCAAATCCAGACCCGAAACCAAAGACAACACACCCGGCGGTATGTCTGTCGAGGGGTGCCAACCCGCAATGGTATCCATTACCATAGCCGAAGTCGTGATCCTCATTGTGGAGGACTTCAGCGAAGAAAAGGTGACAAGTGTCTGGCCCGTCAGACACTTCACTTGTATGCCACCAACTCCAAGAAGTGGCACAGGCGAGTCTTCCACGACTAAACCTAACTGGCGTGCCACTCGAGTGGTAACCAAACTGCTTTGAGCCCCTGAGTCCAACAGAGCTCTCAAATTAATGGCTTCCCCCACGACCCCATACGCGGACCACCGCGGTAGGGAGCAGAACCGTCCGCGGCTCTGTCCCAGCAAGGGAGCAAGCTAGTTACGGGCTCCCCACTCTCTCCAAACCAGGGGCGCGCCACTGACCCGGATAATATGGCGGGCGAGTGCACATCCCCATCTGAGGGGGGCATAACCCGCGGCCCGGCCATACATATGGTACGGCGGGTGGTACTCCAGCCGTGGGTACTCGTGCAGCGGCGGAGAAAACCGCTGCGGCTGCATGTGTTGGGCATTGGTAACCCGCGTGGAGGGGGTGTCCCCACTCTCACGTCCGATCTAGGGCCCCCGCCCATGGGGGCCCTATCCGGGGCCTGGCCAGCTACATACTGGCCATGACCTTGGGGCGCGTGGTCCCGGTCCGCCAAGACCCGCGCAGGCACGCGACCCCCCTCCCGAGGGGGGGTGCGACGAGCGAAGCCGCGTCCTCCGTCCGGTGGTGGAGGGCTTCGCGCAGGAGCGCCCCCGCCCATAGGGGACCCCTGCCTCAACATCCGGGTGCCATCCCCGTTGCGGTTCATGCAAAGCATCGCGTGGTGCCGCCCACGGCATGCACTGCATGGTATGGCACTGGGACAGTCACGTGCATAGTGACCGCCCAAACAATAAAAGCAAAGTTCATGCCGCTTTGCCATGCGGCGCCGATCTTGTACTGGCAGTCCCTGCCAGTCCCTGCATTGCAGCAGGCTGTGGCCCATCCGACCACATTGCAGGCAGTCCGCGTCCCTCGCGACTGCTGCCGTGTGTGCAACCCGCGCACCAGCTCCACGCGGTGGCGGTTGCCGTCCCTGTTGGGGCCTCCCTCGCCATGAGGGTTCCAAGGGCCTACGTTCAGGCGCTCTGGATGGCGCTGAGTCCGTCATGGTATTCTCAGCAGCCCGTGCCTCAAACTCCAAAAACTTCACCAAGTCAGTGAATGTTGGTAGGGTGGTGCTATCCCGCTCCGCATTTTCGCGCTCAAACCGCGAGCGGATGTCATTGGGCAATTTGCCCAATACAATGTGCACCAACAAAAAAGACCATTGGTCCACCGGCAGCCCCAGTGTGCGGAGCGCGTTACAGGCCACTGTAACGGGCGTGAGCAACTGCAGGCGCAACTGTGCCCTGTTGGCCACCTTGGGCAGGGCCATCAACTGTGCGGCGTGCGCATCCGCTAACAAACGTAAGTTTTGGTAGCGGGAGTTCAATAACTCCCAAGCCGTATCGTACTGGTCGTCCTCCACCCGGAGGTGCTGGATGAGCGACCGCGCTTCATCCTCCAGAGTGGAGAGGAGGTAGGCCATCTTCTGGGCCTTCGACAAATCCTGTCGTGCTACGACCAGGGACTCAAACATATTTTTGTAGGCTACCCACTCCTCCATCCTACCCCCAAAGTGGGACAGCTGAAGGGTGGGGAGCCGACCAGTAACCGCTGGTCCTTCCTGTCTAACAGGTGTGCGAGGGGCTGGTCCGCCAGCCTGTCTCGCCCTTATTGCGGTCGCCGCCTCCGCGATATCATCGTGCAGACTCAGGATCTGGTCCATGTCCGCCATGTGACCTGCGTAGGCCTCCGGGGTATGATCGGCTTCGGTAAGCGCCGCCATGGCCGCTTCCGCGCTAATCAATCGTGAGTGGAGGTGATCCGCTCTTAGCAGTATGGCGCCCTCCCTGTCCTTCCGGGACAGGAGTCCTCCGGCCGTCACAAACCATCTCAATTCGTTGGCGAGTGTCGCCCTAGCATTGGAGGCCTTCGCCATCACGTCAAGTCACAAACAAAAAAATAACAAAAGGTAAATAAAAAAACAACAAAATCAAGCAACTACACGAAGAACCGCGGTAGGTATGAGAATGGCACAAACCCGGAACGCACGGTACAAACCGCAAACAAATACAAAAAAGGTTACAAATATTCTTATACAAACAAACTAAGAAAAATCTAATAATTTTTACAAACAATTAATTATTTTTTACAAACGAACAAATAGAGGGTAGATAAACTACGCTCTGCTACCAGAAAATGTGCAGAGCAACTACGCTCTGCTGCCAGAAAATGTGCGCAGAGCGAATCCGGACAAACGAAGCGGCGGGAAGAATTCTGTACCGGAACTTTACCGGGAAAAATCTACCGGTAAAATTAAGTACCGGGAAAAAATCTCCACGCGACACCACGCTTGTCCGACTAGAATCTAACTTAAGCTATACGCAGTCTGCTACCACCGTAGCTTATGAAGGGAGCTACAGGGCCCTATATGATAACCTAACCTATAAATTAACTAGAATTGAACACTTACCAAGCTAAATCTTCTTTCTCTTCGGATCCAAACTTGAGTGTCTTCGGGAAGGGGGAATTCCTAATTACCCTACCTAACCCTTGAGATCTCAATTCCCCAGGACAAATAAATAGATTTCTTCCCGTAGTTTCACTCGGGAACAGCCAGATGTGAACAGCCAGCCACGCTTCACCTCTCACAAGAAAAAGTCACCATGACGGGTACACAAACACAAAGTTCAATAGTTATTTAACAAACAGGAAATTCACAAACACAACTCAAGCTAATTAGCAATCAAAGAACGCGGAACCTCTCGCGTATTAAAAATCAAACCGATATCGCATAGGGCAATGCAATGGCGGACTACACACGCGACGCCATCCACGCTAGCAGTGTGAAAACCCCGAACGCCCTCTGGCGGCAGCAATGCGAAACGCCTGCGTTTAGTTTTACCCAATATATTACAAACACAATTAACCACGAAAGTAATTTCCTAAAAAGTCTATTTTAATTTATATTGTTGTAAAATCAAAAAAGACATGGTAAGATTGTTTACATGATAGGTCTGGTAAGAATAAATGGAGTTTATGTAGATGTATAGTCTCTGTCTCTGTTTAGACTTGTGTATACAATAATAGGTGCCTTAGGGATTGTAGGGGAGAAATTATTGGGCGTAGGAAGCTGAAATCTGGCATGTAGGTTCCTTAGGAAGTGTAGGGGAGAAACTACATGGCGTAGGAAGCTGAAATCAGGCATGTAGGTTCCTTAGGGTGTGTAGGGTAGAAATTACTTGTCGTAGGAAGCTGATATCTGACATGTAGGTTCCTTAGGGAGTGTAGGGGAGAAACTACATGGCGTAGGAAGCTGAAATCAGGCATGTAGGTTCCTTTGGGAGTGTAGGGGAGAAATTACTTGTCGTAGGAAGCTGAAATCTGGCATGTAGGTTCCTTAGGAAGTGTAGGGGAGAAACTACATGGCGTAGGAAGCTGAAATCAGGCATGTAGGTTCCTTTGGGAGTGTAGGGGAGAAACTACTGGGCGTAGGAAGCTGAAATCTGGCATGTAGGTTCCTTAGGGTGTGTAGGGTAGAAATTACTTGTCGTAGGAAGCTGATATCTGACATGTAGGTTCCTTAGGGAGTGTAGGGGAGAAACTACATGGTAGGTTCCTTAGGGAGTGTAGGGGAGAAACTACTGGGCGTAGGAAGCTCAAATCTGGCATGTAGGTTCCTTAGGGAGTGTAGGGGAGAAACTACTGGGCGTAGGAAGCTGAAATCTGGCATGTAGGTTCCTTAGGGAGTGTAGGGGAGAAACTACTGAACGTAGGAAGCTGAAATCTGGCATGTAGGTTCCTTAGGGAGTGTAGGGGAGAAACTACTGGGCGTAGGAAGCTGAAATCTGGCATGTAGGTTCCTTAGGGAGTGTAGGGGAGAAACTACTGGGCGTAGGAAGCTGAAATCTGGCATGTAGGTTCCTTAGGGAGTGTAGGGGAGAAACTACTGGGCGTAGGAAGCTGAAATCTGGCATGTAGGTTCCTTAGGGAGTGTAGGGAAGCACTAAGAGAGGATTCTCGAAATTCTCACGGTAAGTCCTAGCCTATGCTAGGCTGTGATGTGGTAGAGAAACAAAAGAATACTGACATATTTCCACCCGAGCATGGTCTTGCAGCACTCGCAGTAGATATCAGCTACTGCGTGGAGCCCCGTTAGCAGCACGCGCTCCTCCGCTGGCCCGCAGCCCACATTCACACTGAAACAACGATTTTTTCAATGAGCTGGTGGTGAAGCTCATAGAAATCGCATTTTGGTTAGGTTAGAAGGCGCTATTATACCAGGCTTTATTCCAGGTATACTCACGACTCTTACGAGTAATATGTGTACAATTTTGGATCTTATCACATTGTCTTATGGACTGATGTGTTGACATATTGATGGTCGTGACAATGCTCGTGACTTTACCAAATTTCATGGAAATCCGTTCAGTAATTTCTGCGTAACAAACATCAATTCTCTATTTCACACACAATTTTCGCATTTATAATATTAGGCGTGAAAAGTTTTTTCATGATAGGTATGATTTACGTATAGCCATCGGTATTGCCTGATATAACGTACTTTACTATTGATCGTCAACATTGCGATCGTATCGTGAGGCTCGCCATTACCATAAGTTTTTAGTGCCCAGTGTATTTGATTGCACGCTGTAACGTATCGCGTGTAACTCAGGAATATAGCCTTAGATTAGATGACGGCATCTCGGCTTAGCATCGCAAATATTAAACGGGATACGATTCTTGAAAACATAATGTTACACCAACTAATGTTTGTGCAAAAAGACTTAAACGACGATTAAATTCGACGTTTCAGGCCTTTCAATGTCATTAGTGCAACAGGTAGGAATCTTGGAAGGACAATGGTTCAGTAACTTCTCATGAAAATGACAGATGTTTTACTTTGTTGATCGTTTATGACATGACAATAATAACTTTTTATAACCTAATCGTACATAATCCAATAAATAAAATTATTCTTTTTTTTTTTATTCACACAAATAAATAAAGATATAAATGTTATTCTGTGTTTTATGTCCGTTTGCTGTTCAATTGCTGTTCAATGGCCATTGCTCAGACACAACTACACAAGTACTCAGATACCACTTAACTAAATATTAGGTGATGTGTGCCATCATTATTATCATCATCAAAGCTAATGCTTTCCAGCTATTTACATTTTCAATCAAAGAGAAACTTGTTACGAGCCGCGACTTCAACATTTACCAAGTAAATATCGCAAACGATTTTGAAATCAGCCTGCAAGGACTACGAGCCAATATTACACATGAAATATGCATGACATTCATACAACAAGAATGGATTTGTATGTAATTATATTGTGATTTTCTTGTTATTGAAGTTTTTTGTCTAACTGACACTGCTTTTCCGCCATCAAGCCATGAATCTAATTTGATTAAAAGTTAATTTTTCGATTCTAATTTATCCATCATACAAAATATGTTTCAAAAATCACTAATCTGTTACTTTATTTCACTGTGACTGTGAAAGTAGGGGTTCCACAAGGATGGATTTAGGATTAAACCGATGTGTATTTTTTTAAGTTCCCGTTAATTTGCATTAAAAATACTTTGTTGAAAAGGCAATAAAATAAAAGAAGCACTTACACTGAATTGAAGAGATACGCGCGCCCCTGGCTGCCTTGAAACGACTGGAAAACAACAAAAATACATTACTATGATTGCAGTATAAAAGCACTATAAAATGCATTTACATTCGATAGACTAGCTTTTACCCGCGGCTTCGCCCGCGTGAATGTCCCACGGGAACAGTGCATTTTCACGGGATGAAAGGTACCTTATGTCCTTCTCAAATTTCAGGAAGATTGGTTTAGTAGATAAAGCGTCAAGAGGTAACAAACAAACATACTCACTTTCGCAATTATAATATTAGTTAGGATTAGGATATAACACAAATACATAACGAACGAATTCAATAGTCAAACAGTTTTATTGCTAAGTACCATAAAATAGAACTTATTTTTAAATTACACAATAATCCAACAGATATTGTTTGGTATGATTATGAATTTCATGCCACAACCAACTTAATTGATGATGGTTCCTTTGGCAGCTTATTTTAAGACACGACAGTAAGTAACAATGTGTCCAATGTTTAGTCAAAGTACAAAGGCATCTTTGTTTTGGCTAAGTCTTTTGTTTTGATTGTTATTCATATCAAGTTACGTTTATTATGTTTTAAGATTGATTAATAAACGTTACATGAAAGTGTATTGTTATTGTCATAATATTAAAGGATGGATAAAGCAATAACTATAAAAAAGTAATGATATAAAAGTACAAAGGGAATTCCAAAAGATCCAGCTGAAGGACACTAAATGAATATCTCAAGTTGAGGATATAATAAATAGTGATAAGGGAAAGCGAAACGATAACGATTCTATGAATAAAGCAACTAATAAAAATCATGAAACATGCTAGCTATGACATAATAGGAATAGGGAATACGTTAAACAAAGGAATAATAGGGTTGGGTGAGTAACAGCTACTTTAATAAAGAACGGAAATGAAAATATGTAAAATAGCTAGATAAACAGGATTTGGACAGACAAGAGCAAAGATAAAAAGGGATGCAGAAGTTGATGATTGGGAAAGAAGAAATTTCTTCAGATGACAAATACAAAATAGAATAAGTAAGTATGGAAAGGTTCCTATAGATATTGATAAAAGTTATAAGGGTTAAGAAAATCTTAAAGAAGAAGACAAACTAGAAGATACAGGAATCAATGATGATAAAGATTGCTCTAAAGTATGTAAACATATTGGGGTACAAGAAAATCATAGAAGAGAAAACAAATTCTTAAAATTAGACGAAAGAATGACTTACCTTAGAAATAAGCTCGTCATGGCTCGCCAGGTGCGCGCGGCAGTGTATACAGCTGTAGGTCCTGTGCGCGGGAGGCAGGTACGCTTGGAAGGTCTTGACCGGCGTGCGCGCCGTGGCGGCGGCGCCTGCGCCCTCGCCTACCACCGCGCCACGGTTAGACACTGCGTCACGCATGAGTGCCTGCTAGCTACCAATACATACAGCGTCAACGCTGGCGGTTGCCCTAAGTGCACTATGATTCCCGCACTCAGGATTTATAGGGATGAAACAAATGGCTGACTGGCTAATGGATTTTAATTTTTTAGGTCAACGAAGTATGTTGTTCTCTGGGAAGTTAATTTAGTAAGAAATCAATACTTGTTAAGAAGTAATTTATGATATCTTATTGACGCAAACATTTGATTTCCATTAAAAAGTTTAAAAAAAAATTAAATCAGAATCCTGAATGCGGTAATTTTAATATAGTGGACGTAGGGCATAAGTAACAGCACTCATGCGATATTACATCACAAGATATAAGTACCCTACATCTATCTACAGTCAGTAAAAATGGGTAAAAATTACAGAACTCAGAATAAAAAGACGTGTATAATAAAACAAGTTTATTTATTCGGAGCTCTGTGGTATACAAATCGATTTAACTTGTGACTAGTGAATAATCTAAAATAGAAACACATTAGGGGTATTCATTAGGGTTTGAGTTGAGGGATCTGTTCATCAATGATTCAGGCCATCGTTGTTGTGAAGGAGGTACCCAGAGTTAACAAAGATTGTTTACTGATATGGAAATAACTTTGCTTTGTTTCATGCATACTTTATGCAAATGACACAAATTGCTAGATGTTTTTAATACGTCGTATTCATTATTTTTTCTTCTAACAGTAATACGGGTCAAATATCAGTAGGTGATAAGATTTCTACAAAAATATTTGTTTTGGTACTAATGGCGTCGAAATTATTATCGGTTATATCGTCAAGTTCATTTTTTTCATGACTTTCGATAAGTCTATGAAAAACTATTAGGTACGTATCTTTCTACGCCGCATTTAGAGGTGACATAGAAATGTGACAAATTCAAAACATTGTGCAACAAAGTGAAGATACATATTATACTATGTATGTTAGTGATGTCAACGAACTCTGTGTAGCTGTTTGTATAGCCTTAAGTGAATAACCTTGTGATCATCCGCCTGACGAGCTTCAAGGTTCTACCTACTTAGAATTAAATTAGATTTTTGTCTCAGTTTAAAAATATCCGAATTAATTGTGCTCAAGGAAATTTTTATGTAGGTATCTTCCTCATCAACAACCTAAAGTAGGCAGTCTTAGTTATTTTAGAATATGTTTTATAGATTATTCACTCTTCTGCTCTGACATAAATCATCGCCTGTTGTTTCGATATTATCATAATCTTCCCACGTATTAACAGAATATATAATAAATAAAATACTTCAAACAAATCCTGCTTTACTAAGAATGGCTTAGGAGAAATCAGATCATAAGATTTTGTAATTCATCTCAAACAGGAGAACACGTATTCCATTTAGATGGATTTTGTCCGTGGCACAACTATCCATAAGTCTGCTTGTAAATCTATTTTTCTTTTATAATGCTAAGTATGGAATTTTGAGGATAACCAGGTCTCCCTGGATCCGGAATCTAAATTTTAACGTTGCCCAACAGCTTAAAATTGTAAGATAGTGAATTGGATGGTTAAGGTTGTTAGCAGACGATGGATGCAGGCCATTTCAAACTGTTCAGTGTGATATTGGAGAAGGTTCATGTACTGTAGATTGCGGATGGCAAAGATCATATTGGATGGTTAAAAGCGCCTACACACTTTGCAATCTCACCAGCAATTTGTTGCAAGTAGAAAGGGATGCAGGTAGATAATAGAACAGGAAGTCCAATGACATTTCTTTCTTTTGTATGACGTCACCCTTTTTTAGTTGCGAGACAAATTACTAAAGTCTACTCAAGGCCCTTAATCAGGGCCGATATCGGCAGTTGAGTTCCTAGATGCAATTATTAAAAATCCATAAGGCGTTGCTTGAAAATCCGAGATCCGTAGGCAATCTACGGTTCAGAGCAAAGCTTTACAGATTTTTTAAAATTGGATCTGGCAACACTGCTCTCGATTTAAGGTCCTAAATCGGGCCGTGCGTATAGGCCTTAGGCGTCTAAAGTGGAGGTTTTGTTCTGAGGTTCTCTGGGGTGGTGTACACACCTGCCTGTCGCGAGCAGCAAGCACCCGCCGCCCACATCAGCCGCACAGACCGTCGGTCACCTGCCGCGCGCGCTGTAGCTTCGCGCCACGCGCTCTCTCTCCGTGACCGCCACCCTCTGTAGACAAATAAAAACGTTAATGACGTTATTTTTACAATTTTTTTAAAAAGAATAGTAATATAGAAATCTGGGACTGGGTGGAACACGTTTGTCGTATGCGGCCAGAAAGGTGGGCGAGATTTGCTACCTTCTGGTTACCGGACGGCCGCAGGACGAGGTAGACCTAGAAGGAGATGGCGGGACGACATAGACAAATTCTTACTTGAGTGGCCACAACTTAGTTAAAAAAATAGAATAGTAGGCAAACTAGCATGCCTGTTGCCTGATGGCAAGCAATCACCGCAGTCCATGCGACCCTAAAAATTTACTGATGCGATGCCGACTTTTTGAGGAAGCGATAGGCTCTTTTCTTGAACGATCCAATGTCAAACCTATTCGAGAACACCGCATAGGGAAGTAGAAGAAAGAATATAAATATAAATTCTATTTCGGAACATATAATACTTAATCATCGGGGAAGTTCAAGACCCGTTCTAATTGCCAGGTATCCAAGAAAAGTAGTCCAAGGAGATATGAACACATACTGACAAAAGTCACATTTTCAGTCAAGAACTCTTGTTTACTGCGAGTGAATACAGGAAACTAATTTTTAGTTAGAATAGCTTGCGTAATGTTCTATGTACATATAATAGAAGATCTTAAAGAGGTCAATGACAATGCGGTCAGCATGACCACATACATAAATATCCCTTTGTGTTAATATAACTAACATTTATTTACTCGATGAGTACAATCCCAATCTATAAAGCCGTGAAGACACGTTTGGTGTGTTTTATGTTTACTTATAAACGTTTGACTGATTAACAAATATAATTAACTCAAGCATTTTCTTACATTTCGTAAAAATAAAATATAAATCACAACAAGAATGACTCCAGGATGTCAAAATAACGTTTACCTCAAACTCCCAAGTATTTGTATACTAAAGCAAATTGGTGGTAAATTGATTTTTAGGGCCCACCCCAGGAATCCATTCTCCTTTACAAAACGAATATTACAAAAAAAAAGCGATAGTGGGACGATCTGAGACCTAATTTAGGATTCCACCGTTTCGTTTTGATGTCTCCCGACTGCAGACGGAGAGGTCGATCCTACCATAATTTAAAATACAGATGCAGTTTTTGCAAACATATTCTGAGAATTGTGTCTGTTTTTTGTCCGTTTTCCTGCTCTGTACGTGGCGATTTAGATTGAATAATAATGTATCTAATGTTAGTAATACATAAATTAAATTATTACTTCCATGCTAGTCTGGGAGCGAAGAAAAAGCATAGAACGTGCCAGCTGCTTCTCTTCCCACGCAGATTGTAAAAGTCAATCTAGGGATTGGGAGGTTTTAAACTGAGGCACAGGGCGGGCGCTTCATAGAAACGGCGCGTCAAATATGCCTACTACTACTACAAATGAAACTGTATATCCGTGAACACGTCAGTAACACGTCAATGTGTGCGTTTTCATAGTCGAACGTCCCACAGTTACACAAGAACGGGGGAGAAGTGCGGAAGGAGCGGGGGGTGCCATATTGCGGGAGGGGCAGGGAGTTTCCTTTCTGTACGTAGTACTAATATTAATTCTGTGACTGAGGATTGTCATAGCCGATATGCTAGCAAACCGTAACTATATTTAAAGTCCATTCTACCAATAAGCCCACTATTCAGCTAAGCATGGCCATCGAGTCTTACGACTGTTGTTTCTATCTCGGAAGGGATAAAGACGTGATACCTGTACGTGGTAGCTGTATATACTTTTCTTTCAAGACCTGTCCAGTATCATGCATTTCTGATGATGTCGAGTTTTTCTTACATTTAATATACCTCTATATTGATGAGCCCCTCTGGCATGTTAGGCGATGATTAGGCAAGACTGTTTCATGAGTTTCTTTCGGCATTTCTTCTCAGCAGTGGTCGTTCCGAAATGCTAGTAGTTCGTAGCTTTGACAAATAATACTATGATTATATAATTAGTTTTTGACGGTAAAAAGAGCTTTCTTTGAAGGCCAAGTTTCAATAAAGAATCATTGATTTTGATTTTTAGAACGAAATACGATATGTTCAAGCACAGTATATTGGTATATATTTTCAAATCCTGGTACAGCAGGCAATATCACGTCTTCCATGGTATTGTTTCGGGCACACGTTGGACAGACGTGGATCAGATATCAGGTTATGTTTATCTAGGTGGAACACGTACGAGCAAGAATATCAGTTTCTGACAATCTGGTGATGAGTCAGAGATAGAGATGGGCATTTACCCGATAAATTTCCGAGACTCGGAAATTTATCCATTTATACCCATTTTTTCCCAGGAATTTTAAATTTATACCGGGTAGAAATTAAAATCAATTAAAATGTTTGTAATTCCGATATTTTATAATATATTGTTAAGATTTATTATGAAATAAAGTCTTTAAGCAAATATTCAGTTTTTAAATTAAGTACTGTGTAAAAAAATACTTATAAATTTACGTTTTGGTTACAAAAAGACCTGACAAGATATATCTTAATTCTGACTCATTCGCAGCCAACTGGTTTTAGACAATAAATGTTATGCCGGGGCGACGAACAAATTTGCCAAATGCCGGAATTCTATTGAACGGCTAGGCGATCATCGAATCGTAAGGCCCGCCGTACTAGGCCAGATTGCTTTACACGAATGTCTGTAATATCAGTAATAATGAAATACTGAATTTGAAATTAAAATGCAGCAAACTTAATTACTAACTCGCTCAAAAACACGATTGCATAATATTTTTTCCAAATCCTAACTAATATTATAAATGCGAAAGTGAGTTTGTTTGTTACCTCTTCACGCTTTATCTACTTAACCAATCTTCCTGTTTCATATACACATAGTTAGAACTTTAGAAGTACTGAAAAGGACATACGATACTTTTCATCCCGGGAAAAAGCACCGTTTCCGTGGGAAATATACGCAGGCGAAGCCGCGGGCAGAAGTTAGTCTATAATACAATTGAAGATGTTTTGATTTTTTTGTTAATTCTACTTGAAACCTCCATATCCTGAATATGCATCATTATTTTTAAAATATTCTTTGAATACATATGATTTTTTATATTTAAACCGAAAACAACTAGTTATTTATCTTCCTTATAATCAAAACATACCTAATATTTATGCTTTAATGATTATTTTATCAGTTTAAAGTAAATAAGGATAATTTACTTTCATTTTAATTTCTTCCCGGTATAAATAAAAAATATCGGGTATAAATGGGTATAAATTAATTTTTACCCATTCTACCCATTCTTTCCCATTTTTACCTTCCCGAAATTTATCCAAGCGCCCATCTCTAGTCAGAGACGATTTTCAAAGAAACTTTGCTCTCAACCATACAGAGATATTGTTATTCTTTTATGCTGAGATTGACAAAGTATAAAGCGGGGAACATAACCTACGTGAAATGAATATCTCTTGAAACATCCATTTGAATATTTAGAGTAGCAGTTCAAGTTCAATGTTTGGTCAAAGAAAAATACACTACGGTTTGGTTCAATATATTTTAAATACACGACGACTTGGTTTTTTGCAAACTGAAGCATCTGCTTAGCTATTGGCCAATAATTGAGCTTGTTGGCGAATCTTAGTTTAGATTTAATTCTTTCTTATTAACTTTCAACGGAATTTCGCGTCATCATATAGTTCTGCATTAGCGGTAAAACTATGAAAGTCTTTGAACTTTCAGGCGGCGTGAGAAGTATCAGAGCGGCAAGGCCGTCTCGCTTCAGTCGCTGGTGCGTTGACCATAACTCAAGTAGGTAGGTAGTACAACCACCTGAATGATCTACCTTGCATGGTCCTTTAAGCGACATTAATAAAGACGAACTTGCATAACTTGATGTGCTGTTGACTGTAACGTTGTCAGATCATTTGTTATAAGTACTTCGAGGTACCTACCGAAGCGGCCAATGTCATCACTCATTATCATGTTGACACTGGCTGGACTATACTTGTCATTGTTAATGAACGGTTTGAGTCAACTAGCCTTTATTTTGCTAAATGAGGTATATTTAGGCTTTTTCGAATTTCCGTGAGTTAATTCAGAAGACAACTAGTTAACATAATGATTACGGACACCCTAGCAAACTAAATATAAATTGACATTTATAAAGTAAGCCATGATCAGCACCTAAAATTTATTGAAGCCCAGCAAACAAAACAGTTTAGGCTCAAATTAAAGATTGTATAAACTAAATGTTTTCAGAAACATCCAGAGTCCAGACTCCTTAAAATATACCTAGTAACCTAGGGGTGGACCCACTCGGTGGACCGACGACCTGGTGAAGGTCGCGGGATGCGCATGGATGCGGGCAGCGCAGGACCGGTCGCTGTGGAAATCCTTGGGGGAGGCCTTTGTCCAGCAGTGGACGTCTTTCGGCTGAGAGAAGAAGAAGAGAAGAAGAACCTAGGGGATACAACCAGTATACCAGTTATCCTCCCTGCTTGACCCATCCGTATTCTGTCTGCAACCTTTGCTTGCACTAATTCAAGACTTATACAGATACAGGTTATTTTTATCCCTTACGGTGTAGACAGTGCCGAGAGTCGTGAGAATCCAAGACTTCAGTTACTTTATCGACTATGTATCAGCGTATCTCATTTAATATTGTCGAATGGATTGAAAACATCTTTACGGTGTCATGTCAAGCGTGAGTTGAATTATAAAGAACAGATTGATTGTCAATCAAGCCGCAGACGCGGTTGATGATGTGCGATGAATATTTCACACGGACACATTTACGATCCGAGTTTTAACTCACTTGATTACCCTTGCGTATTACTAGTAGGAATATGATTTCTTATTTTGTAAAGATATGGGTACAATTATTATGTCTATATCCCTTACGGAGTAGACAGAGCCAAAACTCGAGGATCGAAAATATGTCCTGATTGTGACTGATACAATGATGAAATAGCTAGATATGTATTTATACAGATCCTAGGCCTTTATTCGACACAAAATGTCGGACATGAAATGTCACGCATTTATTTAATGCACCAAGATCTCCCTGGCGACAAAAGCTTGTGTAAAAAACTAATTTGTGTCAATCCACGGGAAAAGGTACCTTATGGTCGTTTAGAAAAAGAAATCATACGAGTTTACTTAGCTTATAATAAGCACAATGTCGTCAGTGCTAACGATCATAAAGTAGCTTTTTCCGTGGATTGACACATTTTATAATGATCAGACTGTAAGGATTGTTATTGTTTCCACAGGTATGTTTTATATGGCGGATAGAAGAATTACACTAGACGTTTCAGAAGCTCCACATAAGAGTGGAATATCAAGTCCTAATTTAGCAAAGTCGTCTAATATTAGCTGTCTGAAAATACAGTTTGACCCGGTTTGCCTACACTAAGCTACGGTAGTAACTGTCTGGTCTACGGAACTGTTTCACCTAGTTTGGACTTCCATCCAGAGTTGGGGTACTTAAAACGTACTATTTCGTTGGGTCCAACATATTGTAGAGTTTTAGTTCTCAGATTCAACGCTCGACCAAATTACAAAGTACGTCAAATTTAGCGGTATTTACACTGGGCTTTTTGCAATGGAAATTGATGTTTAATGAAATTAGACCCTTAAGGTAAGGGTAGAGTTGCAATTTATTTTTATTTGTTACTCAATCACTTAAAATCTACTGGACAGATTTCGATGGAATTTGGTACATGGGTAGAATATAATCTGGAATAGCGCATAGGGTATTTCTTATACCGAAATATCCACGGGAGCGGAGCCCCAGGGCGCAGCTAGTAAGGCATATATTATTCCATATATATTAGTTTTGTGATTATCACACAGATGAATACAATGATCAAAGGAATGGAACGTTGCACTACAAGGTCATGGTATGCCACATTGAAGTAAAAATTGATTGGCATAATACATAATTTACCTATCACCTTATTGAAAAATAAAAACAAAATGCGTTTCAAACCTAACGTCCCATTTCCATTCAGCTGTTCAGTTTTTGCCTTATGAATATTAAGTAGTTTATTCGTGGATAAATGATTGCTATGTTTATTGAAATAACAAATAAAGCCAAAAATATAATTAATACCTATAGGTAGGGTACAGACAAAAATCGCAAATCAGAATTAAAAAAAAAAACAGAAAAAAGAAAAGCTACTAACTACTCCTATTCACAAAATAAAGAACTTCTACGTACTTATAGCTCTCCTGCCGGGGCCATCTGGCAATTAGAATGATTGCTCACTCTAACCCATTTGTTTATTGTGGACCACGACATGGCATCATGTCATCAAACCAATTAACTATATGATGATACCTGCACTTCAGACAACGTAATTGACCTAGTACAAATTTCATATGTAAAGCGACCGAATCTTGGAAAGCGGACTATTAGGAAAATAATCCTATTTAAAAATAAATGTGTATGCCTGGTGTTTTGTTCCAAAATCATGCAAAAACGGCTGAACGAATTAATGACATTTGACTTACTAAAGCCAGATTAAGAAAAAGTAGTTACCCACTTTTTATCTCTGAAGTTTTAATCCCATGGGAAAAGCGGTAAACATATTAACGCAGGCGAAGCTGCGGATGATATTGCAGAAAAATTGTGTCTTTGGATTAAATTAGGCCAAACAACATCCACGATATGCGCTTTTACCTATGTTATAGTTTATAGAGTAGTGTTGTGAAACAATAAGCGCACGTGCGCCCAAGAGGCTTGCGCAGTTAGGGTTGCCAACACAAATGTAAAATGAAATGGTAAACATAGGTATGATTCAAATTCATTCAAGAATTGATATTGTAACATTGTTAAGGTAGTTTTAATTTGATTGATGAGGAAGTTCCGAAATAGGATTAACTTTTAATCTACTATGACCTAAAATAACAGAATGCAAAACAAATCTTTTTCTGCAAGTTATCTCGCATCCAAAATGCTTTACCTTTTATTCGGGAAATTGCAAATGAATCGTGGCCCTAGGGATAGTTGACACAAGCTAGGTCACAAACATGCTGACCAAATTGACTCAGTCAGATTTATGGGGCCGTGGGCTCCTTGAGAAATTGAGGTGGGTATATTTACTACCTCTTGAAGTCATTTCAATTGCTGCAAGAACACAATCATTGTCTGCAAATGTCGAGCTCTGTCTCTGTGTTAACAAAAGATCTTGATATAAATTTTCTTGCTTATTTGTTTTCAAATAAACATCTCACTGTGATAAAACTATGGAAATAAAAGAATAGAGCAACACGGACAAAGTGTAGAGCGTGGAGGTCCATGTTGCTTTATGATAGAAAAAAACAATTAAGATGGTGTGTCATTTCAGAAACTAGTAATCCACTACTGCTGACATGTCAGATGCCTCTAGGCAACTTAAGAAAAATCTAACAACAGTGTTATCTATAAAACAGTTAAGAAAGAAAGTTGGAGCGATAAATTCAAAGTAACCGTCAACTTCAGCTTCGCAAATCTCAAAAATTCAAAATTCTTTATTTCTTCTCCATAATCTACATATAAAACAGACAAAGTAACAGAGTAATACAATTTTAAGATTGTGAGAGACTGGTGCCTGAACTAAGCAGAGCTTGTATCTCAGTTCCCAGCAAATCTAGGAAAAGCCTTTTTGTTTCTCCCTTTAAACAACCTCAAACGGTCGCGGTTCGACTCAGAGTATTTCTATATTGTGACTCCGATCACTTTCGCAACCAACCAACCATTGTCTCTCGCAATGCACCGACAGACAATGCATTACTGTGCATTATGATGTGACGCTTGGGAAATTACTCAGGTTGGCACATCTAAGTGAAGGCTAATTAAATAGCGAGTTTTGTCGTGCTGCGGTGAGGGACCTGGTTTCACCTGCCGATGCAAATAGAGTAAGTTTAAACTGTTGCAACTTTTGCAGAATAAATCGATTTTCAGCTATTTACTTCTGCTATAGAGGGTCGACAAGCAATGTTTCTGATATGGTATCGTAATTCCTATATTCTCCTTCGTATACAATATACATTACAATTATGATCTTGATTATGTTATTTCAATTAATATATCGGAATTTCTTAAGTCACACTGTTACTAAGTCCTGCTGGGTAAAATAAGATGGAGAGAATAGGTCACAAGATCTATAAATTTCACCTCTGTATGTCTGAAAATGTATTATTTTTGTGGCAGTTTATTGCTCTTAGTTTTGTGGTAATAAGAGGTGGCATACAAGTGAGGATAGATGCAAGATGCATGCAAGATCTCATGTATTTACATATATGAGATTATGAGATATTGTATTTTATTCTCCTTTAATCATTACTGAGAAGAGGAACCTTCGACGAGGGAACTTCATGATGTAGCTAATAGTAAGTATACATAGTTATACATACATCCATCAGCCGCATACGTGAAAGGTTTGTTTATAACTCTTTCGCTCGTCGATCAACTGTTTTACCGCGCACGCGCCGACCCGACAATGTTGAGTCAGAAAATTCTATGAACAGAGGAGAGTGATTCACTAATTCCTTTGTCGTGGTTTGAGTATTCATAGCCCGTTGACTAGCCATAGGTTTAGTATCTAACTTGCCAAAATGGTCGCTTTTCCTTTTTCAGTTAGTATATTTTACAACAAAGCAGCCTCAGGCAGGATTGACGAAAAACACATGGTCCTGGGCCCTGGGTACAAACTGCTGTATACTGGGTATACCCCCACATACCCATTTGGATTTCCGAAAGGAGCATACTTAGATATACGATAAAACTGAAAAAAACTTTCATGAACGTAATACGAGTAAACAGGAAAAAACACGTAAACTGAGGTGAACAGTAATATTGGATCAAAATGGAAAATGAATGTAACAAAGATGTATGTTGACACAAAACGTTAGGTGTGGAATACCATGTATCCAACTGGACGAGACTACAGCTATTTTATGGAATTTACACCAAACATTAAACAACAGAACAGTTGAAAATAGCTAAGACTTTACAGCTATAGCAAAAAATTCACACGCAAAGGTGAACATTTTGAGTCTCTGTTTTGAACAGATACAATATCAAGTTTTGCTGCTTTATCTACTGAGTACGGGCTTCTTCTTCAAGAAGAAGATTCCTAATCAAAAAGGGCTCTTCATTTTCATATGAGACACATTACGTCAGCAAGTCACAAGAAAAACATTTCCTAACCCAAATAAAGTCAATAGACAAAATTAATACAGTCCTAGACGAAAACGAAGTCATAAAGTAAAGAGATAAGACGACCCTACGCAGTCTGTCAACAGCAAAACAACGAATTGTGCCGCACGAATCAATACAAACAAGATAACGTTCGCGAATGATAACGAATACTTCATTACTGGCAAATTGTTGCAAACATGTAATTGGAAAATTGGACCGACCCAGTTTGAGCTAATCCGCCATCACTATTCTGGATATGGAAATGTCGATAGGTACTGATTTCAAATGAGAATATGATTTCAACAAAATCCAATATTGGATCTAATAATATTTAGAATACCTAGGCTCTGCTTTTGATTCAATCTCATTTTGAAAAAGTATGTATTTGTAGTTTCATTATGATTTGGTATATATAGAGCCAGATAAATGAAAGTTGCAACTAAAAGGTCCTAAATGGAATAAATCAAAGCATTGATTTTGACCTGGATTTATAACTTTTCCTTACGTAGTTATTTTATTAGTTCTGATCAACAGTTGTATGGGTACGCTTATGGATATTGCCGACAATATTGCGTGACCAGGCCAATGAAACTTTCGCTGTACCCATAGGTACTCGTATTATTGCGTGAGGTCCGATCCGTCCAGTATCGATTCCAGAATGATAGAAAAAGTTTTAAGAGACAAATTTCACGCAAGAGAAATCATAAATTTATCGAGTGAGAGTTCGTATAAATCTTACTTCCTACTTGCTTCCTACACATTTATTCTACCAAAACAATACATTGTCATCATTACAATGAATACACTATACATTACTTCCTACTGATATTATAAAAGCAAAAGTTTCTAAGGATGTATGCATATGCAGGCATATGCATGTTTGTTGTCCAACAATCTTGCATCTTATAAATCAGTAGGAAGTGTAACTGCACTACAGATTAATTCTAAATTAATCATATCATGATCCATAACGACTAAAACAGATGCAATAACTTCAATGCCCGTTTTATTTTCATCCATCTATAATTAGAAGGTGGCGGGAAGATCAGCAGAACAACCTTGACTCTCAATTTAGCAGTTTCAAGATCTATAGATTTGTACACATTTGTTTATATTTTTCATTTCGGGGGTTTTATTTGATTTTTGTCATCTTTTCTCTCAGTTTTATTTGGTGAAGAGTTTGTCAATGTTTATAAACAACCATTGAACGACACACAGTTTGTTTTTCATGGGTATAGGCAGTAGAACTGAACCGTGGATGTAAGTAGAAAAAAAAATGAAAACGATATTATCTACTCAATATTGTATATTTCCTAAATGGTTTTATTGGCTTATGTTGATAATCGTAATGATATTCGTGACAGCAACACCTGGGATTGGTGTGGACCTGGCATTCCACCCACGTCCCCGCCGGAAACAATATTTCCCTACATTTATTTTCTCGGTTGCCGTGCGTCGGATACGCTTACTTAGGGTAAATATTTCGTATTTGTTTTTCTTTTTATAGTATTTACGAATTTTGTTATTGAAAGCATTCGAAAAACAATGCAAGATTGATAACAAACGAATATAATTGCTTTTGATAAAATTTTAGGACTTACTTACTCAAATCAAAAGTAAGTAAGTTCATGCCAAACTAGAAAATATGAAATTTATAATGTCATCACTTGATATGGAAAAGAAAATGCATTCAAGAAATTATAGTAAAGAGCACGAGCGCCTCGGGTTGAGCCGATTGAGTCATATAAACAAGTCACGACAACAACTGATAAAGACACAATAGCCCTTGCTCTTATGCAACCAGATAACAGCGCTGCGCATTAACTTACACGATGCCATTATCTCCTTTATTACTACGCCATTATAGCCTATAATCCAATGGACGATCTTGATATACTTTCATGGAATAGAGCACGCTTGCTCACAGCTGTTGTTCACTATTTACATAATCTAACCAAAGCAAAACCGGCTACGCAGTACCAGGTGTGATGGAAAATCGATCGAATGCGATTGATTGAAGGATTCATTTGGATTACCGCAATTAATGGCTCTTGTAACCTTTGGCTTTTCGATGCAGTTGCAGAAACGACATATAGAAATGACTTCCGCGGTAATCCACTCGACGACGTCTAGAGTACTGTAACTATTGTATTAGCTAGCTGTTATTGAACTGAACTAATAGACAGACTGCCTGTATAAGGAAAATCTAAGACAATGACACAATGTCATAATACAAAATTAGTGTGACCATGAGCAAGCACTCACAATGACCGGTGAGATTTAGGTACTTTTCTACTTGCTAGAGGATATTTCTAGAGAATATTCTTGAACAAAACATGATCGATAAAAATTTTGCTATTATTCTTTTAGAGCTCGTCTAAATTAAAATGGCTCGCCCTACAACCCATTAACGCATATTAAAAATTTGCTTGTGTCCGTAAATGTTGTAGTGGGGCGTATGTATTATTTCAATTTGGTGAGGTATACATGTGTTTGGAGAGGGCAGGCGTAACAGTTAAATATTCAATCAAGTGAATTTTTTTAACTTTCACGTGGGTATATGGTTATTGTAGCTTTTACTATATTGATGTTCCTTTTTGCTGCTTTAATAAGAACGATCTCAAGAAAGTTAAATGAATATTGTTTTTGACATCTTCATGTCAAAGACGATTATCTTTTACATTTTTGTCAATTTTATTTAAATCCCTTATGTCCTATTAAATTCATTATGGAGGATAGCCACAATCTTTACTGTTTCAAATTGTTCATCACCTAGCAAAAAGCCGGTCAGTTTTGGCGTTACAAATATGCCTTGAAATTTATCTGGGCTGGTGTTGAACATCCTATTATTAAAAAATTAAACAATTTTCATGGTTGGAAGCAGAGTTGTCTATCTTGTAGCATTTAAAGATTCGCTACAGATGTATGAGTAAGGCGTGGAAAATGCATTCGCTCTCAATACGCTCCGATATGGTTGGTTGTAGTCTTGTTGGAACTTGCTGCATTCTTATCATGACGAGTGTTATGTGTGCTATTCAAGATTACAAGAAAAGTTATCGCAACTTCGGATGCGATATCAAGTTGGAAGAGCAAAGTTTTACAAATTGACTCTCAAGAAATAATTTTCTGCAGGCATAAAGTCCAATCTTCCGTTGTTACACGTATTACTTAGTAATATTTTATTTAATCTAGCAATTGCTTAATTTGTCTCAGTTAAATACGTTATTGGAAAAATATTAAAAATACTCCGGCCAAATGTCAATGAACGTGTATATGTGTGTGTTTGTGCCAAAAGTGCTCTGGACTGGACTGCGTTTAGTGCGTCGCGTCGTCGATTTTTAGTAAACAAATAAATTAGTCGCGATTGGTGCGTTTCAGAAAAAATAACTCGTATGGTCGCAGTTAGGGCGGTAAGGTAAGGTAATGAAAAATCAATAATAAAATGCCTGTCGCGTTTCGGGCGTCCAATTAATTAGTTTATATTGCACTACAGTAATAAAGGAGTGAACTGTAGAAAACGTCTGGCTAGCGTAATGAAATTGATTTCACCAGCATCGAGCGGAAAGATTACGTTGACGGTCTAACGAATGTAATGAAACGAAGGTATTTTTCGCGTGAAGTGTACAAAGTTGAGGGATTTCCAACGTGATTTAAGAGGGTAAAGGATACAAATGAGGTCTGAATAAAGTAAAAGAATAGTAATAGAACCGTTTCAGAAACAATTGAGTTTAGAACAGATAACGCTTGAGTTAGATACATACATGACACTTCTTTTTATTATCTGTCTGTCAGGAACTCGAACCTCACCTCAGCTTCACTAGCCTCATTACAAATACCATACATGTTAAAATCTTTTGCAACTTCATGGTAGTAAGAAAGAAAGATATTGTTTAATAAAATATTATTAGAAGTGAATCACGATGATAAAATGCATTAAAGTATATTAAAGAGGTTAAAACATGATGCTTACATTGTAAAACGCTAATTCAAGATGTAGCAAGCCCATTTAAGTACCTATAAGCAGGACAATTTAAATATCCCGGTTACTATCAGTGCCAGTGTTGGTAATGTCATGATGGAAATGAAATAGAAAAATTGCCACTTTAAAAAATTCCGAACACTTAAAAAGCGCTACTTCATAAGCATAAAGTTAACTTTCAGTCAATTTGCTTCCAATGGAGCGTGTACGAGAACTTTTAAACTATCAGGATACCTTAGATACCGAAGTCTAAGGATCATGCTACACTATCAATATCAATGGTTAACGGAAAATTTCCTCCATGTTCAAGCAATTTGTTGGATTTAAGTAATAACCAAAAACTAACAAGTACGAAAAAGGAGTTTTAAGAAGAAGTAGGGATGGATATATAATATATAATATATAATTATATATCCATACCCAACCAGCACTTAGATATATAGATTATTTTCGTAAAGTCAGACCTGAAACAAGTCAAATTCAATAAGTATGTATGTATGTAGATGACAACGCAAATCAATTTAGACATTGAAATAAATTTTCCAAGAGCCTCTCGCGACTCACGAAATGGAATAAGTCAGTCAGTATAATACAAATGAAATAAGTCTATGCTAAGAATAGGTGATAATGATAACCGATCGATTTGTAGGTAATGACTCAAATTGCTAAGTCTCTGTACTTAAGGTTAATATTCTTTTAGCAAACCACATTGGGTTAGTTCTAAGGACGCACTGTAAGGTACCAAGAAGCCATTGATGTGACTAGTCTCTGGGTCAAACACATGTTACCATTTTGCCATCTGCCTTCACTTTACCTTTACTTGATAATGCTCTATTTCTATACAAGAGAAAGTTCACTTTCAGATAGTTCAGTTCCAGAGTTTGCATTGCTTATACAGCGAGTTTGACACTTGAATCTCACCAGTAATGTATTAGATTTTGGTAATTTAACATTACTTACTTGGACGACTGTATTTTTCAACATCTAGAGGCGTTAGGATTTGTCTGGATATAAACTTCGGAGTATTTAAAGATTCGTCGAACATTAAAATCATTTATTCGTTTAGATTAACATTGCAATTACAAAAAACTAGTCAAAATGCCGCTCCGAATTGTACCCGGCTCAAAGGTGCACATAAAGCTAGCTCAATTCCCTTTCTGAATATATGCTAATGCAAAAGATATTGTGAGTAACTCTAATTCTTTGAATAAGTATTTTATCTTGTGTTTATTGACTATTATTTCCTTTATAGTGCGATATTTTTTTATAGTTCTGCTAGGTTTATTGCATTATAATGTAACGTGCACTACTTCAAACATAACGGCAGCATCAACGTGGATTCATTCTAAATTGGTATCTGGACTTGATGGAGGATCGGGTTTTATCATGTAATAAAGACCTATATCTCAAAGGATTTAGAGATTTACAACACATGAACGAACATAGCTAAATCCCTTGTTCGACCGTCGAAGATGTTGAACATGTACCTATGCCTCTAGCCATACAATACAGTATACCATACTTATACATTTGTATGATGGAAAGGATTTCCTTTCCTTCAACTATATCGACTATAGTAGCTTGATGATATTCGAGAACATTTTCCAACAGAACGTAATCAATAAATAAAGAAAGCAATAAATTTAGAAATTTTACTGGTCGCTATAAACTTTATAGGGCAATTTATAAATAGCCAGTAGTGTAATAGCGTAGTGTTACAATAATAACTGACCTAGGAAACCGTGTTTATAGGATCATTCGGCACGATTGAAGATGAGACTAATTTTGAGGTGATTGAAGATACAAAGTGGTATTTAAGTATAAAATAGTTTTTAAAATGTCTGTGTCACCAAAATATCATTGTTTTCGGAGAAGCAGATGATTAGGAGAGCTATAAAAACTATTAGAGAAAGGAAGACAGAAAACAATATGCAATTTCACTAATAAAAGGCTTCATTGATGATGATGAAATGCCGATTACAATATGTACATGTAAATTAACATCAGTTGGTGGCTCCAAGGACTTTCTTGTCCACTTGAATACATTGAACAAATTAACATTGAATAAAATACCCAATGAATTCAAACAAACACCTTCAAGGTATCGGAAAGATCTAGAATAAAGTAATAATGTACACAAGCAACCCACGATTTTATAATTAATTTATACCATTCTTAGTAATCCTGTGTAAATAATCTACTTATTCTTAGTATTTTAGATTAAGTGTTATGAGAAGAGTGCGTTCTACTAAAGATAGTTGAACCAGTTGATCAAGCAAAATTAATACATTAATCATGATTTATGATATCAGTATAAAGAAATGCTATTCTTTACTTTTTCCAAGAATATCTCAAGTCATAATTATTTATGTTTTAAGATATGCCATCTTATTAAAATTAGTTATTGTTTTTATATAATATACTGATTTGGACGAAAGTAACGAATGCAAATATGTAGTATTATTGTTAAAATCAAATCTTTCAACTATGCAAGGAATACGTTTAGTTAAGTCGTATCGTAAAAACATTTCATTGTTGACGAAAATGTGTGCATTGAACATGACTCGTTCGTTCTTAACTAAACTCCTAAATACCTCTGCTCTTACCAGGCATTAAGCCCATAGTTTTACTGCCTTCAGTCGACTTACATCACCATTTGGGGGAATAATAAGACTGGTAGTATTATTTCGGAAAACAACAATTTCGGGTTCACCAATAAACTACTATCAAGCTAAACGTGGTGGAATTGTCTCGCGGCGTAATACTGTTAAATAGTATGATAACAATTTTATATGAAGGAAGTAACCATTCCTTGTGGTAAACAGGCCCATGGGTGGTATTCCAACAGATCGATCCCTATTATTAGACACCGGGGAGGTGACATCTCAAACAACTTGTCAAGTGGAGTCAGCTGTTTGCGCGGCTATCGGGACCCCCCGCCGGGATGTAAACAAACAAGTTTCGGGTTTCAACGTTTGTGTCGATAACGTTGAATAACAATGAGAACCTCCACGTGGGCTGTGTCAGACTTCTGACAATGTATGTAAATTGGACTAATAAAATCACGCCTCCGTCTATTTTGGATTGATTAAGTTTCCAGTAACTCAATTATGTGATACCAGTCTGCTGCGCCCCGGGGCTTCGCTATCGTAGGAATAACAGACTTAAAAGTAGCATAAGTGCTATTCCAGGTTATATCCGAGTACCAATTTTCATTGAAATCCGTTCTGTGGATTTTGCGTCAATGAGTAACAAAAATAGGTACTCGTAAAATTTCGCATTTATATATTAGTTAGTAGGCGGTGCCAGCCAATACATATTTCAGTCTGTTTCTAGGTATGCCTTATTTGTTATAAACCTCATTTTCTCCATCTGTTTTTGTTTTTCTCTGCAATTTTTATCTTCAAATCTCTCAGAGAGATCCTAAAAAGCAAACAAACGAAGGCAAATATTTAAAATTAAAGAAGAAACACTAAAAGAGATAATAAATCATTATGGATCATAAGCAGGAACCTTGACAAACAGAACAATTAGCAAAAAGATAGCTAAAGGAAGGTTGAATTAAGATCAATCCTGCACTGAACCTGTAATAGCTCCTTTGATGACTCGTGCACTAATTACAACCAATTTTACACTTTACTACATTGACACAAAGACATTAATAGATCGTATCAAAGGAGCAGATGGTAAAAACAGCTGTGTAGGCGACCATAAACAATTAAATGGCCGTGAACCTGTAGAGTTTGGTGACTCGGAGACAGCTGATTTTTTACCCGACTGCAAGGATAGGGTTATGAATAAATTACAAGCAGAAGCGACTAAACGTTTAAGCATTGAGGTCATTTTCTAAGGTCAATTGATTGAAATATGAAGCCAATCAAGATCCTACTAAGTATGAAAGATCAATTAAAATCAAATTTAAATCTTTGAATCCGGATGCGACTGTTCATTAGATAGCTAACTTTTTGTTGAACTTGTAATCAAAAGTGAGCATGACTAGATAAAGATCGAATATCTTTTGTATTGTTTTTGCTTTTCTAAAAACTACCACGATCGCATCTCTGTAATTGTGGAGCAAATTATAAATCTCTCAAAGGCTTCGAGATACAAAGGCTAGGGTCGTTAGTCGTCTTTTCAAAGAGTTTTTGTATGAAGCACGATTGATTACAATCACTAAGAACGACAGGTTCTTCGACTGGTCTAATACTGGTTTTACCGGTTGGATTTGTAGGTCTCTCGAGACGTAGGTCTTCCGTGTACACAAATTTAACCTGTGGATTTATGATTTGGACGGTTACTGCAATGTTTCGAAAGGCATCATCAAATTGAAGTGTGGGTCTGATTATTTACTGATAGATAATTTTGATAATGAACATAAAACACTTGATAGATTTATAGTTTCAATAACTATATTTTGTTACTTTTATAGCCTCCTATTACTTTTTAGTTTTTTGTGTAAGTATAATTAATTTTCAAAGTAATAATGTTTATTGCAAAATGAAAAGTTTTCTGACATGAAGGACTCACACTGAAGTTAGTTAAATTTCTATCCATAATCCATACAGAAAAAGGAAATGGTTAACAAATTACATTCAAATGTACATTCGTTTGAAGAATAAACATGATTTATTACAGCTATTTGTTCATCAGTTCATTAGACTTATGAATTCTCTGTGATGATCACATAATGATGCTCAAGCGATTCGATATGGATATATTAGCGTTTTCTTCATGAATAGCTTCATTCATCGGTGTAAAACCATGAATGTCTGTTCAGTAGTTCATGAATTTATCAAGTCAGAGAGACATAGACGGGGAATTTACATTGTAAGAAGCATAGATAAACACTAAAAACAGACACTAGAATTTTGCAACAGAAATAGAAAGATAACATTTAAGCAATCGTACTCAGACAATTTGCAGCTAACAATGATATTATGCTAAAAGTTATCACTATTCTGTAGTCAGTAGTCAGCAATGGAGCGTTGCTCAGCTGACTGGTCATAATAACAATGCAAATGAACTCAAGAGGCAAATATAGCTAATCTTGTAATAGCACGGATACTTCGAGAAATTGCAGGGATGAAATGGGATTATGGGATTCAATACCACGCATTTAGATACGCAATACACATGTGGATTGATGAGGTTGAAAATAAATCTGAATTCGTTTTGACGATGTCTATTATTGTAATGCTTCCTCCATCTTGTTATAACCAATTATATCTTACTAATATTAGGTATATGCGAGAGTTGTGTGATGTTTAATTGTTAATCAATCACGCAAAATCGACTGGATGAATTTCGATGAAATTTGGTACAAGGTTAAATTAGAACATGGGGCACACTTTATAATATTAATTCCCATTTGAGTATAGTCCCGGGGTGCAGCTAGTTTATTGCAATCGCATTTATATTCAAGCTTATTATACTATAAGCTGATCGAAAAATTGTTGTAGGAAAAGTTTGTTTGTTTTATCTTGTACGAGTAAAAAAAAGTTCTTTAATCGGCCCTGAATTTTTTTAAGTTGTAGTAAAGTACATAGGGGCTTCTAATTCTGCTTACTTATCTTGTGATCCAATAATAATAACGCAGCTTATCTAATTATTTCGTCTGAACTTAATCAGCACAAAATTTATTACATTACCAGTCGGCCTATTTAACCTTGATTTAAATTCTTGAAGGTTTCTAAGATCAAAAAAATAATAATTAGTAGCTATCCGAAGATTTAATAAACTGTTCATGTAGGTTTTTAATTAATAATTATGTTAAATATAAAACATTATTAAAAACTGCTAAATGAGCTAAATTAAATATTTAAATATAATATAAATATACAATACACTTGCTAATAAAATAATAAATAAATAAATATATACGGACAAATCACACAGATTGAGTTAGCCCCAAAGTAAGTTCGAGACTTGTGTTATGGGATACTAACTCAACGATACTATATTTTTATAACAAACTAGCTTTTGCCCGCGGCTTCGCCCGCGTGAATTTCCCACGGGAACAGTGCTTTTTCCCGGGATAAAAAGTAGCCTATGTGCTATTCCAGGTCATTATCTACCTCTGTACCAAATTTCATCGAAATCCGTCCAGTAGATTTTGCGTGATTGAGTAACAAACATCCTCACAAACTCACAAACTTACAAACTCACAAATTCACAAACTCACATCCAAACTTTCGCATTTATAATATTAGTATGGATACATATGTAGATAAACATCCAAGACCTGGGTTAATCTGAAAAAGATAATTTTCCATCTTGACCCGACCGGGGATCGAACCCGGGACCTCCGGTGTGGCAGTCCGGCGTGATGACCGTTGGGCCACGGAGGTCGTTCATTACGTTAACAGAAAACTAATGACATATATATTTTTGATTATTTTCAGTATTTACATTTAAAATCGATGAAAAAGTTCAAAATAATGATATTACTGCTTAAAAGCTCAATACGTTACAATGAGAACCCCGTGACGTATTATGGGCAATCGTCACTAAAAGCCGTTCTGTTTCACGTATACTAATATCATTTCCTTGTTTTCATAACAAGATTTTCAATAGAATACAATGAATTTAAATATTAAAGTGAGCGACAAAACTAATTAACAATGTAAGATGCTATGACATTAGCGTAAAGGACCCAGATATATTCTCACAATTTTTCTAAAATAACGGTGCGACATTTACAGTGCGAAAAGGAAAATGGAATTGACACTTGACTGATTTGACCACCTCAATTACGTCATTGAAAATGGCGAAGCGTTTCATATCACGTGGTCCAGGGCTTGAAATAAATTACTTTAAAATTAGTTTATTAACATAATCATTGCTTCTTTTGACATGTTAAAATATCCAAAAATTATAGAAAAATATTGTCTTTAAGGATATTTATAGAATTACTCATATTTTTAATCTAGTCAAATACCCTATTGTCTACTTATTTAAAATTTTGTTGCTAATCTTCATGAAGTTGTCAATTCTACGATTTCGCTATGTGTATGTACACAATTTTGTTTAAATTTGTATTATGTATATTGCAAACCTACACTAATTTACTTCAGATGTGTAAAATGTGGCGGTGTCTCCGAGTCCGAGCCAGCGGCCTGGCGCCACTGGCAGGAGAAGCATGGGAAGCGCTACCTCGTCTGCTACGCATGCGGAGTTGATTTCAGAAGGTTTGTAATGGTTGTTTAAAAAAAAGCCCCTCGCATGTTACTTACTTACTGTTTATTGAGTCTCTTTCTTCATTTCTTCTCAGCAGTGGTAATTCTGAAATGCTATTAGTTTGTAGCTAATTAATTATATAATTTGTTTTTAATGTGTATGTGTGTGCCAAGTTTCAATAAAGCATTATCGCTTTAAACTGGCTATTCCATGATAATTTAAAGAGATTTAAAAGATACATAGTTTGCTAGCAGTTTTTTATATTTATTTACCATCATTTGAATGTTTTGTGATTCATTTTAAAAACAGTGCTTGAATTCAAAATGATTAAATAGCTGTTTGCTGGGCAAAAGACCTAATTTAAATTTTGACTTACTTTTTATTTTATTTACTAACTTTTTGGGGACGCCAGCATTAGCACCAGTCCTCTCATACTTGGACCATTTCACCCAACCAAACAACCCACCCACAATTTTGACTTAATTTACATTTTTTTTTCAATAATAAAGCTTCTCAGCTTTATTATTGAAAAAAAAATGTATATCATAAATGTACATCTTTGTTTTCAGTTGTACAAACCTATACAAACACGAGAAGCGTTGCAGCGCTAAAGACGCCAACATAGTGTTGAAGGCTCGCGCCATCTTCCTCGGCAGGAAGGGCCGCAGCAGACCTTATCTTGGTCTAGCAAAAAAGTAAGTGTATTTTTCTTTTTTTGCAGTTTGCCTCAAGATTTTGAGAATGGCTGGCAGGAAGGGAAATAGAATAATCACTATTAAAGAAAAATTTAATATAAAAAAGCTACAGATAATTTTTTTTTATTCATGACCTGTTTTTTTCAGATATCTGCCCAAGAAAACATCCAGTTACACCAAGAGATCGTAAGTAATTCCTTTCTATATTTGTCTTTTTTCAGCTCTTTGCAAAGCCAATAATGTTTCAACAATTTTTTCGCGTTATTTCGATGTTATTTGGCATATGCTGGATGAAGTTCTGAAACACAGTCACACTCACAATAGTATCGAATTACTATTAGAATTTTAATTTTCAATTATTTATTGTTTTATATGTTACTAGCTTTTGCTCGCAGCTTCGCTCGCGTGAATCTCCAGTGCATTTTCCCAGAATTAAAAGTACCCTACAAGAAATAAATCATGGTTTATTTCTGTGTCCTTCTCAGTATTTCTATGTGTATGCGAAATTTCAGGAACATTGGTTCCGTAGATAAAGCGTGAAAGGGTAACAAACAAACTTGACAAACTAACTATCTTTCGCATTTATAATATTAGTCAGAATTAGGATAGTATTTTCATTTAGTGATTATGAGAGCGACATTCATCACTACATAGTATAAAACAAAGTCGCTTTCTCTGTCCCTATGTCCCTTTGTATGCTTAAATCTTTGAAACTACGCAACGGATTTTGATGCGGTTTTTTTTAATAGATAGAGTGATTCAAGAGGAAGGTTTATATGTATAATTTAGTATCAGCATTGCACCCGTGCGAAGCCGGGGCGGGTCGCTAGTTATTACATAAAATACAGATGCAAAATCTAAAAAAAGTACTTGTATTTGTACCATTGTTCATATTTTTGTTACTGGCTGGTTAAAAAACAAGCATATTGTCTATGGCAGGTCTCTCTGTCGTTCTATTTTTGTATCATATTCATATTATTGTTACTGGCCAGTTATAAATCAGAATATTGTCTACGGCAGGTTCCCATGCCTGATCTGCTCGGCCGTGTTCAACAGCAAGAACAACTTACAATCTCACGAGAACCTGCACCGCGGGCTGCGGCCCTACCGCTGCCACCAGTGTCCCTGTGCCTACACGTCCTTCTCGGCGCTCGCGGTGAATATATTATACTAGCTTTCGGCCGCGGCTTCGCTCGCGTCAATTTCTCACGGGGACAGTGCTTTTTCCCGGGATGAAAGGTATGTCCTTCTCCGTACTTCCAGCTATGTGTATGCGAAATTTCAGGAAGATTGGTTCAATAGATAAAGCGTGAAGAGGTAACAAACAAACAAACTCACTTTAGCATTTATAATATTACTAGCTTTCGCCCGCGGCTTCGCCCGCATGAATTTCCCACGGGAACAGTGCTTTTTCCCGGGATGAAAGGTACCCTATGTCCTTCTTCGTACTTCCAATTCAATTCAATTCAATTCAAATAATTTATTGCTTTTCACATTGTACAGTAGTTACATAAAGGTTACACGTCACTACAAATTTTAGGTACAATGTAAACCCTGTCGGGCATTGCAATTAAAATAGAGAGGAACGGCAAGCGGATTGTTAAAGATTTTACAATTTAAATATATAATTATGTAATAGTTATCGTCAAGTCATTATTAGTTTTAGATTTAATAATATTATTAATAGAATTTAAAATCCAGCTATGAGTATCCGAAATTTCAGGAAGATTGGTTCAGCAGATAAAGCGTGAAGAGGTAACAAACAAAGAAATAAATAGACAAAAAAACTCACTTTCGCATTTATAATATTAGTTAGGATTGTCTATGCTGCCATGCTGGTCTAGGAGCAAAGAAAAAATATAGAATGTGTCAGCTGCTTCTCTTCCCGTGCAGATTGTAAAAGTCAATCGAGGGAAAGGGCTTTAAACTAGGGATTCCTCCATTTATAGGCGATGGGCTATCAACCTGTCACTATACCTGAATCTCCATTCCATCAGAAAGCCCGCTATTCAGCTAAGCGTGGCCTTCGAGTCTCACGACTCTTGGCTCTGTCTACCCCGTAAGGGATAAAGACGTGATTCTATATATGTCTATGGCAGGGCATGCTCTATGGCGGCGGTATTTGGCCTCAGGTCTTCAACTATCTACCATGCCAAATTCCATCAACAACGGCAGCCAGTGATTTGATTATATAATATTATATAAAACAACCACGTTGTTTTTATTATGACCTGCATATATTCCCTATTATGACAGGTGAAACTAAACAAGCTAATTATTAAAAAATAAAAAACACGACTGACAACTTACATAGCCTTCATTCGGAGTAATGCAAGGAATCTAATAATACTTCATAAATCAAAATCTGTTAAACCATTCAGGACACTTCTTTTTTAGTCAGTCATGTAATAAAAATTGGTAATTAACTGATTGTTACTTATGCAGCAGTGGAGTTTGTTCGCCGCCTCTTCTCCACTTGCGCTTTGGAGGCGATGGTAACCTTAACTTAAAGTAATTTTATGACATCAACTAATAAAAAATAGTAGATTTTACAACAAGTGCACAAAACGAATCATTTTTATCCGAGACTTTTAGCAGATAGTAATATTTTTCTTACATTAATTAAATAACCTACCGTACTTGAATTTAAATTTTAATATATTTTATGTCTTAAAAAACACATGGCAAATAAATTAAAAGTAAATATTATAAAATAACAAATTCTGTCTATGAACTTTTTATCGTGTTTGGCTGTATGGCTGATTTTCTTTGCCTTAATATAGATACATTTATGAGTAGATACGTTAATGCCCTTGTGCACAAAATTCGATTTTGTACACAAATAAGCACTTTCAGAGCATGAGAAGTGAAAAACAATTTTTTTTGTCTGTTTAAATAAAATAATTTTCATTTCATTTCATTTTCAGCGTCACCTGCAGAAGCATAAGAACGAGACGTTCATTTGCGACCACTGCGAGCGGCCTTTTAAAACGAAGCCTACCCTCATTGCGCACTTGGACACGCATTCACGTAAGTTTTACTGTTATTTCAAAAAAATATATTAGAATAACTTTTGTCCGCAGCTTCGCTCGCGTAATTCAAATGCTCATGACATGACCCTTCCCCTCAATTGGTGAAAATCGAATTTCGAATTGTGTGATCTATGTACTTAACCATGGAAGCAATAATTTTTTTTATTTTTTTTTATTTACTGTCTAACTACCTTTACTGCTCGCTAGCTGCTGCCACTGCCTATTAAAGGCCGACAATTCGTCAGACCACCTCATTTTCGGCTTGCCTCTCGCTCTTTTGCCATCAGTCGGGACCCAAGATGTAACTGTTTTTGTCCATCTTTCCATTCCCATACGGCTGACGTGGCCCAGTTCCACTTTAATCTTGCCGACTTACCAATGTCTGTTATTTGTGTGATGGAACGTAGTGTGGTATTTCTGACACGGTCCGTCCTCTTTATACCTAATATGCTACGCTCCATCGCTCTCTGGCAAACCTGCAACTTCAGCTTTTCTTCGGAAGCAATAATAAATAAATTTAATTAAATTGAATCTGCATGAAAATCCGTTCAGTAATTGTATCAAAGTCAAAGTCAATTTTTTTTATTGAAACTTGGCCTTCAAAGAAGGCTCTTTTTCACGTCGATAACTAATTATTTAATCAAAATATATTATGTCTCAAAGCTACAAACTACTAGCATTTCGAAACGACCACTGCTGAGAAGAAATGCCGAAAGAAACTCATGAAACAGTCTTGGTCGCCTAATATGCCAGAGGGGCTATTCATTAACTTTATACATACACTAAATTGTGTACAGTCAAAAATAAAAAAAATATATAAGAAAAAAAAAAATATAATAAAACATGTTATGTCTGGATCAAGTAACCAAAATAAATTGGTTAAAAACAAAAAAATAAAAATAAAATTCGAATCAGGATCGAAGCAGGATCCCGCAACACCCGTTCACGAGTTGACGCGAGGGTCAGCCATCGCAAAGCTCAACCATAATAGAGGGAACCTTACGACCCGGCCCACGACGCCGTCAACAGTTTGAACATTTTAGAAAAATAAATACTCTCAGTCACTTGAAGATCACAATACACGTACATGTTTAACAATTAAATGTCAATGTATGTCAATGTGGTGGAGAACTTTATTTTGTAAGTAGCATGGGCAATTTCAGCTTCCTACACCAGTAGTTTTGGCTGTGCGTTGTCTGTCAGTCACTCAGTATGTAACGGAAGAATTTTATATCACACTTCACACTAATCACACACTATCACATCACACCATAGACTTAGTCAAAAATAATAGACCCGGGTCTATTATTTTCGACATTCATTACAATCTAAACTCCATTTATTCTTACCAGTCCTTTCATGTAAGCAATCTTACCACGTCTTTTTATGATTTTACAACAATATAAATTAAAATAGACTTTTTAGGAAATTACTTTCGTGGTTAATAAATGTTTTACTTTAGAATTAGGTTTGAACTAATATTTGATTTATTTTCAACAAAATACAATAAAAAGTACTGTGAAGATTGTTTACATGATAGGACTGGTAAGAATAAATGGAGTTTATATACAAACAGTAGTTATGCGGCCGGTCGCTATGTTTTGCCACGATTATTAGTACGCGCAGGCCGCCATCTTTGTGCCATATCCTTTGTCGGCGCCGGTTTAGGTACGCACGATTTTTGTAGGTATGTCAGTCTATTCTTTTTTTATTCGTCTGAGCATCACACTAATATTATAAAGAGCAAGTGTCTTTAAGTTTGTTGTAGATAATCTTCGGAACTACTGAACCGATATAAAAAAATCTTTCACCAATAGAAGGCTACGTTATACCTGAGTGACATAGGATATAATTTATGTATGTACCTCCCGAGCGAAGCCGGGGCGGGTCGTTAGTAAAAAGTAATATTTCTATCTGTTATAGAGCATCCGATAGTCCTATATTAAAAATAGTAATTCCAAACTTCGCAGTGGTCCGCAAGTTCGGCTGCACTCTATGCGAGAAGCGGTACGCGCAGAAGGCTGCACTCAAGCTGCACATCGGACGGGAACACTTCCACCTGCCGCCGCCCTGCGCCTGCCAGATCTGTCCCAAGAGGTACGTCACGTGCTATACTAGCGCCGCTATATGGCGGCGGTCGTCTGCTATCTATACAGAAGGCTGCACTCAAGCTGCACATCGGACGGGAACACTTCCACCTGCCGCCGCCCTGCGCCTGCCAGATCTGTCCCAAGAGGTACGTCACGTGCTATACTAGCGCCGCTATATGGCGGCGGTCGTCTGCTATCTATACAGAAGGCTGCACTCAAGCTGCACATCGGACGGGAACACTTCCACCTGCCGCCGCCCTGCGCCTGCCAGATCTGTCCCAAGAGGTACGTCACGTGCTATACTAGCGCCGCTATATGGCGGCGGTCGTCTGCTATCTATACAGAAGGCTGCACTCAAGCTGCACATCGGACGGGAACACTTCCACCTGCCGCCGCCCTGCGCCTGCCAGATCTGTCCCAAGAGGTACGTCACGTGCTATACTAGCGCCGCTATATGGCGGCGGTCGTCTGCTATCTATACAGAAGGCTGCACTCAAGCTGCACATCGGACGGGAACACTTCCACCTGCCGCCGCCCTGCGCCTGCCAGATCTGTCCCAAGAGGTACGTCACGTGCTATACTAGCGCCGCTATATGGCGGCGGTCGTCTGCTATCTATACAGAAGGCTGCACTCAAGCTGCACATCGGACGGGAACACTTCCACCTGCCGCCGCCCTGCGCCTGCCAGATCTGTCCCAAGAGGTACGTCACGTGCTATACTAGCGCCGCTATATGGCGGCGGTCGTCTGCTATCTATACAGAAGGCTGCACTCAAGCTGCACATCGGACGGGAACACTTCCACCTGCCGCCGCCCTGCGCCTGCCAGATCTGTCCCAAGAGGTACGTCACGTGCTATACTAGCGCCGCTATATGGCGGCGGTCGTCTGCTATCTATACAGAAGGCTGCACTCAAGCTGCACATCGGACGGGAACACTTCCACCTGCCGCCGCCCTGCGCCTGCCAGATCTGTCCCAAGAGGTACGTCACGTGCTATACTAGCGCCGCTATATGGCGGCGGTCGTCTGCTATCTATACAGAAGGCTGCACTCAAGCTGCACATCGGACGGGAACACTTCCACCTGCCGCCGCCCTGCGCCTGCCAGATCTGTCCCAAGAGGTACGTCACGTGCTATACTAGCGCCGCTATATGGCGGCGGTCGTCTGCTATCTATACAGAAGGCTGCACTCAAGCTGCACATCGGACGGGAACACTTCCACCTGCCGCCGCCCTGCGCCTGCCAGATCTGTCCCAAGAGGTACGTCACGTGCTATACTAGCGCCGCTATATGGCGGCGGTCGTCTGCTATCTATACAGAAGGCTGCACTCAAGCTGCACATCGGACGGGAACACTTCCACCTGCCGCCGCCCTGCGCCTGCCAGATCTGTCCCAAGAGGTACGTCACGTGCTATACTAGCGCCGCTATATGGCGGCGGTCGTCTGCTATCTATACAGAAGGCTGCACTCAAGCTGCACATCGGACGGGAACACTTCCACCTGCCGCCGCCCTGCGCCTGCCAGATCTGTCCCAAGAGGTACGTCACGTGCTATACTAGCGCCGCTATATGGCGGCGGTCGTCTGCTATCTATACAGAAGGCTGCACTCAAGCTGCACATCGGACGGGAACACTTCCACCTGCCGCCGCCCTGCGCCTGCCAGATCTGTCCCAAGAGGTACGTCACGTGCTATACTAGCGCCGCTATATGGCGGCGGTCGTCTGCTATCTATACAGAAGGCTGCACTCAAGCTGCACATCGGACGGGAACACTTCCACCTGCCGCCGCCCTGCGCCTGCCAGATCTGTCCCAAGAGGTACGTCACGTGCTATACTAGCGCCGCTATATGGCGGCGGTCGTCTGCTATCTATACAGAAGGCTGCACTCAAGCTGCACATCGGACGGGAACACTTCCACCTGCCGCCGCCCTGCGCCTGCCAGATCTGTCCCAAGAGGTACGTCACGTGCTATACTAGCGCCGCTATATGGCGGCGGTCGTCTGCTATCTATACAGAAGGCTGCACTCAAGCTGCACATCGGACGGGAACACTTCCACCTGCCGCCGCCCTGCGCCTGCCAGATCTGTCCCAAGAGGTACGTCACGTGCTATACTAGCGCCGCTATATGGCGGCGGTCGTCTGCTATCTATACAGAAGGCTGCACTCAAGCTGCACATCGGACGGGAACACTTCCACCTGCCGCCGCCCTGCGCCTGCCAGATCTGTCCCAAGAGGTACGTCACGTGCTATACTAGCGCCGCTATATGGCGGCGGTCGTCTGCTATCTATACAGAAGGCTGCACTCAAGCTGCACATCGGACGGGAACACTTCCACCTGCCGCCGCCCTGCGCCTGCCAGATCTGTCCCAAGAGGTACGTCACGTGCTATACTAGCGCCGCTATATGGCGGCGGTCGTCTGCTATCTATACAGAAGGCTGCACTCAAGCTGCACATCGGACGGGAACACTTCCACCTGCCGCCGCCCTGCGCCTGCCAGATCTGTCCCAAGAGGTACGTCACGTGCTATACTAGCGCCGCTATATGGCGGCGGTCGTCTGCTATCTATACAGAAGGCTGCACTCAAGCTGCACATCGGACGGGAACACTTCCACCTGCCGCCGCCCTGCGCCTGCCAGATCTGTCCCAAGAGGTACGTCACGTGCTATACTAGCGCCGCTATATGGCGGCGGTCGTCTGCTATCTATACAGAAGGCTGCACTCAAGCTGCACATCGGACGGGAACACTTCCACCTGCCGCCGCCCTGCGCCTGCCAGATCTGTCCCAAGAGGTACGTCACGTGCTATACTAGCGCCGCTATATGGCGGCGGTCGTCTGCTATCTATACAGAAGGCTGCACTCAAGCTGCACATCGGACGGGAACACTTCCACCTGCCGCCGCCCTGCGCCTGCCAGATCTGTCCCAAGAGGTACGTCACGTGCTATACTAGCGCCGCTATATGGCGGCGGTCGTCTGCTATCTATACAGAAGGCTGCACTCAAGCTGCACATCGGACGGGAACACTTCCACCTGCCGCCGCCCTGCGCCTGCCAGATCTGTCCCAAGAGGTACGTCACGTGCTATACTAGCGCCGCTATATGGCGGCGGTCGTCTGCTATCTATACAGAAGGCTGCACTCAAGCTGCACATCGGACGGGAACACTTCCACCTGCCGCCGCCCTGCGCCTGCCAGATCTGTCCCAAGAGGTACGTCACGTGCTATACTAGCGCCGCTATATGGCGGCGGTCGTCTGCTATCTATACAGAAGGCTGCACTCAAGCTGCACATCGGACGGGAACACTTCCACCTGCCGCCGCCCTGCGCCTGCCAGATCTGTCCCAAGAGGTACGTCACGTGCTATACTAGCGCCGCTATATGGCGGCGGTCGTCTGCTATCTATACAGAAGGCTGCACTCAAGCTGCACATCGGACGGGAACACTTCCACCTGCCGCCGCCCTGCGCCTGCCAGATCTGTCCCAAGAGGTACGTCACGTGCTATACTAGCGCCGCTATATGGCGGCGGTCGTCTGCTATCTATACAGAAGGCTGCACTCAAGCTGCACATCGGACGGGAACACTTCCACCTGCCGCCGCCCTGCGCCTGCCAGATCTGTCCCAAGAGGTACGTCACGTGCTATACTAGCGCCGCTATATGGCGGCGGTCGTCTGCTATCTATACAGAAGGCTGCACTCAAGCTGCACATCGGACGGGAACACTTCCACGTGCTATACAGTTACCATTTGTACATATATTTTTTTGTAATTTTGTGCAATAATATTTTTTGTAATTTTGTGCAATAATAATTTTTGGTAATTTTATGCAATAACTTTTTTTTTAATTTTGTGCAATAATATTTTTTGTAATTTTGTGCAATAAAATTTATAATAATAAATAAATGAACACCGGTAGCTTGGGTCTTTGCCCCGCTACCTATGGGTTCCCCTTTTTTTATATTTTTAAATAAGTGTCTTTTATTTTTTGTAATATTTTATATTTAAAAATGTAAAAAAGATATGACAAATAAATAAATGAATAATAGATAAAAAAAAGGTTGTAATATGGCAGGTACCCGCGGATGTCGCTGCTGAAGCAGCACATGAAGTCAGCACACGGTATGACGCTCATGACTCGCAAGGTAAGTTAAATAAATATATACGATATCCTAACTGTAATGTTTAGTGTCGTATACGTCGCCCCCTCCACCGCACGTAACTGTACATCGCAACCAGGCATCCTGATGTTCCACCGTAATCACCAGAACAATGAGTATATCCGGATACACGTCCATCCACCACAACGTATCGTATCAGAATGCGTAGTGCGCACTGACACATCCTCACACCACCGGGCAGTGGTGGGGGCGACGTATACGACACTATACGTCGCCCCCATATAAACTGCTGACCGCAGCGATATTGTACGGTGACACCGTACATATTATAGTATCATTTGTTGACAATCGACAATTTACAATTTAATACTGGCAAAGTAAAGGCCGACATAAATGACAATTAAGCATCATTACTTAATATGTGGTATACTAAGTTACTGAATATATGGTAAGCGGTGTTGAATGCACAATAACACAGTTTTCACAATGCCTGATAGAATCTATGCCAGTTTTTTTAGCTATACCTAAGTACCCAAAAGAAAAGAAAAAATAAACAGGACTTGATTAGCCCGCTCATTTTTGAAAAGAAGTTTTCGCCTCCAAGAATATAGTCTCTAGTCAGGATCAGCTGGCTAGAACGAAGAGGGGAAATTCAGTGTTTTATAAATGATGCCGTTGTGTACTAAATAATCAGTGACCGTATATCATTACTAGTTCTTTGGGTTTAATTTCGTGGTCTTTATAAGGTTAAGTATCATTATGAATTTAGAGGTGTGTTGCCTTTGATGTTCAAATGAAAAATAAATAAATAAATTCTTTAATTTTGACTTACTTCACTAAGTAATATCTAAATATTTAACTTGGGTATAAAACCTTGCAGAACATGAGTACGCTAAATGTGTAAACTCCATTTATTCTTACCAGTCCTAACATGTAAGCAATCTTACCATGTCTTTTTATGATTTTACAACAATATAAATTAAAATAGACTTTTTAGGAAATTACTTTCGTGGTTAGTAAATGTTTTACTTTAGAATGTTTAGATTTGAACTAATATTTGATTAATTTTCAACAAAATTCAACAAAAAGTACTGTGAAGATTGTTTACATGATAGCACTGGTAAGGATAAATGGAGTTTACGTGTTATATTGGGATCATAAAGTTACGTTTACCTTTGTAGGCCACGGTGTAAACACTATGTACTGAATGTTATTATTTAAATTTATTGTTTTAGTGTGTTTTTATTTAAATCTGACATGTTATATTTAAAAAAATTGATGTTGCAAACAAAGTTATTTCGTTCATATTGTTAACATCCGTCACAGAGATCAAGCTATGTTATATAGATTGTAGGAACTGTCCAAAATATAATCATGTATTGAAAGAAAACTTATAAGAAACATTTAATTTCAGATGTTCTTCAAAACCCTACCAACCCTTACGGACACGCAGCTTCAACAAGCGATTCTGGTCCTCAAATCCGACGCCATGATAGCTGGTAACGTCAAAATGGAGCCAATAGACATAGACTCTATGGTCGACCACACTGTGAACTCTAACAGTATGAACGAGTCAGATATCGGAGAGTTTCTCGACGTCAGCGCATGTGTTGACATGTTCCCGGAGTTGCAGAAGCATTTTGGCGCGAAGTTTAGGACTAAATGACAGTGAAAATATAGTGTTGAAAGAGAAAAGATAATAAAATGGATATGGTGTGAGTAGTGATGTGCCGTTTCCGAAATTCTCAAAGAAACAGCGGAAAGTTTCTTGGAAATTTCTCGGAAATATTTTAGAGAGCGGAAAATTTTCCTAAAAACCCGAGAAATTTCTGAGATATTTTGAGGGAAGAAATTATCGGAAATGGGAAATTTTTCGGCGGCACATTGCTACGTGTGAGTTATTTTTTTGCCCTGTGTTGACGGCTTTTTGTTATAGTAAAGTAAATAAAATGAACTAGTTATTTAAAGTCATAAGGTCTGGATTTGATTGTCGCGTATTTATGAAGTGACAACTGAAGGCGCGGAGCGCTATATTTTGTGGGTGAATGAGACTGAAGTGAAATGCTCGGCTATGTAAAGCTACGGTCTCGCGATCGTGCAGTTTGCGGGTCGATGAAAATCGTCGAGAATGGTCTAGGCGTTGTAATCGTTTCTCTCTCTCTCAGCCAAAAGACGTCCACTGCTGGACAAAGGCCTCCCCTAAGGATTTCCACAATAATAATCGTTCTACAGATATGAAAAACAATTTTCTACCGTCATCATAGCGAAAGCGAACGTCAAATGTATGGAAGTAAGCGATAAAACAATTCGTTACTCTATGGTTTTGCTTAGTTTTCTCTATGAACTTGCGATGACGGTGGCGATCGACCACGTGATTTAGCGTGGCCTTATGTCAATCCCATACATTTTATTGTTTTCGAACTTCGTTTTCGTTTTCAAATTCTGACTTTATCTAAAGTTCCTGGAATAGTCAGCGGCACCTAAGGGACTGGGTATGACCTTGCGCCGACGCAGACCGCAAAATCAAGAGACCGTGGCTTACAATCGCGAGACAGTAGCTTAAAAGCCCATTTAGGGTGCAAGTTTCTTGTAAATATAAGAGCAATAATTGCAAGCAACTGTTGTTTAGACCATGCAAGTATTTACTTGCTTCAAAAGAAACTTGCATCGTCTAACCGGGCGGGGCTTAGGGACTTCGCCTTGATAAAGTTTTTATTTTGTCGTGTATTTTTTCAAATTTATATGTCGTGCTCTTCAAAGATACACTTAGGAATAATTTGAATCAGCATAGTTTGTAAACTTTGGTCAACTTATAGTTAGGCAAATTAGGCAAATGAAATGGTTCAGTAAGGTCTGTGAAATTCACCAGAGAAAGATGTAATTACGTGTAAATAATTAAAAATAAAAGACAAGAATTTTAATACGAAAAGTGTTTTATTACGCACTTATTATTTCAACCAAATGTTTACGAAATATTCATCTATAGCATAATGCATACACGTTAGAAGACACCACAAAATGTATAATGCTTCGTTACATACTAGGAAAATACAAAAATATTAAGCGGTTTCCGGTAAACATGTAACTGGATACCTTAATTTATATGCGAAATGTACATGAAATGCACCTTCTTTAAATATACGCTCTCCTTGGTCATAGATAACACTCCAAGACCATTTTCGTCGTGGCATTTCCAAGATGGCGGTTGATGAATGAAATGAAGGGATGAGTGTGTTTGGGCGGTAGATTGGTGAATGAATGATGTATTTAGGCGGCAAATTCGGCGAAAAATGAAATGAGAATGATAGAAGTGGGATTTTATGAATTTTGCCGAAGAATAATTACAGACTTTTCAATATTTGACATTTACAAAACATATTTTAACTAAAATAGGCTATTTGCGGTTGAATTAAAAAAAATAAAATAATAGGGACCATGTGTATGTACATAGTTGTGATTTTGTTTTAAATTTCTTGCCATAAATTGAACCAGATTCTTTATAATTTTTATATAATATTATTACTATCTGTTTGGTCTAATGGTTGACATATGGCGTTAAGTCCACCATTTGTACATATTTTTTGTAATTTTGTACAATCAAGTTTAAAATAAATAAATAAGATGATACAAATGATTGATATAAACAAGATGATTGTTGTAATGAATGATGAAAAAAATGAAATTATGAAGGCGTAGAGATATGGAATGTCTACTTCAACGATGTAAGAACATCTTTAAGAAATGCCACGGCGACATTTTAACTTTATGGGTGCATTTATATATAACTAGAAAAGCGTTATATCTCTAATCTCCACAACAACCACGTCACCAACATCCAAGAAAACTAACAGTTATACTCTTCACCGTCACTCCGAGCGAATACTGATCATTTTTATCTTAACAATGGTCCAAAAATATCTAACAGCATCCCTAAACGATCGAGTAGAAAAATACTTTAATAAATCCTCACAGAAATCTAGCTTGTTTTTTTATATGTAATTTTTCTTACACATTTTTTTTAAATTTATTTATTAAAGTGTCATGTTGAACGGCGTCAAAGTTCGAGATAAAGTAGGTCTAAGAGTGTTAAATCTAAACTATACTGTGACAATCTCAATAATTTTCGCATTAAGTTGCATAATGTTCCAGACGAAAATTTTAAATAATAATTGTAAACAATTAATAAACCATTTACATGGCAATTTGCGGTTATCATAATGAGTTTTTAAGTGATTGCTTATTAATGGTCGATGAAAAAGAAATCAAGATTTGTTTTTAATTTTATGAGGAGACATTAGTTTAGAAATAGTAGCTATTTTTTTATCACTAAATGGATTCAATCATTATAATTTTCTCTGAACATTGTGCATCATAACTCTTAACATTTTAAACCTATGATAACAGTTAATACGATTACATTAAACAGACAAGTGAACTTGCAATGCGTTTTATCGATTAACCTTATCACAATATACGAATATGTTAAAAAAGACGTATCTGTTATCACACAAAGTAACGTACTCAAAATATGAATATTTTTCGCTGTATGAAAACGTTTGCGCATCTCAGGGGTGTGCTGATAAAATCGCTTGACAGAAGGGCTTGTTAGCGGTTCGTATCGGTACCAAATTCTCATATAAAGTACCAAAAAGTACCCGTACTTTCAGGGAGTTCATATGAAAAATGTGGTACCGGTAAAGCCTTGCTTGACGGTTATAACATGAGATCTAGAAATTACAATTAATATTGTATACAATTTTAACAATTCTTAGATCTCGATATATTTTATACTACTTTTTGCGTACTAAATACCAGCAAAATCCTATTCCCCACTGACAGTTTTGCGTGTAACAAAATGTTAAAATTATACACATTATTATCATCGACCAAAAATTCTTACGGAGAAAAACGTCTACCGTTACAAAAATAACACCCCAATTTCATCTAGTATATTTTTTTACTTGCATCACATGATTTATACTTTAAAAGCTTCGGTGTAAAGTTATTATGGTCACACAGTTCATCTCACAGTCACAAATACGTCTTTTATTGCCGGTTTTGATTCCACATCTACTTTACAAAAGAAAAAGAAGAAAAAGGTTTCTCCAACTTTTGTGCTGTCTGTTATGTTGTTTCCAAGCAGTTATATAACGTTATAAAACATTGTGTTACACGATAAAATTCTAGAACATTATGTAACATTTTGCTACAGCATGTTATATACTCCCTTGTATGCATCTGTATAACATCAATAACAATTTATAACTTTTGTTATAATTTGTTTAAAAAAAGTTGAGAGATCAAATGTTATTAAGTTTTCTGACTGCTGTGTTGACTTGATGCACCTTACAGATAAACAAAATTTGTTACACTTTGTACATATTTTTTTAAAAAAAGGGACAACAAATGTTATAAAAAAAATTTCAATAAAATAATATCCTACTTCATTAGAACAGAACACGGTGGTGGCGCCACTAGTCGCATGGTTGCATAAACAATTCGTGACTAGGAATAAACAGATAAGAAAATGGCTGCACTGCCATTGGAATACCATAGACTTGCAAATCTCGAAATACCGGACGCCTGATAGCAACTGGGGCGGGGGCGGTTTATTTTCTGTTCGTGTAAATATTTAAAGCCACCGCTTTGTATAGAATATAATTTGGTTCGACCTAAATAAGGTTGGAAATGTCTTATTATGTCTGTTTTGCTTTGGGCAAATTTTGGATCGTTTTATTAAAATATACTATCAAGTGTGTGCGATTTTCTCACTAGACGAAAAGAGTCATTTCAGAAGTTATTAAATGACATTCTAAAGTGAGTTCGTGCGTCGCAGTCAATCGACAAGCACTCATTTACTCAAGCAAGAAAGTAGATGAACAATCAATAACCAGTTTAGACTAAAAACGATATAGACAAACGTCTTACATTCTAAACAAATCCAAGATTAATGCAGCGTTCTAATTTATATAGTTATTGTAAAAATAAACATTTTATACGTCAAACGAGCGTCACTTATGATGAATTTGTATTATTATAGTTATGTATATTACAATCGTATATATACTAGTGGCAGTTATCAACGCTCTGATAATGGTATGCGACGGCAGATTTTCCTGAGTTTGACCTGCTTTCGGAGAAATTGCCAAATATGTAAATAATACCGGGTTCAAAATCGAGGTGTGAAAGTAGTCATACGTTCATTGCACAATAATATTTAAAAGATGTCAAATGTGAAATTGCATATCACAGCTATAATTTGACTAAAAAGTTCATAAAAAAGTTCTAGTTCTTTCAATTTCAAATATTGGAAAAAGAGATAAGTAAGGACAAAACCTATTTTAACTAAAATGTTCGTTAATAAAAGTTAATAAAAGAGTTATGAATAAGACGGATAAGGTATCTAGTCGTTTTTATTTCCATCTTTGACAATTTCTACCAGAAGAAGTCAATAAGTTATCAAGTACTCTTTAATCAAAGTCGGACGTTCTCAATAGTCTCGGCGATCTGAAATTCGGCAGCGAACGGATACACTCGAAGCGTATGCACTTCCTTATAGACACTATTCTACTACAAATGAAGTACCATGCATTTAAAATATACGGGTAAATGTTTCTAATCAATACATTTCAATTAAAATAATAAATGAATAATAAAACAGTCCGACATTCCTATCCAAACATCCTTACAAAATACGTCATTTGAATTTCTTCTCATCGACTAAAAACTAATTTCTCAAATACAGTCAACTGTACCGTTTTAAAAAACTCAAAAGAGGAACCGTCGAAATGTCCAACTAAAACTAAACAAAAATCACTAAATCAGGCGCAAAGTAAAATAAAATGGAAATTGTCTTCCATAAAATCAACGTTTCGACTAGTTTCCTCACAAAATAAAAAGCAAATTGTACAGCTGAAATCATTAGGAACCACGGCTGACACCACTGAGCAACTTCTTGAAAAATATCGATCAAGAAATTCAAAAATCTATACTAACATACTTATCACAGGTTAAAGGGGACAAGAGAAAGTATTAGTGTTCTCTCAATACAGTACAATGCATAGTACATAATATAAAAACTAAGACAACTTACGATGTACTAAACGCCCGGCGTGCGCCGGATCGGCCGAAATTAACATTTCAAATTAAAATTAGAATAAATTCTAAGCCGATAGCCCCGGGGCGCGGGGCGGTTGAGATCGGTACCTTATGTATTACGATAACATGTTGACTGGCGTGGCCAAGCAGAAGCCGACTATAGTACGAAAAGAGCACATAAGGCTACATCCTCACTGTCGCGCTGTATAAATCGGTTAGGTTCAATCTCCCAATAATAATTGATTAGTGTGATAAAAATAAGTAGTTATCGAACCTCTCCGATTTACGCTTCCGTGACGCTATATCCCTTCGTCAAAAAGACATTTCTCTAGAACTTAGTCTTCTCAAGACAAGTCTTTTTGAAATGGTAGGGTTATATAACCTAAAAAGGCGAGTGGTCTCGCCAGCCACTTCATCACGAAGGCTCCAGCCGTCGCGGGCTCATGGTGCCTCAGGCCCCGTTTATAGCCGAGAACGAACACTCTTGGTGCATTTCAGAGTTACGAGTCAGGCCTTCCGTCAGTAATTGACACAGTCCTTGCACTTTACAGTCGCCATATTCGCCTACTCGCTCCCCACCAGTCGTATCACGCGCACCATGCGCCTAGTCCCATCCGTTTTCCTTCACCATGTGTGCTAGTTCTATTATGAACTTGCCCTCTTTGTATTTCTGACTTGATTCGAATGCGTGCTCCTGAAAAAATAAGGAAGAGTTTTATAAGATCTACTTGGTCACTTGAAAGGAGTAAAGTTAAAGCAAAGATTTTGCCACCAAATAAAAAATATTGATGAGACACGATATTATTGCTGTCGAATTAAATAAATCTCCTAACAAAATCTAAAGATGTCATAACTTTCTACGGTAATTCTTGGACTATTTTTTAAATATCGGTTTGACTTTTTCACCGATGGATATTTCTGTAATATTCAGAGCGTATTTAGCTATCATATCTATGTCAATTTCAATTACATACTGCGTCGCAACAGTTGTTATCAATATTTACTATGTGTATCGGATCGTGACCTTTTGGAATGATCTGTCATCTGGGCTATTGGGACCGGAGGTCGGGGGTCATCGTATCACAGATTAAACTAATAGCAACTCGATAATTACTACGTATTTAATATTGCGCAACAGGCGTTGATTTATCCCACATTCGCCCCACGGTTTTGCCCTACATTCGAAAAAAATCCGCGTAATGTGGGGCGAAAATGCTAGGCGAATGCGGAGTAAATCTAGCCGTTATGTCGTATCGGCTAACCACACATCACATTCACCCATTGTGTGAATGTGTTTTTCAGGGTTCAATTAATGAAATTTACGGTCAAACCCAAACCATTGTTGGTAAATTTGACCAAAGGACTCCTAGAGTCTTGTGTCGTTTCCCCGATCTCGTTCTAAGTATATATGCCAAGCCATGTGCTATGCTAGATATAGATATGTCTAGCTAGACCTAAAATCCATTTATTCTTACCAGTCCTATCATGTAAACAATCTTCACAGTACTTTTTATTGAATTTTGTTGAAAATAAATCAAATATTAGTTCAAATCTAAATATTCTAAAGTAAAACATTTATTAACCACGAAAGTAATTTCCTAAAAAGTCTATTTTAATTTATATTGTTGTAAAATCAAAAAAGACATGGTAAGATTGTTTACATGATAGGTCTGGTAAGAATAAATGGAGTTTATGTAGATGTATAGTCTCTGTCTCTGTTTAGACTTGTGTATACAATAATAGGTGCCTTAGGGATTGTAGGGGAGAAATTATTGGGCGTAGGAAGCTGAAATCTGGCATGTAGGTTCCTTAGGAAGTGTAGGGGAGAAACTACATGGCGTAGGAAGCTGAAATCAGGCATGTAGGTTCCTTTGGGAGTGTAGGGGAGAAACTACTGGGCGTAGGAAGCTGAAATCTGACATGTAGGTTCCTTAGGGAGTGTAGGGGAAAACTACATGGCGTAGGAAGCTGAAATCAGGCATGTAGGTTCCTTAGGGTGTGTAGGGGAGAAATTACTTGTCGTAGGAAGCTGATATCTGACATGTAGGTTCCTTAGGGAGTGTAGGGGAGAAACTACATGGCGTAGGAAGCTGAAATCAGGCATGTAGGTTCCTTTGGGAGTGTAGGGGAGAAACTACTGGGCGTAGGAAGCTGAAATCTGGCATGTAGGTTCCTTAGGGTGTGTAGGGTAGAAATTACTTGTCGTAGGAAGCTGATATCTGACATGTAGGTTCCTTAGGGAGTGTAGGGGAGAAACTACATGGTAGGTTCCTTAGGGAGTGTAGGGGAGAAACTACTGGGCGTAGGAAGCTGAGACTGGCATGTAGGTTCCTTAGGGAGTGTAGGGGAGAAACTACTGGGCGTAGGAAGCTGAAATCTGGCATGTAGGTTCCTTAGGGAGTGTAGGGGAGAAACTACTGAACGTAGGAAGCTGAAATCTGGCATGTAGGTTCCTTAGGGAGTGTAGGGGAGAAACTACTGGGCGTAGGAAGCTGAAATCTGGCATGTAGGTTCCTTAGGGAGTGTAGGGGAGAAACTACTGGGCGTAGGAAGCTGAAATCTGGCATGTAGGTTCCTTAGGGAGTGTAGGGGAGAAACTATATGGCGTAGGAAGCTGAAATCTGGCATGTAGGTTCCTTAGGGAGTGTAGGGAAGCACTAAGAGAGGATTCTCGAAATTCTCACGGTAAGTCCTAGCCTATGCTAGGCTGTGATGTGGTAGAGAAACAAAAGAATACTGACATATTTCCACCCGAGCATGGTCTTGCAGCACTCGCAGTAGATATCAGCTACTGCGTGGAGCCCCGTTAGCAGCACGCGCTCCTCCGCTGGCCCGCAGCCCACATTCACACTGAAACAACGATTTTTTCAATGAGCTGGTGGTGAAGCTCATAGAAATCGCATTTTGGTTAGGTTAGAAGGCGCTATTATACCAGGCTTTATTCCAGGTATACTCACGACTCTTACGAGTAATATGTGTACAATTTTGGATCTTATCACATTGTCTTATGGACTGATGTGTTGACATATTGATGGTCGTGGCAATGCTCGTGACTGTACCAAATTTCATCGAAATCCGTTCAGTTTCTGCGTAACAAACATCAATTCTCAATATCACACACAATTTTCGCATTTATAATATTAGGCGTGAAAAGTTTTTTCATGATAGGTATGATTTACGTATAGCCATCGGTATTGCCTGATATAACGTACTTTACTATTGATCGTCAACATTGCGATCGTATCGTGAGGCTCGCCATTACCATAAGTTTTTAGTGCCCAGTGTATTTGATTGCACGCTGTAACGTATCGCGTGTAACTCAGGAATATAGCCTTAGATTAGATGAGGGCATCTCGGCTTAGCATCGCAACTATTAAACGGGATACGATTCTTGAAAACATAATGTTACAACTTCTAATGTTTGTGCAAAAAGACTTAAACGACGATTAAATTCGACGTTTCAGGCCTTCTGAATGTCATTAGTGCAACAGGTAGGATCTTGGAAGGACAATGGTTCAGTAACTTCTCATGAAAATGACAGATGTTTTACTTTGTTGATCGTTTATGACATGACAATAATAACTTTTTATAACCTAATCGTACATAATCCAATAAATAAAATTATTGGTATTTCTTTTTATTCACACAAATAAATAAAGATATAAATGTTATTCTGTGTTTTATGTCCGTTTGCTGTTCAATTGCTGTTCAATGGCCATTGCTCAGACACAACTACACAAGTATTCAGATACCACTTAACTAAATATTAGGTGATGTGTGCCATCGAGTGTTGTCATTATTATCATCATCAAAGCTAATGCTTTCCAGCTATTTACATTTTCAATCAAAGAGAAACTTGTTACGAGCCGCGACTTCAACATTTACCAAGTAAATATCGCAAACGATTTTGAAATCAGCCTGCAAGGACTACGAGCCAATATTACACATGAAATATGCATGACATTCATACAACAAGAATGGATTTGTATGTAATTATATTGTGATTTTCTTGTTATTGAAGTTTTTTGTCTAACTGACACTGCTTTTCCGCCATCAAGCCATGAATCTAATTTGATTAAAAGTTAATTTTTCGATTCTAATTTATCCATCATACAAAATATGTTTCAAAAATCACTAATCTGTTACTTTATTTCACTGTGACTGTGAAAGTAGGGGTTCCACAAGGATGGATTTAGGATTAAACCGATGTGTATTTTTTTAAGTTCTCGTTAATTTGCATTAAAAATACTTTGTTGAAAAGGCAATAAAATAAAAGAAGCACTTACACTGAATTGAAGAGATACGCGCGCCCCTGGCTGCCTTGAAACGACTGGAAAACAACAAAAATACATTACTATGATTGCAGCGATTGCAGTATAAAAGCACTATAAAATGCATTTACATTCGATAGACTAGCTTTTACCCGCGGCTTCGCCCGCGTGAATGTCCCACGGGAACAGTGCTTTTTCCCGGGATGAAAGGTACCTTATGTCCTTCTCAAATTTCAGGAAGATTGGTTAAGTAGATAAAGCGTCAAGAGGTAACAAACAAACATACTCACTTTCGCAATTATAATATTAGTTAGGATTAGGATATAACACAAATACATATAACGAACGAATTTAATCGTCCACCGATCAAACATGACAGTTTTATTGCTAAGTACCATAAAACAGAACTAATTTCTAAATTACACAATAATCCAACAGATATTGTGTGGTATGGTTATGAATTTCATCAAATTGATGATGGTTCCTTTGGCAGCTTATTTTAAGACACGACAGTAAGTAACAATGTGTCCAATGTTTAGTCAAAGTACAAAGGCATCTTTGTTTTGGCTAAGTCTTTTGTTTTGATTGTTATTCATATCAAGTTACGTTTATTATGTTAAGATTGATTAATAAACGTTACATGAAAGTGTATTGTTATTGTCATAATATTAAAGGATGGATAAAGCAATAACTATAAAAAAGTAATGATATAAAAGTACAAAGGGAATTCCAAAAGATCCAGCTGAAGGACACTAAATGAATATCTCAAGTTGAGGATATAATAAATAGTGATAAGGGAAAGCGAAACGATAACGATTCTATGAATAAAGCAACTAATAAAAATCATGAAACATGCTAGCTATGACATAATAAGAATAGGGAATACGTTAAACAAAGGAATAATAGGGTTGGGTGAGTAACAGCTACTTTAATAAAGAACGGAAATGAAAATATGTAAAATAGCTAGCTAAACAGAATTTGGACAGACAAAAGCAAAGATAAAAAGGGATGCAGAAGTTGATGATTGGGAAAGAAGAAATTTCTTCAGATGACAAATACAAAATAGAATAAGTAAGTATGGAAAGGTTCCTATAGATATTGATAAAAGTTATAAGGGTTAAGAAAATCTTAAAGAAGAAGACAAACTAGAAGATACAGGAATCAATGATGATAAAGATTGCTCTAAAGTATGTAAACATATTGGGGTACAAGAAAATCATAAAAGGTCCACGACACATGCTGAACAGAGACCGTTTTGGATTTTTATAGCCAAATAAATGATTCTTTCTTTCTTTCTTTCTTCAAAAGAGAAGACACATTCTTAAAATTAGACGAAAGAAAGACATACCTTAGAAATAAGCTCGTCATGGCTCGCCAGGTGCGCGCGGCAGTGTATACAGCTGTAGGTCCTGTGCGCGGGAGGCAGGTACGCTTGGAAGGTCTTGACCGGCGTGCGCGCCGTGGCGGCGGCGCCTGCGCCCTCGCCTACCACCGCGCCACGGTTAGACACTGCGTCACGCATGAGTGCCTGCTAGCTACCAATACATACAGCGTCAACGCTGGCGGTTGCCCTAAGTGCACTATGATTCCCGCACTCAGGATTTATAGGGATGAAACAAATGGCTGACTGGCTAATGGATTTTAATTTTTTAGGTCAACGAAGTATGTTGTTCTCTGGGAAGTTAATTTAGTAAGAAATCAATACTTGTTAAGAAGTAATTTATGATATCTTATTGACGCAAACATTTGATTTCCATTAAAAAGTTTAAAAAAAAAAATTAAATCAGAATCCTGAATGCGGTAATTTTAATATAGTGGACGTAGGGCATAAGTAACAGCACTCATGCGATATTACATCACAAGATATAAGTACCCTACATCTATCTACAGTCAGTAAAAATGGGTAAAAATTACAGAACTCAGAATAAAAAGACGTGTATAATAAAACAAGTTTATTTATTCGGAGCTCTGTGGTATACAAATCGATTTAACTTGTGACTAGTGAATAATCTAAAATAGAAACACATTAGGGGTATTCATTAGGGTTTGAGTTGAGGGATCTGTTCATCAATGATTCAGGCCATCGTTGTTGTGAAGGAGGTACCCAGAGTTAACAAAGATTGTTTACTGATATGGAAATAACTTTGCTTTGTTTCATGCATACTTTATGCAAATGACACAAATTGCTAGATATTTTCAATACGTCGTATTCATTATTTTTTTCTTCTAACAGTAATACGGGTCAAATATCAGTAGGTGATAAGATTTCTACAAAAATATTTGTTTTGGTACTAATGGCGTCGAAATTATTATCGGTTATACCGTCAAGTTCATTTTTTTCATGACTTTCGATAAGTCTATGAAAAACTATTAGGTACGTATCTTTCTACGCCGCATTTAGAGGTGACATAGAAATGTGACAAATTCAAAACATTGTGCAACAAAGTGAAGATACATATTATACTATGTATGTTAGTGATGTCAACGAACTCTGTGTAGCTGTTTGTATAGCCTTAAGTGAATAACCTTGTGATCATCCGCCTGACGAGCTTCAAGGTTCTACCTACTTAGAATTAAATTAGATTTTTGTCTCAGTTTAAAAATATCCGAATTAATTGTGCTCAAGGAAATTTTTATGTAGGTATCTTCCTCATCAACAACCTAAAGTAGGCAGTCTTAGTTATTTTAGAATATGTTTTATAGATTATTCACTCTTCTGCTCTGACATAAATCATCGCCTGTTGTTTCGATATTATCATAATCTTCCCACGTATTAACAGAATATATAATAAATAAAATACTTCAAACAAATCCTGCTTTACTAAGAATGGCTTAGGAGAAATCAGATCATAAGATTTTGTAATTCATCTCAAACAGGAGAACACGTATTCCATTTAGATGGATTTTGTCCGTGGCACAACTATCCATAAGTCTGCTTGTAAATCTATTTTTCTTTTATAATGATAAGTATGGAATTTTGAGGATAACCAGGTCTCCCTGGATCCGGAATCTAAATTTTAACGTTGCCCAACAGCTTAAAATTGTAAGATAGTGAATTGGATGGTTAAGGTTGTTAGCAGACGAAGGATGCAGGCCATTTCAAACTGTTCAATGTGATTTTGGGGAAGGTTCATGTACTGTAGATTGCGGATGGCAAAGATCATATTGGATGGTTAAAAGCGTCTACACACTTTGCAATCTCACCAGCAATTTGTTGCAGGTAGAAAGGGATGCAGGTAGATAATAGAACAGGAAGTCCAATGACATTTCTTTCTTTTGTATGACGTCACCCTTTTTTAGTTGCGAGACAAATTACTAAAGGCGTCTACTCAAGGCCCTTAATCAGGGCCGATATCGGCAGTTGAGTTCCTAGATGCAATTTTTAAAAATCCATAAGGCGTTGCTTGAAAATCCGAGATCCGTAGGCAATCTACGGTTCAGAGCAAAGCTTTACAGATTTTTTAAAATTGGATCTGGCAACACTGCTCTCGATTTAAGGTCCTAAATCGGGCCGTGCGTATAGGCCTTAGGCGTCTAAAGTGGAGGTTTTGTTCTGAGGTTCTCTGGGGTGGTGTACACACCTGCCTGTCGCGAGCAGCAAGCACCCGCCGCCCACATCAGCCGCACAGACCGTCGGTCACCTGCCGCGCGCGCTGTAGCTTCGCGCCACGCGCTCTCTCCCGTGACCGCCACCCTCTGTAGACAAATAAAAACGTTAATGACGTTATTTTTACAATTTTTTTAAAAAGAATAGTAATATAGAAATCTGGGACTGGGTGGAACACGTTTGTCGTATGCGGCCAGAAAGGTGGGCGAGATTTGCTACCTTCTGGTTACCGGACGGCCGCAGGACGAGGTAGACCTAGAAGGAGATGGCGGGACGACATAGACAAATTCTTACTTGAGTGGCCACAACTTAGTTAAAAAAATAGAATAGTAGGCAAACTAGCATGCCTGTTGCCTGATGGCAAGCAATCACCGCAGTCCATGCGACCCTAAAAATTTACTGATGCGATGCCGACTTTTTGAGGAAGCGATAGGCTCTTTTCTTGAACGATCCAATGTCAAACCTATTCGAGAACACCGCATAGGGAAGTAGAAGAAAGAATATAAATATAAATTCTATTTCGGAACATATAATACTTAATCATCGGGGAAGTTCAAGACCCGTTCTAATTGCCAGGTATCCAAGAAAAGTAGTCCAAGGAGATATGAACACATACTGACAAAAGTCACATTTTCAGTCAAGAACTCTTGTTTACTGCGAGTGAATACAGGAAACTAATTTTTAGTTAGAATAGCTTGCGTAATGTTCTATGTACATATAATAGAAGATCTTAAAGAGGTCAATGACAATGCGGTCAGCATGACCACATACATAAATATCCCTTTGTGTTAATATAACTAACATTTATTTACTCGATGAGTACAATCCCAATCTATAAAGCCGTGAAGACACGTTTGGTGTGTTTTATGTTTACTTATAAACGTTTGACTGATTAACAAATATAATTAACTCAAGCATTTTCTTACATTTCGTAAAAATAAAATATAAATCACAACAAGAATGACTCCAGGATGTCAAAATAACGTTACCTCAAACTTCCAAGTACATATTTGTTTATTTAACCAAATTGGTGGTAAATTGATTTTTAGGGCCCACCCCAGGAATCCATTCTCCTTTACAAAACGAATATTACAAAAAAAAAGCGATAGTGGGACGATCTGAGACCTAATTTAAGATTCCACCGTTTCGTTTTGATGTCTCCCGACTGCAGACGGAGAGGTCGATCCTACCATAATTTAAAATACAGATGCAGTTTTTGCAAACATATTCTGAGAATTGTGTCTGTTTTTTGTCCGTTTTCCTGCTCTGTACGTGGCGATTTAGATTGAATAATGTATCTAATGTTAGTAATACATAAATTAAATTATTACTTCCATGCTGGGCCGGGAGCGAAGAAAAAGCTTAGAATGTGCCAGCTGCTTCTCTTCCCACGCAGATTGTAAAAGTCAATCTAGGGATTGGGAGGTTTTAAACTGAGGCACAGGGCGGGCGCTTCATAGAAACGGCGCGTCAAATATGCCTACTACTACTACAAATGAAACTGTATATCCGTGAACACGTCAGTAACACGTCAATGTGTGCGTTTTCATAGTCGAACGTCCCACAGTTACACAAGAACGGGGGAGAAGTGCGGAAGGAGCGGGGGGTGCCATATTGCGGGAGGGGCAGGGAGTTTCCTTTCTGTACGTAGTACTAATATTAATTCTGTGACTGAGGATTGTCATAGCCGATATGCTAGCAAACCGTAACTATATTTAAAGTCCATTCTACCAATAAGCCCACTATTCAGCTAAGCATGGCCTTCGAGTCTTACGACTGTTGTCTCTATCTCGGAAGGGATAAAGACGTGATACCTGTACGTGGTAGCTGTATATACTTTTCTTTCAAGACCTGTCCAGTATCATGCATTTCTGATGATGTCGAGTTTTTCTTACATTTAATATACCTCTATATTGATGAGCCCCTCTGGCATGTTAGGCGATGATTAGGCAAGACTGTTTCATGAGTTTCTTTCGGCATTTCTTCTCAGCAGTGGTCGTTCCGAAATGCTAGTAGTTCGTAGCTTTGACAAATAATACTATGATTATATAATTAGTTTTTGACGGTAAAAAGAGCTTTCTTTGAAGGCCAAGTTTCAATAAAGAATCATTGATTTTGATTTTTAGAACGAAATACGATATGTTCAAGCACAGTATATTGGTATATATTTTCAAATCCTGGTACAGCAGGCAATATCACGTCTTCCATGGTATTGTTTCGGGCACACGTTGGACAGACGTGGATCAGATATCAGGTTATGTTTATCTAGGTGGAACACGTACGAGCAAGAATATCAGTTTCTGACAATCTGGTGATGAGTCAGAGATAGAGATGGGCATTTACCTGATAAATTTCCGAGACTCGGAAATTTATCCATATTACCCATTTTTTTCCCAGGAATTTTTAATTTATACCGGGTAGAAATTAAAATCAATTAAAATCTTTGTAATTACTATATTTTATAATATATCGTTAAGATTTATTATGAAATAAAGTCTTTAAGCAAATATTCAGTTTTTAAATTAAGTACTGTGTAAAAAAATACTTATAAATTTACGTTTTGGTTACAAAAAGACCTGACAAGATATATCTTAATTCTGACTCATTCGCAGCCAACTGGTTTTAGACAATAAATGTTATGCCGGGGCGACGAACAAATTTGCCAAATGCCGGAATTCTATTGAACGGCTAGGCGATCATCGAATCGTAAGGCCCGCCGTACTAGGCCATTACTTTACACGAATGTCTGTAATATCAGTAATAATGAAATACTAAATTTGAAATTAAAATGCAGCAAAAACACGATTGCATAATATTTTCTCCAAATCCTAATTAATATTATAAATGCGAAAGTGAGTTTGTTTGTTACCTCTTCACGCTTTATCTACTTAACCAATCTTCCTGTTTCATATACACATAGTTAGAACTTTAGAAGTACTGAAAAGGACATACGATACTTTTCATCCCGGGAAAAAGCACCGTTCCCGTGGGAAATATACGCGGGCGAAGCCGCGGGCAGAAGTTAGTCTATAATACAATTGAAGATGTTTTGATTTTTTTGTTAATTCTACTTGAAACCTCCATATCCTGAATATGCATCATTATTTTCAAAATATTTTTTGAATACATATGATTTTTTATATTTAAACCATTAAACCGAAAACAACTAGTTATTTATCTTCCTTATAATCAAAACATACCTAATATTTATGCTTTAATTATTATTTTATCAGTTTAAAGTAAATAAGGATAATTTACTTTCATTTTAATTTCTTCCCGGTATAAATAAAAAATATCGGGTATAAATGGGTATAAATTAATTTTTACCCATTCTACCCATTCTTTCCCATTTTTACCTTCCCGAAATTTATCCAAGCGCCCATCTCTAGTCAGAGACGATTTTCTAAGAAACTTTGCTCTCAACCATACAGAGATATTGTTATTCTTTTATGCTGAGATTGACAAAGTATAAAGCGGGGAACATAACCTACGTGAAATGAATATCTCTTGAAACATCCATTTGAATATTTAGAGTAGCAGTTCAAGTTCAATGTTTGGTCAAAGAAAAATACACTACGGTTTGGTTCAATAAATTTTAAATACACGACGACTTGGTTTTTTGCAAACTGAAGCATCTGCTTAGCTATTGGCCAATAATTGAGCTTGTTGGCGAATCTTAGTTTAGATTTAATTCTTTCTTATTAACTTTCAACGGAATTTCGCGTCATCATATAGTTCTGCATTAGCGGTAAAACTATGAAAGTCTTTGAACTTTCAGGCGGCGTGAGGAGTATCAGAGCGGCAAGGCCGTCTCGCTTCAGTCGCTGGTGCGTTGACCATAACTCAAGTAGGTAGGTAGTACAGCCACCTGAATGATCTACCTTGCATGGTCCTTTAAGCGACATTAATAAAGACGAACTTGCATAACTTGATGTGCTGTTGACTGTAACGTTGTCAGATCATTTGTTATAAGTACTTCGAGGTACCTACCGAAGCGGCCAATGTCATCACTCATTATCATGTTGACACTGGCTGGACTATACTTGTCATTGTTAATGAACGGTTTGAGTCAACTAGCCTTTATTTTGCTAAATGAGGTATATTTAGGCTTTTTCGAATTTCCGTGAGTTAATTCAGAAGACAACTAGTTAACATAATGATTACGGACACCCTAGCAAACTAAATATAAATTGACATTTATAAAGTAAGCCATGATCAGCACCTAAAATTTATTGAAGCCCAGCAAACAAAACAGTTTAGGCTCAAATTAAAGATTGTATAAACTAAATGTTTTCAGAAACATCCAGAGTCCAGACTCCTTAAAATATACCTAGTAACCTAGGGGTGGACCCACTCGGTGGACCGACGACCTGGTGAAGGTCGCGGGATGCGCATGGATGCGGGCAGCGCAGGACCGGTCGCTGTGGAAATCCTTGGGGGAGGCCTTTGTCCAGCAGTGGACGTCTTTCGGCTGAGAGAAGAAGAAGAGAAGAAGAACCTAGGGGGATACAACCAGTATACCAGTTATCCTCCTTGCTTGACCCATCCGTATTCTGTCTGCAACCTTTGCTTGCACTAATTCAAGACTTATACAGATACAGGTTATTTTTATCCCTTACGGTGTAGACAGTGCCGAGAGTCGTGAGAATCCAAGACTTCAGTTACTTTATCGACTATGTATCAGCGTGTCTCATTTAATATTGTCGAATGGATTGAAAACATCTTTACGGTGTCATGTCAAGCGTGAGTTGAATTATAAAGAACAGATTGATTGTCAATCAAGCCGCAGACGCGGTTGATGATGTGCGATGAATATTTCACACGGACACATTTACGATCCGAGTTTTAACTCACTTGATTACCCTTGCGTATTACTAGTAGGAATATGATTTCTTATTTTGTAAAGATATGGGTACAATTATTATGTCTATATCCCTTACGGAGTAGACAGAGCCAAAACTCGAGGATCGAAAATATGTCCTGATTGTGACTGATACAATGATGAAATAGCTAGATATGTATTTATACAGATCCTAGGCCTTTATTCGACACAAAATGTCGGACATGAAATGTCACGCATTTATTTAATGCACCAAGATCTCCCTGGCGACAAAAGCTTGTGTAAAAAACTAATTTGTGTCAATCCACGGGAAAAGGTACCTTATGGTCGTTTAGAAAAAGAAATCATACGAGTTTACTTAGCTTATAATAAGCACAATGTCGTAACTGCTAACGTTCATAAAGTACCTTTTCCCGTGGATTGACACATTATATAATGATCAGACTGTAAGGATTTTTATTGTTTTCACAGGTATGTTTTATATGGCGGATAGAAGAATTACACTAGACGTTTCAGAAGCTCCACATAAGAGTGGAATATCAAGTCCTAATTTAGCAAAGTCGTCTAATATTAGCTGTCTGAAAATACAATTTGACCCGGTTTGCCTACACTAAGCTACGGTAGTAACTGTCTGGTCTACGGAACTGTTTCACCTAGTTTGGACTTCCATCCAGAGTTGGGGTACTTAAAACGTACTATTTCGTTGGGTCCAACATATTGTAGAGTTTTAGTTCTCAGATTCAACGCTCGACCAAATTACAAAGTACGTCAAATTTAGCGGTATTTACACTGGGCTTTTTGCAATGGAAATTGATGTTTAATGAAATTAGACCCTTAAGGTAAGGGTAGAGTTGCAATTTATTTTTATTTGTAACTCAATCACTTAAAATCTACTGGACAGATTTCGATGGAATTTGGTACATGGGTAGAATATAATCTGGAATAGCGCATAGGGTATTTCTTATACCGAAATATCCACGGGAGCGGAGCCCCAGGGCGCAGCTAGTAAGGCATATATTATTCCATAAGGCATATATTATTCCAAGTTTTGTAATTGTCACACAGATGAATACAATGATCAAAGGAATGGAACGTTGCACTACAAGGTCATGGTATGCCACATTGAAGTAAAAATTGATTGGCATAATACATAATTTACCTATCACCTTATTGAAAAATAAAAACAAAATGCGTTTCAAACCTAACGTCCCATTTCCATTCAGCTGTTCAGTTTTTGCCTTATGAATATTAAGTAGTTTATTCGTGGATAAATGATTGCTATGTTTATTGAAATAACAAATAAAGCCAAAAATATAATTAATACCTATAGGTAAGGTACAGACAAAAATCGCAAATCAGAATTTAAAAAAAATCTGAAAAAAGAAAAGCTACTAACTACTCCTATTCACAAAATAAAGAACTTCTACGTACTTATAGCTCTCCTGCCGGGGCCATCTGGCAATTAGAATGATTGCTCACTCTAACCCATTTGTTTATTGTGGACCACGACATGGCATCATGTCATCAAACCAATTAACTATATGATGATACCTGCACTTCAGACAACGTAATTGACCTAGTACAAATTTCATATGTAAAGCGACCGAATCTTGGAAAGCGGACTATTAGGAAAATAATCCTATTTAAAAATAAATGTGTATGCCTGGTGTTTTGTTCCAAAATCATGCAAAAACGGCTGAACGAATTAATGACATTTGACTTACTAAAGCCAGATTAAGAAAAAGTAGTTACCCACTTTTTTATCTCTGAAGTTTTAATCCCATGGGAAAAGCGGTAAACAATATTAACGCAGGCGAAGCTGCGGATGATATTGCAGAAAAATTGTGTCTTTGGATTAAATTAGGCCAAACAACATCCACGATATGCGCTTTTAACTATGTTATAGTTTATAGAGTAGTGTTGTGAAACAATAAGCGCACGTGCGCCCAAGAGGCTTGCGCAGTTAGGGTTGCCAACACAAATGTAAAATGAAATGGTAAACATAGGTATGATTCAAAATCATTCAAGAATTGATATTGTAACATTGTTGAGGTAGTTTTAATTTGATTGATAGAGGAAGTTCCGAAATAGGATTAACTTTTAATCTACTATGACCTAAAATAACAGAATGCAAAACAAATCTTTTTCTGCAAGTTATCTCGCATCCAAAATGCTTTACCTTTTATTCTGGAAATTGTAAATGAATCGTGGCCCTAGGGATAGTTGACACAAGCTAGGTCACAAACATGCTGACCAAATTGACTCAGTCAGATTTATGGGGCCGTGGGCTCCTTGAGAAATTGAGGTGGGTATATTTACTACCTCTTGAAGTCATTTCAATTGCTGCAAGAACACAATCATTGTCTGCAAATGTCGAGCTCTGTCTCTGTGTTAACAAAAGATCTTGATATAAATTTTCTTGCTTATTTGTTTTCAAATAAACATCTCACTGTGATAAAACTATGGAAATAAAAGAATAGAGCAACACGGACAAAGTGTAGAGCGTGGAGGTCCATGTTGCTTTATGATAGAAAAAACAATTAAGATGGTGTGTCATTTCAGAAAATAGTAATCCACTACTGCTGACATGTCAGATGCCTCTAGGCAACTTAAGAAAAATCTAACAACAGTGTTATCTATAAAACAGTTAAGAAAGAAAGTTGGAGCGAAAAATTCAAAGTAACCGTCAACTTCAGCTTCGCAAATCTCAAAAATTCAAAATTCTTTATTTCTTCTCCATAATCTACATATAAAACAGACAAAGTAACAGAGTAATACAATTTTAAGATTGTGAGAGACTGGTGCCTGAACTAAGCAGAGCTTGTATCTCAGTTCCCAGCAAATCTGGGAAAAACCTTTTATTTCTCCCTTTAAACAACCTCAAACGGTCGCGGTTCGACTCAGAGTATTTCTATATTGTGACTCCGATCACTTTCGCAACCAACCAACCATTGTCTCTTGCAATGCACCGACAGACAATGCATTACTGTGCATTATGATGTGACGCTTGGGAAATTACTCAGGTTGGCACATCTAAGTGAAGGCTAATTAAATAGCGAGTTTTGTCGTGCTGCGGTGAGGGACCTGGTTTCACCTGCCGATGCAAATAGAGTAAGTTTAACTGTTGCAACTTTTGCAGAATAAATCGATTTTCAGCTATTTACTTCTGCTATAGAGGGTCGACAAGCAATGTTTCTGATATGGTATCGTAATTCCTATATTCTCCTTCGTATACAATATACATTACAATTATGATCTTGATTATGTTATTTCAATTAATATATCGGAATTTCTTAAGTCACACTGTTACTAAGTCCTGCTGGGTAAAATAAGATGGAGAGATAGGTCACAAGATCTATAAATTTCACCTCTGTATGTCTGAAAATGTATTATTTTTGTGGCAGTTTATTGCTTTTAGTTTTGTGGTAATAAGAGGTGACATACAAGTGAGGATAGATGCAAGATGCATGCAAGATCTCATGTATTTACATATATGAGATTATGAGATATTGTATTTTATTCTCCTTTAATCATTACTGAGAAGAGGAACCTTCGACGAGGGAACTTCATGATGTAGCTAATAGTAAGTATACATAGTTATACATACATCCATCAGCCGCATACGTGAAAGGTTTGTTTATAACTCTTTCGCTCGTCGATCAACTGTTTTACCGCGCACGCGCCGACCCGACAATGTTGAGTCAGAAAATTCTATGAACAGAGGAGAGTGATTCACTAATTCCTTTGTCGTGGTTTGAGTATTCATAGCCCGTTGACTAGCCATAGGTTTAGTATCTAACTTGCCAAAATGGTCGCTTTTCCTTTTTCAGTTAGTATATTTTACAACAAAGCAGCCTCAGGCAGGATTGACGAAAAACACATGGTCCTGGGCCCTGGGTACAAACTGCTGTATACTGGGTATACCCCCAGTCCCCCACATACCCATTTGGCTTTCCGAAAGGAGCATTCTTAGATATACGATAAAACTGAAAAAAACTTTCATGAACGTAATACGAGTAAACAGGAAAAAACACGTAAACTGAGGTGAACAGTAATATTGGATCAAAATGGAAAATGAATGTAACAAAGATGTATGTTGACACAAAACGTTAGGTGTGGAATACCATGTATCCAACTGGACGAGACTACAGCTATTTTATGGAATTTACACCAAACATTAAACAACAGAACAGTTGAAAATAGCTAAGACTTTACAGCTATAGCAAAAAATTCACACGCAAAGGTGAACATTTTGAGTCTCTGTTTTGAACAGATACAATATCAAGTTTTGCTGCTTTATCTACTGAGTACGGGCTTCTTCTTCAAGAAGAAGATTCCTAATCAAAAAGGGCTCTTCATTTTCATATGAGACACATTACGTCAGCAAGTCACAAGAAAAACATTTCCTAACCCAAATAAAGTCAATAGACAAAATTAATACAGTCCTAGACGAAAACGAAGTCATAAAGTAAAGAGATAAGACGACCCTACGCAGTCTGTCAACAGCAAAACAACGAATTGTGCCGCACGAATCAATACAAACAAGATAACGTTCGCGAATGATAACGAATACTTCATTACTGGCAAATTGTTGCAAACATGTAATTGGAAAATTGGACCGACCCAGTTTGAGCTAATCCGCCATCACTATTCTGGATATGGAAATGTCGATAGGTACTGATTTCAAATGAGAATATGATTTCAACAAAATCCAATATTGGATCTAATAATATTTAGAATACCTAGGCTCTGCTTTTGATTCAATCTCATTTTGAAAAAGTATGTATTTGTAGTTTCATTATGATTTGGTATATATAGAGCCAGATAAATGAAAGTTGCAACTAAAAGGTCCTAAATGGAATAAATCAAAGCATTGATTTTGACCTGGATTTATAACTTTTCCTTACGTAGTTATTTTATTAGTTCTGATCAACAGTTGTATGGGTACGCTTATGGATATTGCCGACAATATTGCGTGACCAGGCCAATGAAACTTTCGCTGTACCCATAGGTACTCGTATTATTGCGTGAGGTCCGATCCGTCCAGTATCGATTCCAGAATGATAGAAAAAGTTTTAAGAGACAAATTTCACGCAAGAGAAATCATAAATTTATCGAGTGAGAGTTCGTATAAATCTTACTTCCTACTTGCTTCCTACACATTTATTCTACCAAAACAATACATTGTCATCATTACAATGAATACACTATACATTACTTCCTACTGATATTATAAACGCAAAAGTTTCTAAGGATGTATTCATATGCATGCAGGCATATGCATGTTTGTTGTCCAACAATCTTGCATCTTATAAATCAGTAGGAAGTGTAACTGCACTACAGATTAATTCTGATCCATAACGACTAAAACAGATGCAATAACTTCAATGCCCGTTTTATTTTCATCCATCTATAATTAGAAGGTGGCGGGAAGATCAGCAGAACAACCTTGACTCTCAATTTAGCAGTTTCAAGATCTATAGATTTGTACACATTTGTTTCTATTTTTCATTTTGAGGGTTTGATTTGATTTTTGTCTTCTTTTCCCTCAGTTTAATTTGGTGAAGAGTTTGTCAATGTTTATAAACAACCATTGAACGACACACAGTTTGTTTTTCATTGGTATAGGCAGTAGAACTGAACCGTGGATGTAAGTAGAAAAAAAGTGAAAACGATATTATCTACTCAATATTGTATATTTCCTAAATGGTTTTATTGGCTTATGTTGATAATCGTAATGATATTCGTGACAGCAACACCTGGGATTGGTGTGGACCTGGCATTCCACCCACGTCCCCGCCGGAAACAATATTTCCCTACATTTATTTTCTCGGTTGCCGTGCGTCGGATACGCTTACTTAGGGTAAATATTTCGTATTTGTTTTTCTTTTTATAATCTTTACGAATTTTGTTATTGAAAGCATTCGAAAAACAATGCAAGATTGATAACAAACGAATATAATTGCTTTTGATAAAATTTTAGGACTTACTTACTCAAATCAAAAGTAAGTAAGTTCATGCCAAACTAGAAAATATGAAATTTATAATGTCATCACTTGATATGGAAAAGAAAATGCATTCAAGAAATTATAGTAAAGAGCACGAGCGCCTCGGGTTGAGCCGATTGAGTCATATAAACAAGTCACGACAACAACTGATAAAGACACAATAGCCCTTGCTCTTATGCAACCAGATAACAGCGCTGCGCATTAACTTACACGATGCCATTATCTCCTTTATTACTACGCCATTATAGCCTATAATCCAATAGACGATCTTGATATACTTTCATGGAATAGAGCACGCTTGCTCACAGCTGTTGTTCACTATTTACATAATCTGACCAAAGCAAAACCGGCTACGCAGTACCAGGTGTGATGGAAAATCGATCGAATGCGATTGATTGAAGGATTCATTTGGATTACCGCAATTAATGGCTCTTGTAACCTTTGGCTTTTCGATGCAGTTGCAGAAACGACATATAGAAATGACTTCCGCGGTAATCCACTCGACGACGTCTAGAGTACTGTAACTATTGTATTAGCTAGCTGTTATTGAACTGAACTAATAGACAGACTGCCTGTATAAGGAAAATCTAAGACAATGACACAATGTCATAATACAAAATTAGTGTGACCATGAGCAAGCACTCACAATGACCGGTGAGATTTAGGTACTTTTCTACTTGCTAGAGGATATTTCTAGAGAATATTCTTGAACAAAACATGATCGATAAAAATTTTGCTATTATTCTTTTAGAGCTCGTCTAAATTAAAATGGCTCGCCCTACAACCCATTAACGCATATTAAAAATTTGCTTGTGTCCGTAAATGTTGTAGTGGGGCGTATGTATTATTTCAATTTGGTGAGGTATACATGTGTTTGGAGAGGGCAGGCGTAACAGTTAAATATTCAATCAAGTGATTTTTTTTAACTTTCACGTGGGTATATAGTTATGTAGCTTTTACTATATTGATCTTGCTTTTTGCTTAAATAAGAACGATCTCAAGAAAGTTAAATGAACATTGTTTTTGACATCTTCATGTCAAAGACGATTATCTTTTACATTTTTGTCAATTTTATTTAAATCCCTTATGTCCTATTAAATTCATTATGGATGATAGCCACAATCTTTACTGTTTCAAATTGTTCATCATCCAGCTAAAAGCCGGTCAGTTTTGGCGTTACAAATATGCCTTGAAATTTATCTGGGCTGGTGTTAAACATCCTATTATTAAAAAATTAAACAATTTTCATGGTTGGAAGCAGAGTTGTCTATCTTGTAGCATTTAAAGATTCGCTACAGATGTATGAGTAAGGCGTGGAAAATGCATTCGCTCTCAATACGCTCCGATATGGTTGGTTGTAGTCTTGTTGGAACTTGCTGCATTCTTATCATGACGAGTGTTATGTGTGCTATTCAAGATTACAAGAAAAGTTATCGCAACTTCGGATGCGATATCAAGTTGGAAGAGCAAAGTTTTACAAATTGACTCTCAAGAAATAGTTTTCAAGCAGGCATCAAGTCCAATCTTCCGTTGTTACACGTATTACTTAGTAATATTTTATTTAATCTAGCAATTGCTTAATTTGTCTCAGTTAAATACGTTATTGGAAAAATATTAAAAATACTCCGGCCAAATGTCAATGAACGTGTATATGTGTGTGTTTGTGCCAAAAGTGCTCTGGACTGGACTGCGTTTAGTGCGTCGCGTCGTCGATTTTTAGTAAACAAATAAATTAGCCGCGATTGGTGCGTTTCAGAAAAAAAAAACTCGTATAGTCGCAGCTAGGGCGGTAAGGTAATGAAAGGTCAATAATAAAATGCCTGTCGGGTTTCGGGCGTCCAATTAATTAGTTTATATTGCACTACAGTAATAAAGGAGTGAACTGTAGAAAACGTCTGGCTAGCGTAATGAAATTGATTTCACCAGCATCGAGCGGAAAGATTACGTTGACGGTCTAACGAATGTAATGAAACGAAGGTATTTTCGCGTGAAGTGTACAAAGTTGAGGGATTTCCAACGCGATTTAAGAGGGTAAACGTTACAAATGAGGTCTGAATAAAGTAAAAGAATAGTAATAGAACCGTTTCAGAAACAATTGAGTTTAGAACAGATAACGATTGAGTTAGATACATACATGACACTTCTTTTTATTATCTGTCTGTCAGGAACTCGAACCTCACCTCAGCTTCACTAGCCTCATTACAAATACCATACATGTTGAAATCTTTTGCAACTTCATGGTAGTAAGAAAGAAAGATATTGTTTAATAAAATATTATTAGAAGTGAATCACGATGATAAAATGTATTAAAATATATTAAAGAGGTTAAAACATGATGCTTACATTGTAAAACGCTAATTCAAGATGTAGCAAGCCCATTTAAGTACCTATAAGCAGGACAATTTAAATATCCCGGTTACTATCAGTGCCAGTGTTGGTAATGTCATGATGGAAATGAAATAGAAAAATTGCCACTTTAAAAAATTCCGAACACTTAAAAAGCGCTACTTCATAAGCATAAAGTTAACTTTCAGTCAATTTGCTTCCAATGGAGCGTGTACGAGAACTTTTAAACTATCAGGATACCTTAGATACCGAAGTCTAAGGATCATGCTACACTATCAATATCAATGGTTAACGGAAAATTTCCTCCATGTTCAAGCAATTTGTTGGATTTAAGTAATAACCAAAAACTAACAAGTACGAAAAAGGAGTTTTAAGAAGAAGTAGGGATGGATATATAATATATAATATATAATTATATATCCATACCCAACCAGCACTTAGATATATATTTTCGTAAAGTCAGACCTGAAACAAGTCAAATTCAATAAGTATGTATGTATGTAGATGACAACGCAAATCAATTTAGACATTGAAATAAATTTTCCAAGAGCCTCTCGCGACTCACGAAATGGAATAAGTCAGTCAGTATAATACAAATGAAATAAGTCTATGCTAAGAATAGGTGATAATGATAACCGATCGATTTGTAGGTAATGACTCAAATTGCTAAGTCTCTGTACTTAAGGTTAATATTCTTTTAGCAAACCACATTGGGTTAGTTCTAAGGACGCACTGTAAGGTACCAAGAAGCCATTGATGTGACTAGTCTCTGGGTCAAACACATGTTACCATTTTGCCATCTGCCTTCACTTTACCTTTACTTGATAATGCTCTATTTCTATACAAGAGAAAGTTCACTTTCAGATAGTTCAGTTCCAGAGTTTGCATTGCTTATACAGCGAGTTTGACACTTGAATCTCACCAGTAATGTATTAGATTTTGGTAATTTAACATTACTTACTTGGACGACTGTATTTTTCAACATCTAGAGGCGTTAGGATTTGTCTGGATATAAACTTCGGAGTATTTAAAGATTCGTCGAACATTAAAATCATTTATTCGTTTAGATTAACATTGCAATTACAAAAAACTAGTCAAAATGCCGCTCCGAATTGTACCCGGCTCAAAGGTGCACATAAAGCTAGCTCAATTCCCTTTCTGAATATATGCTAATGCAAAAGATATTGTGAGTAACTCTAATTCTTTGAATAAGTATTTTATCTTGTGTTTATTGACTATTATTTCCTTTATAGTGCGATATTTTTTTATAGTTCTGCTAGGTTTATTGCATTATAATGTAACGTGCACTACTTCAAACATAACGGCAGCATCAACGTGGATTCATTCTAAATTGGTATCTGGACTTGATGGAGGATCGGGTTTTATCATGTAATAAAGACCTATATCTCAAAGGATTTAGAGATTTACAACACATGAACGAACATAGCTAAATCCCTTGTTCGACCGTCGAAGATGTTGAACATGTACCTATGCCTCTAGCCATACAATACAGTATACCATACTTATACATTTGTATGATGGAAAGGATTTCCTTTCCTTCAACTATATCGACTATAGTAGCTTGATGATATTCGAGAACATTTTCCAACAGAACGTAATCAATAAATAAAGAAAGCAATAAATTTAGAAATTTTACTGGTCGCTATAAACTTTATAGGGCAATTTATAAATAGCCAGTAGTGTAATAGCGTAGTGTTACAATAATAACTGACCTAGGAAACCGTGTTTATAGGATCATTCGGCACGATTGAAGATGAGACTAATTTTGAGGTGATTGAAGATACAAAGTGGTATTTAAGTATAAAATAGTTTTTAAAATGTCTGTGTCACCAAAATATCATTGTTTTCGGAGAAGCAGATGATTAGGAGAGCTATAAAAACTATTAGAGAAAGGAAGACAGAAAACAATATGCAATTTCACTAATAAAAGGCTTCATTGATGATGATGAAATGCCGATTACAATATGTACATGTAAATTAACATCAGTTGGTGGCTCCAAGGACTTTCTTGTCCACTTGAATACATTGAACAAATTAACATTGAATAAAATACCCAATGAATTCAAACAAACACCTTCAAGGTACAATCGGAAAGATCTAGAATAGAGTAATGATGTACACAAGCAACCCACGATTTTAAATTAATTTATACCATTCTTAGTAATCCTGTGTAAATAATCTACTTATTCTTAGTATTTTAGATTAAGTGTTATGAGAAGAGTGCGTTCTACTAAAGATAGTTGAACCAGTTGATCAAGCAAAATTAATACATTAATCATGATTTATGATATCAGTATAAAGAAATGCTATTCTTTACTTTTTCCAAGAATATCTCAAGTCATAATTACTCGTATTTATGTTTTAAGATATGCTATCTTAATACAAATTATTATTGTATTAATATAATACTGATTTGGACGAAAGTAACGAATGCAAATATGTAGTATTATTGTTAAAATCAAATCTTTCAACTATGCAAGGAATACGTTTAGTTAAGTCGTATCGTAAAAACATTTCATTGTTGACGAAAATGTGTGCATTGAACATGACTCGTTCGTTCTTAACTAAACTCCTAAATACCTCTGCTCTTACCAGGCATTAAGCCCATAGTTTTACTGCCTTCAGTCGACTTACATCACCATTTGGGGGAATAATAAGACTGGTAGTATTATTTCGGAAAACAACAATTTCGGGTTCACCAATAAACTACTATCAAGCTAAACGTGGTGGAATTGTCTCGCGGCGTAATACTGTTAAATAGTATGATAACAATTTTATATGAAGGAAGTAACCATTCCTTGTGGTAAACAGGCCCATGGGTGGTATTCCAACAGATCGATCCCTATTATTAGACACCGGGGAGGTGACATCTCAAACAACTTGTCAAGTGGAGTCAGCTGTTTGCGCGGCTATCGGGACCCCCCGCCGGGATGTAAACAAACAAGTTTCGGGTTTCAACGTTTGTGTCGATAACGTTGAATAACAATGAGAACCTCCACGTGGGCTGTGTCAGACTTCTGACAATGTATGTAAATTGGACTAATAAAATCACGCCTCCGTCTATTTTGGATTGATTAAGTTTCCAGTAACTCAATTATGTGATACCAGTCTGCTGCGCCCCGGGGCTTCGCTATCGTAGGAATAACAGACTTAAAAGTAGCATAAGTGCTATTCCAGGTTATATCCGAGTACCAATTTTCATTGAAATCCGTTCTGTGGATTTTGCGTCAATGAGTAACAAAAATAGGTACTCGTAAAATTTCGCATTTATATATTAGTTAGTAGGCGGTGCCAGCCAATACATATTTCAGTCTGTTTCTAGGTATGCCTTATTTGTTATAAACCTCATTTTCTCCATCTGTTTTTGTTTTTCTCTGCAATTTTTATCTTCAAATCTCTCAGAGAGATCCTAAAAAGCAAACAAACGAAGGCAAATATTTGAAATGAAACAAGAAACACTAAAAGAGATAATAAATCATTATGGATCATAAGCAGGAACCTTGACAAACAGAACAATTAGCAAAAGATAGCTAAGGAAGGTTGAATTAAGATCAATCCTGTACTGAACCTGTAATAGGTCCTTTGATGACTCGTGCACTAATTACAACCAATTTTACACTTTACTACATTGACACAAAGACATTAATAGATCGTATCAAAGGAGCAGATGGTAAAAACAGCTGTGTAGGCGACCATAAACAATTAAATGGCCGTGAACCTGTAGAGTTTGGTGACTCGGAGACAGCTGATTTTTTACCCGACTGCAAGGATAGGGTTATGATTTTATTACAAACAGAGGCGACTAAACATTTAAACATGAGGTCCTTTTCTAAGGTCAATTGATTGAAATACGAAGCCAATCAAGATCCTACTAAGTATGAAAGATCAATTAAAATCAAATTTAAATCATTGAAATACTGAATCCGGATGCGACTGTTCATTAGATAGCTAACTTTTTGTTGAACTTGTAATCAAAAGTGAGCATGACTAGATAAAGATCGAATATCTTTTGTATTGTTTTTGCTTTTCTAAAAACTACCACGATCGCATCTCTGTAATTGTGGAGCAAATTATAAATCTCTCAAAGGCTTCGAGATACAAAGGCTAGGGTCGTTAGTCGTCTTTTCAAAGAGTTTTTGTATGAAGCACGATTGATTACAATCACTAAGAACGACAGGTTCTTCGACTGGTCTAATACTGGTTTTACCGGTTGGATTTGTAGGTCTCTCGAGACGTAGGTCTTCCGTGTACACAAATTTAACCTGTGGTATTATGATTTGGACGGTTATTGCAATGTGAAAGGCATAATCAAATTGAAGTGTGGGTCTGATTATTTACTGATAGATAATTTTGATAATGAACATAGAACACTTGATAGATTTATAGTTTCAATAACTATATTTTGTTACTTTTATAGCCTCCTATTACTTTTTAGTTTTTTGTGTAAGTATAATTAATTTTCAAAGTAATAATGTTTATTGCAAAATGAAAAGTTTTCTGACATGAAGGACTCACACTGAAGTTAGTTAAATTTCTATCCATAATCCATACAGAAAAAGGAAATTGTTAACAAATTACATTCAAATGTACATTCGTTTGAAGAATAAACATGATTTATTACAGCTATTTGTTCATCAGTTCATTAGACTTATGAATTCTCTGTGATGATCACATAATGATGCTCAAGCGATTCGATATGGATATATTAGCGTTTTCTTCATGAATAGCTTCATTCATCGGTGTAAAACCATGAATGTCTGTTCAGTAGTTCATGAATTTATCAAGTCAGAGAGACATAGACGGGGAATTTACATTGTAAGAAGCATAGATAAACACTAAAAACAGACACTAGAATTTTGCAACAGAAATAGAAAGATAACATTTAAGCAATCGTACTCAGACAATTTGCAGCTAACAATGATATTATGCTAAAAGTTATCACTATTCTGTAGTCAGTAGTCAGCAATGGAGCGTTGCTCAGCTGACTGGTCATAATAACAATGCAAATGAACTCAAGAGGCAAATATAGCTAATCTTGTAATAGCACGGATACTTCGAGAAATTGCAGGGATGAAATGGGATTATGGGATTCAATACCACGCATTTAGATACGCAATACACATGTGGATTGATGAGGTTGAAAATAAATCTGAATTCGTTTTGACGATGTCTATTATTGTAATGCTTCCTCCATCTTGTAATAATCAATTATATCTTACTAATATTAGGTATATGCGAGAGTTGTGTGATGTTTAATTGTTAATCAATCACGCAAAATCGACTGGATGAATTTCGATGAAATTTGGTACAAGGTTAAATTAGAACATGGGGCACACTTTATAATATTAATTCCCATTTGAGTATAGTCCCGGGGTGCAGCTAGTTTATTGCAATCGCATTTATATTCAAGCTTATTATACTATAAGCTGATCGAAAAATTGTTGTAGGAAAAGTTTGTTTGTTTTATCTTGTACGAGTAAAAAAAGTTCTTTAATCGGCCCTGAATTTTTTAAGTTGTAGTAAAGTACATAGGGGCTTCTAATTCTGCTTACTTATCTTGTGATCCAATAATAATAACGCAGCTTATCTAATTATTTCGTCTGAACTTAATCAGCACAAAATTTATTACATTACCAGTCGGCCTATTTAACCTTGATTTAAATTCTTGAAGGTTTCTAAGATCAAAAAAATAATAATTAGTAGCTATCCGAAGATTTAATAAACTGTTCATGTAGGTTTTTAATTAATAATTATGTTAAATATAAAACATTATTAAAAACTGCTAAATGAGCTAAATTAAATATTTAAATATAATATAAATATACAATACACTTGCTAATAAAATAATAAATAAATAAATATATACGGACAAATCACACAGATTGAGTTAGCCCCAAAGTAAGTTCGAGACTTGTGTTATGGGATACTAACTCAACGATACTATATTTTTATAACAAACTAGCTTTTGCCCGCGGCTTCGCCCGCGTGAATTTCCCACGGGAACAGTGCTTTTTCCCGGGATAAAAAGTAGCCTATGTGCTATTCCAGGTCATTATCTACCTCTGTACCAAATTTCATCGAAATCCGTCCAGTAGATTTTGCGTGATTGAGTAACAAACATCCTCACAAACTCACAAATTCACAAACTCACAAACTCACATCCAAACTTTCGCATTTATAATATTAGTATGGATACATATATAGATAAACATCCAAGACCCGGGTCAATCTGAAAAAGATCATTTTCCATCTTGACCCGACCGGGGATCGAACCCGGGACCTCCGGTGTGGCAGTCCGGCGTGATGACCGTTGGGCCACGGAGGTCGTCAACTGATATGGAGGCATTTTTTTATGGAATTTTAGAGAACGCCCGAACCACAACGCGACCGTATTGCGTATTTACGAAAAGTGGCGACGCGACGCGTGAAACGCGCTCAGCTTAGACCGAATTTGTGTAGGTTGATATGCTGTTGACTGAACTAGTTATTTTCGAGGAGATCTGTAATAAATCGACAAACATCCGTCGGTATTGGCGTATAAAATGATTAAGCTAATATTATTACAAAATTATAGTTGGGGACGTACAATTTGCAGTTATAATTTGTGTAAATCAGATTAGTTAGGATCTATGAAAAGAAAGAATGTGGGTGTGGAAAGAAAACTTGTATTTTATTTATTTATTTAAAAAAACTACAAGCACAGTTTAGTACATATGTTCGAATAAATACAAGGTCTAAATAATAATAATACTGCAATCGTTTTCAATGCAGCTGAATTTAATAAGTTGGGAATTTATGACTCTGTAATTAAAGATCATGAGACGAGAATGAGCATAATGCGTGTGGAACTTTCCAGCAATCAAGAGCTCCTAAATTTTAAGCTATTAATAAAAATTTCCATCGACCAGCACGTTTAAATTTGGTTAAAATCGATGAAGGTGCGAATGATTAGATCATTGAATCGCAGGCCGAGGAAGTGTCACTGGCCGAGCATGAGCATATCATCAAGGATGGAGTTGGGGGTGAACGAATTCCAAGTAGGTGTCGATATCGATCGCAGGTCAACGAAACGTGTACATGCAGTCAATTGAACTGATTAAGTGTTAAGTGCTATGGTAGATTAAGTTTGTAAAGGTAAGGATAATGATGATGATGGATCTTTACATAAATTGGCAGTAAAGTAAATAGAGCATTAAAATATGCTACACTTATCCCCGAAATATCATTAGTGAATGAAATCATGGGCACAGATACTCTTTAATAAACTCACAGAGCCACAATTTGAGAAGATATGCAAATTTATAAAAGGTTTGAATTTGATCGGCGACCGACGCGACCGTGGGAGAATTCCAGGTGAATCAATACAACTAGGTATTTATTTAATAAAAACCTTTAGCAAGATGTAAACTAAAAGAAATAATCGCTGAAGCAAAGCCTTTCTCATAATAAACGAAGTTTGAGTTTTAATTATAAGCAGCAGGTCACTATGATAGTGCTTGAGCATAGATAAACCGAGGTACAGAGTTGGGTTTGAATTTTTAAGGTCGAGATCATATTGTAATAGACTATAATAGTCTGGATAGAACGAAATTTTGTTCTTATCATGCTATAGAGAGAAATGCCACCTAAAACATAATATTTAAAACCATGTGACCGAACATAACTAACCTAGGAAGTTAAGGATACAGATTCTGCTGTAATCTAAAGTCTCATGAGATTTACCATTGTAAATCATCAAAATATTGATAAATCAACAAATAGATAGAAAGGAAGGAGGAAGTGTGAATAAGTGAATATTTATCTGTAATAACAGGCAAGGCAGCTCAAAAAGTAATACAGAATCACTCAATCGAATAATCATTTCAGCGTTTTTTTATTACTTTCTCTAAATCCGCTTATCGCCCGTCGCAGATGCGAGCCCGAAGGTTAATAAAATGTTTTGGAGGCACCTCCACATTACTCGGTTACTGGCCCCGCATCGCAGCGTCCTCGCAATAATACGATGATTCACCAGATTTGTGTGGTTCAAAATAAATACAGGAATTTAGCTCAATTGGGTCAACGATGGATATCTTTACTGATGAATTTTCGCTAAAGCTGGACGGATTTATTTGCCTTTGTATACGAATTCAAGCGGAAATTTTTAATTTTCGTGGAAATTTCAGTTATGTAGCTTTACGTACGCTTTTGCTTTTTTATTTACTACAACAAATCAGTATTGTTTCCGTAAATATGAGCAATAAAACCATAACAAATCAGCTATTTTGTCAGGAAGTTGACAAAATAAAAACACGTAATGAATTCTGGGCAATTTATGCAATTAGCGCAGCTCGTCTGAAGCGAGCGAGCTGCATAACGAATAGTGCATGCAAGTTACAACAAATTGGATCGTGCTGGGACCTGAGACATCCCGTAATCGTAGGGTTGCTTCAAATGTAAAAAATATCGAGAAGGTGATCATTTGAAAATGACTTGTGTCTTACAAACACATCTATTTCTTTATTAGTAAAGCTATCGGAAAACGGACTACATTTTTTTCATGTGCATTTGAGGTGTTCTTTACTAATTTTGAGATTCCATAGACTTTATTGTGAAGCATAGAAACTGTGTGTTTATTGAGTCGACAATTTAAATGTTCTAGAGGATAATTTGATGACCCTACAGGGATGCAAAAAGATTGGCGCGACTAAGTCGTAAAACATTCACAATTAACAAGTCGTTGACCTTTACACACAGTATACAGCCAAACAGTTTTTAATAAAAAAGAAAATACACAAGTTCTCAAAACTAAAACGCGATCTGGTAAATTATGAAATACGTATGTAATGAATTACTGAGAGTGGATAACTCTATGATTCATATGAACTTTCAACAAGCAAACCTCAATAGTATTTTTTCAGAGAAAGTGACAAAATCGAACAGAATGTTAGTTATTTATACACGTAAATTACATGTACTTGCTTATTTTCTAGCAAGATCCGTTTACTTATACTAACTGTAGGTATTTACCAGACCAAGCGAATGCTGGTAAAGTAAATAACTAGAATTTCAAACTAAACTACTTGGAGGGGGTGGTAGACGCCAGACTAGAGGTAGACAATAAAGTGATGTTCCTAGGAGAGGGAGGATATCAAAACTGCAGAGCAGACGGGAGACTGCAGACTAGACGGGAGTCTCATTCACGCATGTCTAGACAGGGAGATAGTGCAGACTTTATTGCTTCAAAATAAATGGCTTCGTTTACTAGAATTTGTTAAAATAGACGGTATGAATCTGTAATGTATAGTTTAAAGGACATATACTTTATTTCCACACTATCAGCTCGCTGCGTGTTATTTTGCTGTACATGTCCTAAGGTAATCCTGTTCATTTCTGCGCGAGAGAGCAACAAAGATCCATCAAAATGTCCAGCCTCATAAACTTTCGCATTTGTAATATGTATCAGTAGGATTTTGCTCCAAGTTATTTTTGTAAAAAATTGCATTCCTTAGAGAGATATATAAGAGAGAATGTAGAGCTTGAAATGCAGATAAGGTTTTGGAGAATCATAATGTTGTCAGAGCAAGAATGGTAACAAAATTATAAAAAAATTGAATTCATGGAAGACTAGAAATAGAGATATTGATAATACAATTAAAACAATGATCATGAACAATGTTCATTCTTTAGTTTTGTCCGTTTGGCCTATTTGTCCATTAGTTACATAAATCATAACATGTTCAATGAACATGTTATGACAAAACTAAAGAAAGCGTCATACTTTTCTTGTTTTTGTTGTGTACTTTGTCTTTTAAAAGTAGTGTGCAAATAAACTATGTAGGTACATTATGCGCATACGCAACTCTGCTACTTATTTTAGATTTACGGCGCATTATAATAGAAAGTGCGTCGTAGATCCTTACAAAGGGCTTGAGACAACGGAAATATTCTACTTGAACTCTTTGGAGTTCCGCCAACACATCTGATCCTAGTCTTATATAGCAAACTTGTTTAGACATCAAATTATACAGCGCGGGATTAGAAAGCATTACGAAGAAATGGTTTATTCACCCTTTGTGCATATTAAATTTCTTTGGGAAGAAATCTATAATATTGAATAATCTATACCTACGTATAATAAAACATTAAAATATTTTGTCTGTAAATTTAGTATTTTTAACTAAATAGGATGGTACTTAAAAAGAATAATAGAAAGCAAAAAAATTTTTAATTGTCTGTCTGTATGTATGATCACGCTAATCTCCGAAAGTACTGAACCGATTTGAATGAAACTTTTTTTGTTGTATAGCTAATAAGCCTGGGCAACATTTAGGCTATAATTTATTTTGAAAACTGGATGAAGAACCTTAACAGAACAGCTAAACTATAAGAAATATGGAAATGGTGCCTTAACAAAAGTCGTTCAACCTGATGAGCATTTTCTGATGACGTATAAAAATTTAAGATCTGGAACATCTCATGAAGAACTGCAAGAGACCAGCTACACTATAACATATATGGAAATGGCGCCTTATTAAAAGTCGTTCAACCTGATGAGCATTTTCTGCTGACGTATAAAAATTGAAGATCTGGAACATCTGATGAAGAGATTTTTCATCTAATCGAAACTCATGCGGACGAAGCCGCGGGCGACAGCTAGTAAGAAGTAAGAATAGGGAATAATAGAAGATGAATTTTCTATCAGGCATGGCATATCTTAGAAATTTTGATAGTTTATTATACTAGCATATAGTTTCCCAAAACAAATCTTTAATCTTGGCCAGCCGATATTCTGTAATGAACAAATTATACTTGCTTTACAAGCAAGGATAATAGTGATATCATTAACTTTTTTTTGAAAAATGAAAAATTTTTCTGACAGGCAAAATTCTGTTCCGATGATGTCGACAGCGATTGAACTTGATGTTCAATTTTAATTTATTCCAAAAGTGTGTATGGTAATGATTTTATTTTAGAAGACTAGGTCGTCAGCATAGAAGCCAATTCAGAGTAGTTTGATGACGAATCCCGTTATTGAAGTGGTCTAGATACTTTTTATTCATTGAAATGTGTGTAACTAATGACATAGGTTTTAAACGAGCAACAATTTGGAGCGATCAGTGTCAAGCAACTGTACAAATAGTGCGACACTTTTGAGGTCTCGTGGCAACTAATTTAAATTTTGTTTTAAGAGGCTTTTTGGAGAAATTATTGACTATTAAATTACAACAGTAGAGCTAAATATACAATGGAATATTTGAGAAATTTAATGAAGGTTCTTTTACTTGCAAAATACGAAATAAAATTTATTTAACAATTTGTTAACACAAGTGAAATTTTGAAACTATAACGAGATTTTTTAAATCTTTTTGCATAAAGCAATAAATATGTAGACAGAGAATAATGTGAAAGACTTTAAACCTAATAACTTGGTTTTTGTATACTGTTAGCAGTTAAGTTTTGTGACAATATGTGTTTTAATTAAATATATATAAATAATAAATAAAATAATATAAATAAATAACTTATATGTAGGTAGATACCTAGTACGTCTAAGCAAAGATTTGAAATCACTGAAACGTAAAACCGTTCACTCAGCCTTCAGACTTACCTGAGGAGGGGTCACTGACCCACAAAGGTTGTCTTGTCGCAGCACAATTCATGGAACAATAAAAACTCTTCAGTCTCGTAATATAGCAAAATTTATTTTAGCTACGCTTTCAAGCAAAATATAACGACGCAGAAGCCGCGCAGTATGTTTTTTTGATACAATTCAATTTTACTAATAAGTTGAGTTTTTGAAGAAAATTAAACATCCATCATGTCTTTTATCATTTTGCTCAAGATATCTAGCAAATAATTTGGCACAGAGATTGGATTAGGGCCTGAAAATTATAAAGGCTTTTTTCCCCCTGCCTGCCCCTAACAATAATAAATAAATACCTTCTTTTTTTTAGACGAAGTCGTGGGCTTTTCTTACTTTACTTACTTTAGACGAAATAAAAAAGTAAAATGAGAGGGAGTACATACACAATTTTTATGCAGATTTCGTTTAATCTGGGTCCCAACGAAATGTAATTTTAACTTATTTAGTCTTGGTTTATTTACTTGAATTAAAGCCAAGTTTGTAAACTTTCACTGTCCTGGATCCTTGTTGACCTCAAGTTGCGGACAAAGGCTAAAATGTTGGCGAATTCTAGAAACGGATCTCTTCAAACCGGTTCTCTATGATTTAATGAATACAATATTAATGGATAGAAAATAAATTTTCCATTCGCCACTAAAATGGGAGTTTTATGGTTACCAAACATTAATTAAGCTCGTTACTACCGATATTGCATTGTAATATCTACATTGAGTATAATATACATAATACAAGATTGCGACAAAATAAAAACAAAATGAATATGTGAACAAAGGTAATAAAACCAAGATTAACATTAACACGTTATCTGGAGGATTATGACTTGGCTATAAAAAAAGACAGGTACTTTACCTGGAACGTATGAAGAAATCTGCTTAAATCTATATGAAGTGAATCATATCTATTATGAAGAAATCTATGATCACGAGAAGAAACAGCATACTTCAAACGACAAGTCAAAACGAAAAGCTGCAGTAAGCAATATAGGTACATACATAGAAATTGTTAATTTGTAAAAGTGCACAAAAACTACGAAAATGTTCCACGAAAGAGGCCAACACCGCACAAAGGAACCTAGGCGTGGGCGGTGGTGTTAACTTACTTTTTCACTTAACTATTGAACACAAAAGGACGCTCAATGAATTTAGTTTTGCTAAAAGAGAAAATATGCGCATTGAAGTAGCATTAAAAGGATCTTCTGCGAACTGCTTTGTCCATTGATCAAATAGAGTGGATGTCATAAAAAGATAAATGAAAGATATTGGCTACAAAGAAGACCTTTACCTGGATTTTGTAATATTCTGAAGACCAATAGGCAGATCACAATACGATTATATAAAATATTGTTGAAGTTTCTGACGTCTTTTGTTTTGAATAATACTTTCTTATCAGTACAATAATAAATAGTCGTTTCTAGACTGTTTGGTGCAAAAGCGAAAAGCGGTTTATCACCTCTGATTATGATAGTTATCAGACTATTACACTTAAGTAGGTTACGGATTAGTTCATTGACAGAGTGATATCTGAAACTAGAATAACAACGCAATTAGCAATTGAAACAGGAAGTATAAAGGAAACATGCAAATATTTTGTAACTCAAGATGTTTGAAACCAGAGAATATCGACTGGGTTGTGTTGTGTGTGACATGCTAAGAAAGCTTAATGGGGACGCGTGTTATGATTATGAATTTCATTGTCAAGTTCATCTTAGGGTTTTTCAACTATTAAATATGTTATCCACAATTAAAAAAGTTTCAAACCTGACGATTAAAGGATTCAAATGTAGAAAACAAATCAAACAATTCAAATGTAGAAAACATTTGAATCCTTTAGGTAGAAAACATTTGAATCCTTTAGTCGAATTTGGACTTTTTAAGATATGCATGCCTAAAATTTAGTCACAAGACCATTTTGCAGATTAGGATTCGAATATAAACAGTATTAAGAATTTGGAAGGCATAAAAATCAACACCTACATACTAGGTAGTTGACATAACTGTTTAGTAAATAAACATTTGCTAGGTCAACGGTTGTGACCGCAAAAAGTTGAATCATAGTGTCATGTAGTGCTATACTGAGTACCAGAGTCGGTACCGTTACCACCAGGCGATCAGAGAGCCATAAGAGGTACCGCTATGCGCCTTGTACGGCAGGCAGCCAAATTATAACTGTATCTATCTGCAGTCGAAGGTTGTTGTCTCGAGGTTCAGTGGGACGTATGCAGCTCATTACCAGTGAAATCGTGCGACAACGCCTAATGACCATCTTTTGAACTTTCCACTTGTGTTGCAAGCATGTTACGTTACTTATCTCTAGCTATGGTCTCTAGCTTTGCATTATCTACAATAGAAAGTTAGCATTTGTTTTCGTTATTACCTTACCTATGTTAGTTCTTATTCTTATTACATATATATTTTGATATTTATTACAACGAGCTATTTTGGCTAGATCATTTTGAAAATGATTTAAAAATAAATTGTCAACAGAGGGAAGTCTTTGATGTGTTAATAAATATAGTGGTCCTAGAATAGGTACTACCCTGAGGAGGTGCACCAAATTTTTGGTCATCTTTTTTGGTATCTAATAGGCAAATGCTAAGTGAAATCCTATCCTCGCAAGCAATTTTACTGTTTCAAACAAGTAGAGACCAAAAATCCGAGAAAATAGCTATGGTTTGTAGGTAACCCTAATTCCGATCGAAGTGACATTGACATTTCTGTCACACTGAAGTTATTTCAGGCTAATTTCTTCGTTTTGTATTGGTTATGTGTACCTACCTACTTGCTGAGGTCGTGTACCTGGCACTCGCTTAGGTCGTGTAACTGCGTCGTGTACTTAAAACATGTGTTATTTACCTATCTCATTTAGATTTTTTTAGAAAACATAAAATTATAGATAGGTACCTGTCTACCTAGAATCTAGGGTATTTATTGAAATAACATCAAAGGTGAGTGATTTTAAAATCATTGAAATTAGGTGGAAATTAACCATTCAATTGTCCCAATTTTATGTAAAAAGTTGGTAAATAGGTACCTTCCAAAGGCAATATTCATTACAAAGGCGCGTCGCTTCGATGAAAATGCATTCAGGCATTCGTTGAATTGCATTCGACTTATCCCCTTCAATCCATCAATATTATGATTTTTTCAGATCACAATTGACGCAGCTATCCGCACAAATGAATAAATGAAATAGATTATGCTAGCTATATGGTAGCTAGAAACTAGAAATCGAACGTTCTAGTGTATTTATACGTTTTAAATTAAAAACACGCAGATATCGAACGAAACTCGCCAAAAAAACTTACCTTCTGGCAGAGCAGTGAACGTGTAATTTTAAAACTTGGTGAAAAACTCTTCGCTGACGAAACAGGGGCTCGCCACAAAACACAGTACACAATATTACGCAGAAGAGACAAAAATCTTTAAAATAACTGCACTAAATTTAGCCAACGATTGCGATAACGTGAATATTTCTCGGGAGAACGTTACGCACGTCTGACGATCTCGACGTCCACACGCGAACAGCGGTTCGGTCCGTCGCTCGCTCGCTCTGCAGCCGTGGCGTAGCTTGTCAACAAACAAAGAGTTCGCTTGCGGCCGTTTGCGCAGGCGCAAAGACGCCACACGCACACAATACAAACGCGTGTGAATGAACACGTAAACATTGAGTATATTTGTAGATTTCGCTATAATCACTCTATTTCGCAGCAAAAGTGTTCCTTGGTACTGCGTAGTATTCATCCATAGAGGAACGAGGCCGCTGAAGATAAACGGTGTTGCTTTCAGACCGTTATTCGCCCAGTTCAGCTACACTGGCTAATCAGTCGCAGTTACAAGCAACATAACATAACAATAACAAGGTTGTTATCAGCGCTGGGTTATCAGCAGACGGACAGCTGATTGAAACGTATTCGTTCTCAGAAAATTTGGTAGCACGAAATGAAAAGTAACAGATACGTCACTTAATTCGTACCACTATATCGATGCTTCGTACAGTCAACAGAATATTAGCATACTCAGTCCATTGAAGATACGCCGCTATTACCATCTTGACTGACATGCAGTGCAGCTGACCAAATACTTCTGATTCAAATTCATTAAAACCCGAGTCCATAACATATGTTGCAACAAATAAATTATTGTTCATATTAATTTTGACTCGAAAAGAAGAACAATGACAGAAAATTCCAAACATACGAAAACGATAAATCTGAAGGAAGTAGATAAGTAAATGGTAAAGCAAGAATAACTGTAATGACCGAATGATTAAAGGAAGGAAATGATATTCTGTGCCGACTTCACATAGAAAATTGTTAAGTAGCTAAGTATACAAGAAGCAACACTATATGATTTGAGTAATTTATGGCTGTGTCGGCTCGTGAAAGGTCACCAGAGCGTTAGCACGCAGCTAACTCTGAGCCTACATAAATAATATCGAGTGTAATGTACTCTTACACTTCACCTTTCGGTAGAAATTGTAAAATAAAATATTGCCGACGAATTTAGACAAGCTACACTACTGCAAATACCAATGTAAACAAAATATTTTCTAGTTCCATGTTTTCGCCGGATGTTTGCATATAAAATTAGGATAAAATATATGTTCATCCGTGGCTTCTTTCGTGTAATATTCATGTTTATTATCGTACTCACTCAGGGAGGTATCTTAGTTTTTATTTATTTTTCTCGTAACACTTGTAGGCCCGGAACTAATATGTTATTTAGCACAGAACACTATTTTCTACCTTCTGTACACATTTATAGATTGCCGATGTGGTGGTACGTCCGATATTTTTCTAGTAATTAGTCCTTGAGCCCATACGATGAAATGTGTAGTTAGCTTAGGCATAGCAATCTTTGACACCGTCTGCCAAGAACTTTCGGCCATTTCAGAAATGGCAGTATTATATTTTCGCTCTCTACGATTAAAGGGCTAAATAATCCCACGTATGTCGTAGTGATGCAATGTGACCCTTAAATTTTTACGAAAGTAAATTATTTTCTCAAACTTCCGACCAATTTTCGGTACCAATTTCTCCTGTTTCTCGATCAGCACAACTTTTCTGATCTTATCATGCATTTCATCGTAATTAGTGATGTGCCGTTGCCGAAATTATCAAAGAAACAGCGGAAAGTTTCTTGGAAATTTCTCGGAAATATTCTCGAGAACGTAAAATTTTCCTAAAAACCTGAGACATTTCTGAGAATTTTCGGAAAATGAACACGATTAGCGAATCGTGATGTCATATGACGTAGGAAATTCAAGGCTCACAAACCTTAGTTAGGCGATCTATAGTAAAAGTAACTTTTATAATCTAAATAAATCAACACATTTTCAAAGTGTTGATGTCTTTTGCAATGAACTTGTTGCTCCACTTTGATTATTAGTTGCTCCAATAAAAAAGTAAAAGTAGAAAATCTATGGATCTTAGTTATTGTTGCATCAGCTATATTTATAGAGTTTTTAAATATAAACTGTGGCGGATTAGATAAGAAATCGACAATTGTGTATATAAAATGTGAAGCACTGATGTCAAGTGTACACTTCACAGCGTTATCTGTCTGTAGGACAAGTAAAGATTAAAATAGAATAGGCAATACAAATCTAGGTACTTAAGTCATCATACTAGGCATAGAATATATAACACAAATCTAGGTTAGGATCGAGAAGTAACCGTTTATGTCAAAACCCTCAGGTAATTTTATTGAGATTTACTATCTGATATATAGGAACAACCATAACCGTGTATGAGGGAGGAGTGTTGTGAATGTAGTGGAAGCGAGAGAGATCTGTAATGATCGTAGTAAGTGGAAATCTCTGCCTACTTCTTGGGGAACAGGCGTGATAGCAAATTTCACTAGTGGATTAGGAACCAACCACTCTAAAATGTTCTGGATTTTTTTCAATATCAGTATAGATATAAGATCATCTTTCAATTTAGATCATAGTATTATTAATTGAATAACAACGAATACAATGTTATCTTAACCTCCGGGCAACATTAATTTGGAGAACAGATGGGTTCTGGGAATCTGGGATCACTTACAAAACAAGTTGTATGTCATCAATAATACGAGTTACCTTCTTGGCTTAGCGACTAACTAACGTGATTATACAGACTGTAAAAACTGTACCTAGGAGAAATTCAAGTTAATCAAAACTAAAAAAAAATCGTGGACATAAAAAAGTTCTTTGTTGATTTTCTACTATCAAATTGTTCTCGTAAGTCAGTAACAAAATACAGAATAACAAGTTGGAAAACAATAATATTGTTGTGGTGTTGACGTTGAGTGGCGTAAATATCATGAGCGTGTTAATTAAGAAGCTCCACCTCCATCTTCTGATGTGAGAGGATTTTCCTGCATCAACATTTCAACAGTATTTTGATAAGAATTTCATCTCCTAAACCTAACGGTTATTGTTCTCAGTTTAATTAACGATTTTTAATATAATCAATTGAATGATAATACAATTATTATTTAATCTATACTGTATGTATATGAGAAATAATATTAGATACCTAAGTATAAATGATAAAGTTTGAACGTGAGTTTTTGAGTGTTTGTTACTCAATCACGCAAACTCTACAAGATGGATTTTGATGAAATTTGGTACACGGGAAGGAAAATAGCACATAGAGTAACTTTTATCGTGAAATTCCCAAGAGAGCATAGTCCCAGGGCGCAGCTCGTGCTAATATTGTCTAACTTTGGACATCGTAGGACACGCTCGGTATATTCCAGAATCAGTCTTACCGATATCATAGGACCAAGTATTTAGTCCGAAAAACTTTGGTCCCACAAAACACTTTTACAACCTGGGTCATGAGGACGAAATACTAGTACAATTTACGATTGCGGCCGGGGTGTGCAGTCAATCGATTTGATTAGCACTCTGAGAATCGATTAAAACGCGAAGTACAATCGTAATTCGTAAGAACGAATGAAAAGCTCTGTGGGATCGATTCACTACTAAATTGCGTTGGGATTTGAGATTGGATTCGGGGTTTTTTCTACAAATAATGTATTTATAATTGAACATGCTCTATGTGTGTTGCCAACCGGAAAAACTATATTAGTTTAGTCGGAAATGTGAGCCTCAAAGAGGGTTCAAATGTTCTTGTTATTAGACTGCCAAAAATTATCATCCCGAAATTCCTACGGGAGTGGAGCCCCGGGGCGCAGTTAGTCAACACATTTTTATCCTCTAAATAGAGGACCTCTTTTCTTCCCCTGTCAAATGACAACATGTTCGGGTGGAATCTTGCAATTCAATTTTGAAGTAGATATCTTTAGTATGGATGACAGTGCATTATTATGATAAGCATAACCTAAAGGATCTTCCCAACGAGGGAACTCCTCAACGGTAACTGCACGGACATGAAGTTTTTGTCAGGACCTTTAGACGAAGTCAGATTTTAATATCGAAATCGAAGTTCGCAAACGCTAAATTGTATGGGATGACATAAGGTAACGCTAAATCACGTGGTCGATCGCCATCGTCATCACAAGTTCATAGAGAAAACGATTATAAACCATAGAGTAACGAACTGTTTTATCGCTTACTTCCATACATTTGACGTTCGCTTTTACTTTGATGACGGAAGAAAACTGTTTTTGTCATCTGTCGAAACGATTACGAACTAAGATAACGTATCGCTACGAATCAAATGAAACTTTGGCTAAACCTGCAGATCTCCCTGGCGGTAAAAGCTTATACCAAAAATATTTTTTTTTGTACCAAACTTATTACCATTGGTGTTACGGACAGCCGAATTAATAATTTTAATGTAGCTAATGTTTAACTACCCGCGGTCACGTTACGGTAAACTTCCAATAGGGTGCCTTTAAACTTAGAGTTTTTCTTATGTTTTTTAATGTAAATAAAGGCTTTGCCCAAATTAGGTTAGCTAGATCATGTTATTAGGCTAGTTAAGCACATATATAAAACATATTTAACTGAATATAGAATGGCCCGCCCCTATGAAATGTATATAATATGTAATGTTTACAAATAAAAGTTTGGATTTTGGTGACTTTTATTCCCCAGCCGGTTAAGAGTATGTGCTATCCCGGTTTGGGACTGGGATAATTAAGTATCCCGGTCTGAAACAGGAAGAAGTTAATGTATGTAAACAAAGAACGGGGTCGTGGCCAAATATTGTATATAGAGGGTAGTTGTGAAAAATGTAAGCCGAGTAGTGGGGGGAGGGGTTTTGATATCTCCCACCACTGGCCGGCCGACGAGGCTATATAAGCAGGGCATGTCTATATGGCTTTGTCGTTCGTGTGTTGTGAAGTGCAATAAAAGGAAGAAAAGGAAAAAAGTGTTCTTATTTGAGTGCCGTGGTAAAGTTTCCTGGTTCTGTGGTCCTGTCAGTGAGGCGCACCACCTAAGATTACAGTCCGTGTCGTCGTGAAGCCAGTGGCTTGGCAGCAGGGGAGCCACACAACTCAGCAAGGGCGCGTCGGGGTATAGAGGGACGCGCTGAATGGTCTGGATTTGTTGCGCGCTGTCCGCAACATTTCCCTTGTTCCTTCGGAGCCGGATTTTTCTGGCTAGGGTCCTGTGAAGAAGCTGGCGCATTGCTGTTCAAGGTCACAGAAGAGGCGCGGCTAAGCAGTTTGGACAAAGAAGAGGGCCGGGGCACAACAAACGAACGACCAACCCGCACCAACCGTGTATGTTGTTTCTTTGATACATTATATCCTGTTTCTTTGACCGGTGCGGGTGGGTTTCTTTTTCGTTGGGGTTTTGGAGCGTGGACTTGGCTTTTAACTGCGGGATCCCCTGCGGGCTCGAGGGGACTTGGACCTAACGGTGTCAAACCCAAGGCCTCTCGACTTAACACCGGGCGGTGGTGTAGTGGACCGGGCGACACTGCCAATCATCTCCCACCAGGGGGGTGAATTGAAATAGCCCGCTACGCCAATAAGGAGTTGCGTTCGTGACGGGGCCTCATAGTGGGCACTGCGGAAGGTTACTGGCGTTCCTCCAGTAACCCGAGCACCCGAAGCGGCGTGATTCCCTCTATTGGGTAGTCCCTCCCTTTCCTTTCCTGCACGACCATCCATCCTCGGTTGGGTTCACCGCGGTAGTATACCCGACTGGGATTGTTAGTGTTAGGGCTGCGTGTTAGTGTTAGGGCTTGCAAGTGCGAAGATGCCAACAACCAGGAAGCAGCAAGCCGGGAGGAGCCGGGAGAGCCACAGTGAAGTGACCAGGAGGTTAACCTTTGATGAACCACCAGCATCACCATCGGCAGTTACGGATGTTAACATCCACCCCACCACCAGAGAGTTACCGCTACCCGCAGAAAGCGGGATAGAACAAACCCAACAAGAAGATACAAGGCAAGGAGGCACGACGACACTTCGGGCACCATCAATTCGGTCAGGGGCGTCGAGCATCGTGTCTCGCATCGCGCAAGCAGAGTTACAGGCGCAAGAGCGTCTAGCGATGCTAAAGAAAAAGGAATTAGAGATTGAAGCAGAGCTCGTGAAGAAAAGATTAGCCGTGGAAGTAATCTCAATAAGAGAGGAGGAAGAACAGGCGTTACCTGCGGAACCTGCGGGCAACGTGCAAGCGCGCATCGATGAGTGGCTGCATCGGAGTATAATCGGGCAGCCAAAGGGCCATGCAGACGTGCCATCAACTTCACAGTACATGTCAGACGTCCGTCAGACGGGACGGGAGGATCTGGAACGAGGGGCTGTGAGGGAAGATTCTCAAAGACGGGAGCCATGCTCGCCCTCACCAGGGAGGGGAGATAAGGATGAAACAGAGGTTAGACAAAGAGGGTCGACGCCTCACCGTGAAAGGGGAATAGATCGATTGGCAGATGTTTTGGAAAAGATGACGCGACAACGGCCTGTCCCCAGACAGGCACATGACTTACCGATCTTCAGCGGAGCGCCGTTAGATTGGTTGGCGTACAAGGCGGCTATGAGAGACTCAACAGAGTTATTCAAGTTCACGAGAGCTGAGAACCTCGCAAGGCTACGGATTAGCTTGCGGGGAGAGGCAAAGGAAGCTGTTTCGTCACTGCTGTTTACCGCAACGGATCCAGATGTAATTATGAATACGCTGGAGCAATGTTTTGGGCGGCCAGAGGTGATTATAGACAGAACGCTGGATGAGATAAGGAAGTTGCGCAACCCAGGCGCGACGGCCAGCGAATTCAACAGCTTCGCCATCAAAGTAAACAATATTGTGTGCACATTGAGTACTATAGACAACAAGGGATACTTAAAAAATCCGATGTTGGCACGAGAGATTGTAGATAAACTGAGCCCGCACGTAAAGGCGAGATGGTGCGACTATGCCGAAGCGAATAGTACTACAGATTCCGAGATGGAAGTTTTGGCTCGATTCTTAATGCAGGAGGCAGACAGGGCACTTCGACACGCTTACAACGCGCCGAAGACGAGTACAACGACGTCCAACACAGAAATAAAGAAATTCAAACCACCATACAGAGGACCTAAGAAAGAGGCCACCGTATACAACACAGACGTCGAGTGTTTGAGCTGCAATGAGAAACATGCAACGCCTAGCTGTCCAAAAATAAAGGCTATGGATGTAAACGAAAGATGGAAGTGGGCCAAACAAGAAGGAATATGTTTTAGGTGTTTCAACAGTAAACACAGGCGCTTCAAGTGCAGTCGAAAGGCATGCGGAATGAATGGGTGTAGATATCCCCACCACCAGTTATTGCACAGATTGCCCAGTGAGCGCGAGACGGCAAATACAGACAATACCGAGACGGTCGCATCGCTCAACACGGAAGATAAGCAAATATTATTGAAGATATGTCCCGTGCAACTAAAGGGTCCCAAGGGAGTTATTCAGACGTACGCCCTGTGCGACGAAGGAAGCTCAACTACAATAATAGATGAGGATTTGGCTGATAATTTGGGAGCGGAGGGCCCGCCGGCCCCGTTCGCGGTGCGAAGCATAAATGCGCATTCAGAGATAACAGGCAGCCGATATGTAAGTCTACAGATACTCACCACGGAGGGCGCACACAATATACGAGCAAGAACGATGAAAGATTTATCGTTGAATACTCAAAAGATTGAGATGAGACATTTGCAATGTCCGCACCTACAGGACATTGCTAAGGAAATATGTACAGGCAAAATGAAGCCGAAAATCTTAATAGGATCAGATTTTTGGGAATTGATCGTGACCAGGAGGTTACGTGAAGGAAGTCGGGGACAGCCGGTTGCGTCCCTGACTAAACTGGGATGGATAATCCATGGCTCGGCTCCGCGAAACAGGGAGCGAGATGGCGAGATTGTATGCCATATACAGAGCGTGAGAAAGATAGATGACACGCTACATGATTTAGTGCGCGAACATTTCGCGATTGATGCGATAGGTATTAGGAAATGTGAAAAACCTATGACGCAATCAGAGCAGAGAGCAGTTGAATGCTTCCAGAAGAGTGTGAAATTGACAGATGGGCGATACCAAGTCGCATTGCCATGGCGACGAGACGATGTTAAGATGCCGCCTAGTTTCGCGCAGGCGTTCAAGAGACTGCAGACGATAGAAAGAAAAATGGATAAATCTAGCGATTTTCGAGACAAGTATACAGCGCAGATCGAAAACCTACTGGAGAAAGGTTACGCTGTACCTGCAGATGGGTCAGAAGAAGGAAACCCTAAGCAGTGGTTCCTGCCACACTTCGCTGTAATCAACCCAAATAAGCCAGGGAAAATTCGCCTCGTATTTGACGCGCGAGCGAAACTGTCAGGCGAGACAAGCTTGAATTCGGAATTATTAGAAGGCCCCGACTTACTAAGGAATTTGGCAGGAATTCTATGGCGGTTTCGAGAAGGAAGAATCGCCGTACACTTCGATATAAAAGAGATGTTTTTACGGATAAAGATTGAGCCCGACGACAGGGCGGCTCAAATGTTCTTATGGCGTGGACAGGATAGAGAGGGACCGCCCACAAAGTATAAGATGATTTCAATGATATTTGGTGCGAAAAGCTCGCCGTTCCTAGCGCATAGCGTGAGGGATTACAACGCCTTACAACACAGAGAAGAATGCCCACGCGCAGCACAGAGCATAACGCAGTCATTTTTCATGGACGATTACGTAGAGAGCTTCGACGACGAGGATGAGGCTATGAGAGTCGTGACAGATGTGGTACGAATACACAGTTTAGCAGGTTTCGAGTTGACAGGCTGCGCTACAAATAGCCTGAAGATTCGAGACAGAATGCGACAGGATAACTGTGATGCGACTACTATGAAACCCCTGACGGAGTCCGCTGAGCAAGAGCGCACGCTTGGGCTATGCTATGAATCGAGCAGCGACTTAATGGGATTCAATACTACCATGAACCGAGTCCCAGAGGACGTCAAGAGATGTTTGCGCCCACCTACTAAGAGAGAAGCATTGAGCGCAGTAATGTCGACGTTCGACCCGTTGGGCCTTTTAAGTTATTACGTCATCACCGCGAAAATCATACTACAGAGTCTATGGCGTATGAAGTTGGATTGGGATGACCCTCTACCGCATGAAGAAGCTGAATTATTTCAGAGATGGCTGCAGGGAATGAGAGAGATAAGCGAATTGCGTCTGCCCCGAAGTTATTTTACGGGGAGAGTGAGGAACAGACAGTTGCACACCTTTGTAGATGCGAGTGAATCGGCGGTCGCCGCGATCGTATTTTGGCGAATTGAAGACGACGCTGGGAGAATTCATGTATCTCTGGCCGCCGCAAAAGCTAAAGTGAGCCCTATGATGTCGCAAACTATCCCGAAATTAGAGTTGCAGGGGGCGCTAATAGGTACGCGCCTCACAAAGTCCGTGTTAGAAGAACATAGATGGAAGCCGGAAAACATAACGTACTGGTCCGACTCTAGGACAGTTTTACAATGGATAAGAAATCCAGAGATTAAGTATACACCCTTTGTGGCAAATAGAGTGACAGAAATTAACGAAAGTACGGAAGTGTCACAATGGAGATGGGTGTCTACGGAAGATAATGTGGCTGATGACGCCACAAGATTGAATTTTGATATGAAGACCTCAGATGATAGATGGTTTATTGGTCCGCATTTTTTATACAAGCCAGAGTCTGAGTGGCCGCAGGAAGATGAACAAGTAATGAATATCACAGATGAGTACGTGCTACATGCCAAGAAGGTTGCATTGTGCATCATAGATATGAACCGATTTTCAAAGTATGAACGCCTACTGAGAACTATGGGACGCGTATTTCTGTTTATAAGTAATTGCAGACAAAAAACTCGCAGGCCGTTGTCGTCGGAACATATCGCACAAGCAGAGACGTGGTTGATACGACAAGCCCAGCAGGAAGACTTCAGGGAAGAGATAGAAGCGTTAGAAATGGGAAGCCCGATTCCCGCGCGATGCCCGGCGCGGAGGCTCACACCCTTTCTCGACGCAAAGGGCTTGCTTCGAGCCTCCGGCCGCGCCAGTGCCGCGGATGCCATAAAACTATCAACGAATTATCCCATCATCTTAAGCGGAAGGCATCCATATACGCGGTTGCTGGTGGCTCGCGCACACCGGTTATCACACCACGGCCACAACGAAAGAGTAGTGAACGATTTGAGACAGCAGTACTTCATATACAGAATAAGACCGACTGTACGGGCAGTGGCAAAAAGTTGCGCGCTGTGTCGCATAAGAAAGGCAGCCGCCGTGCGACCAGTAAAAGGAGACTTACCTAAGGCCAGAATGGAACCCTACGCTCGACCTTTTTCATACTGTGGTATAGATTATTTTGGCCCTATGACGGTGACAATAGGACGACGTCATGAAAAACGATGGGGCGCGCTATTTACTTGTTTGACGACGAGAGCGATACATATCGAATTAGTCGCTTCACTCAGTACGGACTCAGCTATAATGGCTATGAGAAGGATGGCGTCGCGACGCGGATGGCCGCGCGTCATGTACTCAGATAATGGAACTAATTTTAAGGGAGCGGATCAAGAACTGAGGTCTGCCATGAAGGAGTGGGAACCCGCGCTAAGAGATTACACGGCGATACACCAGCTAATTTGGCGAACGATAAGTCCGGGAGCAGCTTGGCAAGGGGGAGCATGGGAAAGGATGATTCAGACAGTAAAGCGAGCTCTGAAAATAGTATTAACGGAGAAACATCCTAAAGAAGAAGTTCTACAAACTTTGCTTGCCGAGGTAGAGTTCACGGTGAACGCACGTCCCCTGACCCACGTGCCTGTAACGAGAGACGACCCCGAAGCGCTAACACCTAATCATTTTCTACTGGGAAGCTCCATGGGTCTGCCTACACTAGGCCCGTGTGAGCCGGCGGACCGCAAGACATGGCGGGCTGCCCAAGGCCTAGCGGATGAGTTTTGGCGGCGATGGGTGCGCGAGTACTTACCCCTACTAGTACCCCGCAATGATGCACCCAAAAGACAACAGAGGAAAATAGCGGTGGACGATTTGGTGGTGGTGGTAGACAAGAGTCTACCCCGGAATCTTTGGCCAAGAGGGATTGTCATAGCAGTTCATCCCGGCCCCGATGGTGAGGTTCGAAATTGCACAGTGAGGACGGCAAGCGGCGTGTTCCGGCGTCCTGCGGGAAACCTGGCTGTCCTGCCGATTGCTGATGAGGTCTGCGGCAGGGAGCCTTCGACGGGGAGAGACTGTTACGGACAGCCGAATTAATAATTTTAATGTAGCTAATGTTTAACTACCCGCGGTCACGTTACGGTAAACTTCCAATAGGGTGCCTTTAAACTTAGAGTTTTTCTTATGTTTTTTAATGTAAATAAAGGCTTTGCCCAAATTAGGTTAGCTAGATCATGTTATTAGGCTAGTTAAGCACATATATTAACATATTTAACTGAATATAGAATGGCCCGCCCCTATGAAATGTATATAATATGTAATGTTTACAAATAAAAGTTTGGATTTTGGTGACTTTTATTCCCCAGCCGGTTAAGAGTATGTGCTATCCCGGTTTGGGACTGGGATAATTAAGTATCCCGGTCTGAAACAGGAAGAAGTTAATGTATGTAAACAAAGAACGGGGTCGTGGCCAAATATTGTATATAGAGGGTAGTTGTGAAAAATGTAAGCCGAGTAGTGGGGGGAGGGGTTTTGATATCTCCCACCACTGGCCGGCCGACGAGGCTATATAAGCAGGGCATGTCTATATGGCTTTGTCGTTCGTGTGTTGTGAAGTGCAATAAAAGGAAGAAAAGGAAAAAAGTGTTCTTATTTGAGTGCCGTGGTAAAGTTTCCTGGTTCTGTGGTCCTGTCAGTGAGGCGCACCACCTAAGATTACAGTCCGTGTCGTCGTGAAGCCAGTGGCTTGGCAGCAGGGGAGCCACACAACTCAGCAAGGGCGCGTCGGGGTATAGAGGGACGCGCTGAATGGTCTGGATTTGTTGCGCGCTGTCCGCAACAATTGGACTAAAGGAATAGCAATAGATAGTATTCTCTCTCTTTAGTCGTATTCCTCATGACTGAGGGTCGTGGTCATTATATGGAATGAAATACACACAACGACTATCTTGACAATGTTAATGGAGTGGTTTGCCATAGCCTTCTCCATTTCACACACTAGCTGATAATCATCAACTAGAGTGCAGGTTTCCTCACGATGTTTTCCTTCACCGGAAGCAAGTGGTGGTCGATGAAAACTAACATAGGTACATGAGTCAGATTGGTATAAAAACTCATGTAGCACGGGCAGGATTCGAACCTGGGACCTTTGCGGCCACAGGCGGGCGCCCTACCACTCGGCCACCACCGCTTCAACAGTAGACAGTATTAAGGACAGAGAAATCAGATCTTCATTAAAACTTTCTTTATCAAAGATACAAGTTCAGATATATTCAAGATATGTTGAATTTTGTTTGCAATAGTATCCCTCGTGTTAAATTTCGTCTGTAAAGTTTATCTTCTTTGTTTTCAAAGAGGTAAAGTTGACTTGCTAACCAGTTTGTTACTTTAGAACCCCGTCATTAATTGCGAAGTAACTTTTGCCCGTGGCTACATTGGAAATAGATTTTCGAAAAAGAAAAGGTATGTTCTCTGTATATTTATTTACTTAAAACCTACATTCAAATATTAAAATTATTTAAATTCGTACGATTCACTTACTTATATCAGTATAAATTATTTTTAAACGATAAAGTGCCTAGAAAATTTATTAATGAAGTCGTTTAACTGAAAATAATATCAGTCGTATAACGTATATGTACCAATTCCATTACTATGCCAGTAACAATACAATCTACTTTCATCCAATCAAAAATGTTTTTCTCAGTAACTACTCTGCGTCATGTAATTAGTTTACAGGTTTCCGCGAAGCCTCCCAGAATTGTCGCCTTTATTATTACAAGCAGGGATTTCGTGGATACGACATTTCGGATCTGGATACCGATACGGATATTTAAATTTTACCGGCTTCAGATACGATTACGGATATTAGGTATAACTTTCGGATTGTCCGTTAGTTTTAGTTACGAGTAGGTTTCTAAGAATGACAGGCCAGTACTTATAGGAAGAAAAAAAATAATAGACAAAGCAAATGAGAAACACGCGTCGCGAGTGTGTAGACTGGGCGGGCAAAATAAAAATTGTAACGTGTCGTATTTAAAATCTGCCTCTATCAGAAAATATCACATTTACGCATAGATTTAGAATATTATTTATGTTATCTATTATATTATTAAAGATTTTGTTATTATTTCGGATATCGGATAATTTCGGTTCCGGGTCTCAATAGCATCTCTATTACAAGGCTTCATTGAGGCTTCCACGAACGCGACTCAATCTACCGTCAAATTACATTTCAGCTCCCTAATTTTATGTTCTTTGTTATTTCCTAACTCTGTGGAATTTTATTGTTAATAAATTGGTTTTAATTGCTTTCCAATTTTAACCACCTACGTAAAGAGAGGTGTTATAAATTACTAGCTGCGCCACAAGGCTCTGCTCATATCGGAATTTTATGCCTACATCTCTCTCTCTCTCAGCCGAAAGACGTCCACTGCTGGACAAAGGCCTCCCCCAAGGATTTCTACAACAACCGGTCCTGCGCTGCCCGCATCCATGCGCATCCCGCGACCTTCACCAGGTCGTCAGTCCACCGAGTGGGAGGCCTGCCAACACGTACGTTTTTCGGTTTGTGGTCGCCACTCGAGAACTTACCACATCTTGTCTACATCGCTTGTATGATATTCTTACGTGTTAGTCGTCGCGAGCATTATAATTTAAACACTAGTCAAGACAATGTGATAAGGTCTAAAATTGGATACATATATCAATGCTCGTGACTGTACTTACCTGTCTAGTAGATTTTGCGTGGATAAGTAACATTAGTAATAAAAAAAGAGCGCCTTGCATTGCATGCCCGTCTGGATGTTGGTTACACGTAAAATATATAAAAATAGAATGACCGACCGACCATTGACGATAAAACAGATGTGCATTTTACACATTCTCCATTCTTATAACGTGAGGAATTGTTTGTAGATGACTTGAGAAAGTGGAAAGTCGTCCTGAAGAATGTTCAGATCATCAACACAGCCGAAAATCAATTTCAAATATATCTATGGGTAAATCTTTTCCGTGGCCAATGTAGAGCTGTTCAAAAATAAAATATCAAAATATCCCTGTTCGTATTCGGTGTTAATGTGGTCAGAGTTTGCGGGTAGTCCGACAAAGTTATCTATCACAGTTTCGCACCACACCATATATGTTCTAGCGCAAACTCTAAGCTTCACTGGTTCAAATATACCTACTTTCCACTACGTAAATTCAGCAAATACATTGGTTCTTTCATGGTGGGCTTGCGGCACTGATAGTATTGAAGAAGTAGGCGTTTAACTGTTGAACTTGATTAATATACATAGCAAATAGCAAAATAAGAACGAAAGTATAGTAAGAACAAGATTAGCTTGGAACTAAAGTGGTCTATAATGTAAAATGACAAATAGTTATACATACAGATCACTAGTTCCAAGCTAATCAAATAGGAAAACAGTCCTTTATCTGCAAACGGAAATCAAAATACACAATAGTGTTTCGTGGTTAGAAATATAAAGGGATCAATCAAATTAAAACATTGGGAGGTTTTATTTCTAAAATGGATAGTATTTTAGAAATAAAATGTGTATAATATTTGTAGCTTGAGCGAATGGATCCTCACGCAAAAAGTACAAGATGACACAGACAGTAGAAAATGGAAAAGCACATAAAACGGTAGGTAATATTTCCAATATCCCGCGCGGGTAGTCTTTAAATACTGACAACTACCAAGAACTGGGGTCAATAGAAAGTAAACAGTAGGATTTAGACCGAGTCCACGTCACAGGCCTCGGTATTGATTGGCAACAAATGACGCACAACCTGCCGCGACACGCTCTGATAACATCATTTCACGCCGAAAACAACACTTCCACTACGCGACAGTAATGGGCATTTCTTTTTATCACGATATAACTTATGTCAGGATCAGGACAAACGCCCAAGTGTACAAGAAAGGTTCTATGCTCCGTCTTTTACAACGTTTAATAATCTGAACACTTTCTTTGCTTCACCGTCGCCGCAACATGGCGATGATACCATCACTTCAGATGCTTCAGACCAAAAAGCAATAGATACTTTTCATTACTCATACTCTGAAAGTAAGTCTGAAGTTGCCTGAGGAGCGTGGAGAAAGTAATACTTTTCAGCCCTAGGGAGAATCGTTTTTAACTGACAGCTGTCAAATTATTAAAAAAAAAAAAACTAGTTTTATTTTCACGTTATTCTATTAAACCATATTCCAACTTCCTATACAGCCATTCAACATATTATGTAAAAAAAAATCCCAAAAAAATGAACCGACTTCCATTGTAAAACTTAAAATCATGAAATAACTTAATAGGCAGATTAATCAAAAAGAAAAATGTATTGGCATGCTACATGTAAAAAAAAAATCCCAAAAAAATGAACCGACTTCCATTGTAAAACTTAAAATCATGAAACAACTTAATAGGCAGATTAATCAAAAAGAAAAATGTATTGGCATGCTACCTACTGAATGAGGTGAAGTCGGTGCCAATCGACAATCGGCGTAAATTCATTGTTTTATAAATCCCATTTCAAGACACCATATCCACACACACATATAGAAACTATTTGTATCTTGGTGACATTTTATTACAAATCAAATCTATGATACTGATATTTGCCCTATTATTAAAAATTCTGTATCATAGCCCTTGGAAACAAAATACCGATCACATATGAACCACTTACTAGTAGTTAGTTCTATTAGGTAACGGTTTGTAAAGGTCAAACCAAACGGCAGTCATGCGATTCGGTTCTATTTCCAACCTTTGAAACACGTATAACATTCACCAAACGTTGAACTGTCAGCCCATTTAACATGAGCTCATCAATAATTGAAGGGTTATCAATCCATAATTTGTCTGATAGCACACTCCATTAACACATTATAATTTTACCACTACAAATTATAGAGATATTAATTTCCATTGAACTTATTAATTTTATTATTGCCGCGGTGATGTTTCCTAAAAACAATTAACGTTTCGAAGTGAAAACTTGGGCATTTAAATTTGTTGGTATCGAATGCTTCCAGCAACCATACTTCCGCACGAGGATCTGTAGGAGTCTAGTGTCGCTCTATGTATCCAGTAAGGTGCCTTGTGCTATTCACACCGCTCCAATCACTGTGGTGTGAAAGAATCTATTCAAAAAGAGCTCTCGGGAGATTCACACCCACAGTTCGAATCGCTTGTGGTATGAAATGACCAACGACCCAGTCAGCTCAAGTCGACGAATCTGTCATATGGTCACTATACTCCTATTTGTTCAGAAGCCATAGGAACTTCTTCGCGTCAATTTTCATAAAAAATAAAATAACGTCCCAATTCTTACAGCATCAAATTATTAGCCTCTAAACTGGCACATTCTTCGGAAACATTGCATTTTCGTGCCAAAAATTATCTCATGTCCTTTTCTATATTATATCCCTGACAACGTCACGCAAAATTTTAACACATGGACCCAGAGACTATGCCTCTAAACCTTTTCAGGGAAAATATAAACATGTGTATCTTTGCAAAACATTATTAATTAGCCATACGGCCAATTACAAAACTTTATGCAGAAATCAAAACCAACTTTTCCACTAACAGACGCCAGCGAATCGGACCGAAAGGGGTCAAGTGTCATAATGTGTGTTGACCGATACCAGGCAGCCACTACATGCAACCCAGTTTTGATTGCTCCATTTATAACAGTTTCCAGAGGCAAATTTTCTACCACTCTTTATACTCTATAGGGTTACAAACTATATGTGCCTCATAAGAAGAAGAAGAAAGAAGTATCCTCTGTGTCAAGTCACATTATATTTGCCCTACGAGGTTTTATTATTGCTATGTTCTTGTCGGTGTTGAATTCGCCACGCCTCTCTATTAATGATTGGTCAATTTATTTATTGATCAATTTATTTCGCCCATGATCAATTACTTCTTCAGTGCAACCAGTAATAGGCTCTCTATCAACAAAGATCCTTTTCCCTGTATTAAATAAAACATGATCATTTTCAATGCGTTGGTGATATTATTTCTGATCGTTGAGTACTTGGATCGGCCTTTGTCTAAGTTTTACTACGCTGCAGACAATTCTGTTACAAAAGCCCTATTGCTTTACGTTTGTTTTACGACCACGCAGGTTGTGTAGGCGAAATACTTTTCCACTAAAGCTAAGCTTCGGGTTTCGCTAGAGAATTGCAACAGTAAAACCCTATAAAGGTATATAGTACTCGTGTAATAAACCAGTAAAAAGCACATGAACCTAAATTGTATTTAAATTGTACGGCAAATTCGCCGTTATTACCGCTGCATAGAGGTGGACCTCCTAAGCATAACTTGACATGCCGTGTAGATAGAATAGAAAAGACGTTTATTTGCATCAACATCACACGCAACATCGTCTACGTACAAGTGTAGGTTGGTATCCACGGTTCTCTCTTAGTCATAGGAAGTCCACTGCTTGATATTGGCCCCCACAGATTTCCATGTCGATGGATTGGAGGAAGCCCTCATCCAGCGTTTAATATTATCATTGTACATTTAACAAATTAAATTGTCAAATACATTGTTAAACCTGACCTATAATCTAAATTAGAAAACAATAGTGGCCCAGGTTTGATCAAGTGTATCGTTACAAATGTGTGTACAAGTGTCGATTATGTTACTTTATATCGGTGTCAGGGCAAAGTTTTACACATAATGTGTGTTATTTTATCTGTCTGTACGTATACGAACTTAATGCCTAGTAAATGTGACAAGGTTAGGCGATTGTAGTTCTTTGATCCAAGTGGTAATTTTGTGTTGATTGAGAGTAATAAGCGTTACTTTGTAATTATGAAACTTGTCTTAAGTTGAGCTGAGTGAAATGCCAACTACTGGTCACTTTATTATACCAATAAAATAAATAATAGACTTTATTTTACTACACAGGAATTATATATATGTTACCGGCCAAACCCGATTTCAGGACAAACTACTTTGGCCCATTCAAAACTCACGGTTTTAAAACCTTGGTTCGGCCCTGAGTAGTTAATAGAGTCTTTACAAAGCCAAAGGTCGTTATATGTTGCACAAGTCTCAACACACAACTTTACTTATTTGGGAGCAGACATCGCATCCATTTTAGCTGGTGTACCTGCATTTCCGTCGGTCATCGTCCAGCCGTACGGCCGTTGACATCGCTTTGTCTCGACCGATCGAACTACACTGCCATAAATTATACAGTTTGATACGCTTTTAACCAGGGGCTTAGCTAGGTATAGGCCCTAGTGTAAAATAAGATCTGGGGCAAGTAAAAAAAAGGCGGTCAAGTTCGAAAGCCCCTGAGCTTGGAAGCCCTGTGTACTGCAGCATGTAGCCCTAGCTATGTCACTGATTACAACGCTAATTCATCATCATCATTCATTTTAATGTCTCCACTAAAACTGATTGGGACTTGATTGATTGTGGCATCTTTTTTAATCAATTTAGGTACGCAGCGTCACAACACAACTGACGACCACAGCTGTGAAAATCGCCGAAAAAAGAAAAGTATGGTAGGCTACGAAACTACTTTTATGATAAGGGCTAATTTCTATCCCTGGCCAAGGACTCACACTCATGTGAAAATTCAGTGTAAATAAGAAAGTAGTAGTAATAAGGTTGTCGTATAGAGAGGTCAAATCGATGGCAGAAGAAAGGCATCTATGGAAATTACTCTACCGCAAGAACGAAGTTCTTAAATTTATTGATTGAAGAAAGTAGTTCATATTATAGTTCAACATTGCTTGTTGACGTCAATAAAGTATGAATCTCTTTTAAATATCTACATAAAATGCAATCTCTCTAATAAGTACAGAGCACTAGGGTAAAGACGCAGATATATAAAATAAAACAGAGATTTGCCTCAGACTCAACTGATTTATTGTAATGGCCGTACTCGGAGGCAGCCATTTGCAATTTTCGCGGTTTTCCCGCGAAAAACTAAAATAGCGCTTCTCCACTCCACGCTCAATTTCGCGCAAAAAATTGTTGTTTGCTTGATAAATGTGCAAATTGAATGAATATGCTTATTGAAAATATACAATTTTGCTTTACGAAACAAATTCAAATGCCCATAACTTTGCTAAAATGGCAAGCGTACATCATTTGCCATTTTAGCAAAGTCGGAAAAGAGAATTAAGGAATGAACGTTATATTTGGCATTTAAATCTTGTGTTTAAAATCCAATCATTATCATAATATATCGATCGAATTTAGAGAAATACGAAAGTTATAAACTTGTATAAATTTCTCATAAAAAATAGAGTAAAGTTATATTTGTAAAGAACATGCACTGCAGAGCCGCGGATAAATACATAAATAAAACAAAAGCGAATCCAACAAGAAAATAAGTATCAGCTAGAACCATAGAGTCATTTATCCTGCTAAAACATCCATGACTAACGTGCGACCAATAATCTCAGGCAAGCCGGAAGAAAAAAGTGGTCCAGCGAAAGCACTCCCATCCCAATAAAGGGGGTGATACATTCGCAGCTGCGCCCACGGCTGCTTCAATTACTCCGTGAGATATCCCCGTGATAGATTGATGCAGTTGCACTCGGGGTGCTTGAACTCTGTTGCAGCGTTTGATATGTACGTACACTGTACAGTACATTGTATAGTACCGCAAAAATGTTTTATGTTAGGCATCAGAGCAAAAGATAGAACATTAATCTAAAAGTTTTCTAAAGTAAGCATGTAAAATTTTAATAAATGTTGGTGGTTCAACCAACCAATTCAATTTAAAAAACCAAGGACGCAATTTAGAAAGTGTAGATTTTGTGTTGCCTGTAATGATTATATAACTATAATTTCTATAATGATCTTGTATATTTTGTAAGTATTAGATATGAATATTCCTAATCTGTAGCAGTTGTAAACTTCCGATGCGACTTATCAAAAGTAATAAAAATTGCAGTCAACAAAATCAACATTTATTGGATCCTGGTGCAGACAACAAAAGGCTGCCACGTTAAGAATAGAAAGAGATGCACAGTAACAATGACCAGCGTATAAACGAGACAGATGCAGTCTGGTTTCCAGACGAAGGAGTGCCGTCTAGCCAGGATATCCACAAAATAACAAATTTCATCGCCGCAGACGACAAAGGAACTTTCCAAGTTGGCGCACATGAAAATGTAAACAGACGAAGCACGTAGAAATGAAAGAGACAGCTATATGTATTCCAGAAACAAATTTGATCATTTCATTTCGCCAGAAGGATACATGAGACTGCACTACAGTGCACCTTCAAATAGAATCAAGTTGAAAGAGAAAAATTTATTTATTTTTTTATTTATTTATTTATTCAAACATTCCTTCACTATTATTACAGGTACACCCAATGCAATAGTATAGGTCTTAATTTACAAGTTATTTCTATTATAACACAGTACATGCAATGTCACTCTTACGAATTCCGTCAAAGGACAACAAAATACGTCTACTCTCGTCGCTACCTCATTTAGTACTCTAATTGTTCGAGTCAGGGGGGTGTGCTTTAGCATCATCGTTCGCGCTTGTGGTATTGCGAATAGAGGAGGCTGTCGCCGCCGCCATACGTACCGATTGGGCACGCAAAGCGCAATCCACTGCAATACAGCTTGGTTGCTAAGGCGCTAGGCGCCCCCTTAATATTTTAAATAAATATTTGGCCAATGTCAGCTCTCGTCGAACTTCCAGCGAATTGTATCCGACCATCCCGAGAACGAATAGTGTTGGGTACATCAAAAATACAGAGAGACAACTAGAAACAAATTGAGAAATGTATGGTAACAAAATACGGTTGCACTCATGTTTTCATCACCGCAAGGCATTCGAACAAGAATGTTACATCTATACAACTTAATTTGACGAAGACTAAAAATTTGGGATGTACTCGTATCTGCTTACCCTTATTTCCGTTCCAGTTCTTTTCTTGGCACTCTATGACGTCATACCTGTAGAACAAAGCAAATCTTGATTATTTATTTGTAATATTGTCACCTTATCGCTCAGCTATAACAAAGATTTCAACACACACCCACACCTAGACATTTCATATGTATGATTATGACATATTTTACATTGATCGATCATCGGCTGATTGATGCGATTGATATGCGAAGTACGTGCTAGCATTGACATTGAAATGATGCAGTAGACGCATCTGTCATTTTGCAAGATGGCCTTCAATGATAAAGTCTGCTCTATTTATACTGTAAATGCTTCAAAACAGAGATGGGCATTATCCGCATAAATTTTTTTTTGAATAATCATCCGAATAAAATTTTATCCGTGGAAATTTATCCGCGGATGATTTATTCTTGAATTCTTTCTTTGAATTCTTTTTCTTGATTTATTCTTTATTATTATTTTAATTAATTGAATTATATTATTATTATTAGGTCCGCGGATGAATTAGCGTCGGATAAAATTTTATTCGGATGATTATTCGAATAAAAATTTGCCCATCTCTGCTTCAAAATATGAACTGCTACGAGGTGCTACGAACAAACTACGAACGCTACGAATAATGCAAGTTGCTTATTATAGCGACCCTTGGACTCAAAATCGCAAGCTATCATCGATTACTTAAAACCGAAGTCAGTGAAGAAACTCCGTCGTTTTTTGGGTACCTACCTATAGTCAATTTAGCATATCACGTCCGAGTCCAAGGGTCGCTATATTTAGCGTTAGAGAATTTAACCAAGGGGAGAGGCCAATTACAGGCATTCGGGTACTCCCCTCTGCTAAAAGTACAAGCTAATCATGCTCATACCGGTTTGGGTGCGTAGTTTTTTAAGCTAGTGGTCGACATTATCTTTGTAGCGCGTCCCTGATCTCCTCACACCGAAAGTGGCAGACATTTTTGCTTAGAAATTAGCACTCGCATCGTCTCCTGTTGGTTAAAGCTCTAAGACTTCAAAATATAAACTGCTACGAGGTGCTACGAATCAACTACGAACGCTACGAGGTGCTACGAACAATTCAAGTTGATTCCAAAGCGCACTTGAAAGAGTTCACACATGTCTTATTGATACTATTATTTAAAATTTTCATTTTATAATTAATTCCAGTCAACTACATGTCAAGTTACCATAGTCTGTACCATACTAATATGAGCAAGTGTTGAAGAACAATTTATTTAAGGTGAGACCCAAGGCTAATTAGAGGGGGCGAGGGGCGGTACGTAAGCTCCGCCTTAAAGAATACACAATAAGGTTACTTTTCGAATTTTCTAAAATTTGTGTTTTTGCTAGCGAGTTTTCGTTAGGCTCTTAGGGTAATTATTTTAGAGGTTTTCTTTTAATTATGATAAAGCACTATATATATTCAAAAAAATAAGCCAGTATCGTTTTAAATAATGGGATTCTTTATTTAATTTAAAAAAAAATTCTACTGTTATCGCTTAAATTACGGTGATTTTCGACGATAAAGGAAAAAAAACAGGATTATGTATTATTTTTTTTATCTAGTCTTATTTATTTTATTTGTAATTTGATTCGATATAATTCTAGATTAGTATTTTTCTCTTTACGGGATATTTTTCCTGCTTCAGTATTTTTAACCTATGGTTCACACTTGACGTTTAAAGACAGTATATTTTCGGAAAATCGTGATTGGGTATGGCCTTAATTAAACACAATTTAATAAAATCGATTCAAATCAGACTCCCAAAGGACGTCAACTTTCCAGACATGTACGTTAATGGATTGCTGTCTGGACTCAACGATTTCAAATCGATTGCATCTGCTATAAGTGTCAATTCTAAAGTAGAGGTATTCCATATTGTTTACAAAGTGATTTATTTAGAATTAAAATAAATAAATCGATATATATAAAATTTCTTCTGTTATTGACAGACAACGCACATATAAAACTACTGAGCGTAGGAAGCTGAAATTTCAAGCCAATTTCAGCTTTCGTCCGGAGCCGGCGTCCTATTCTAGTACTATTGTTGTAAAGATATTTTAAAAAGGTCTCAATGGCCGCCTATATTCTTGCAAAAGCTTGTGGAAGTTAAACTAACTTTGCATTCATGCATTCTTCGAGCATATTTGTAACTAGCTGTTGCCCGCGGCTTTGCCCGCGTGAATTTCGCTTCGTAGTAACCTAAACCTAAACTCCAGTACTCGAAATTTACGCCGTTATCCCGTGTCCCGCGGGAATATATTATTATGTTGATGAACGGGAACAGATGTTCCAGATCTTCAATATTTATACGTCAGTAGAAAATGCTCATCAGGTTGAACAACTTTTGCTAAGGCGCCATTTCCATATATGTAATAGTGTAGCTGGTCTCTTGGAGTTCTTCATCAGATGATCCTGATCTTCGATTTTTATACGTCAACAGAAAATGCTCGTCAGATTGATAAACTTTTGCTAAGGTACCATTTCCATATCGCTTATAGTTTAGCTGTTCTGTTATGGTTCTTCATCAGGTGTTCCAGTTTTCAAAATGAATTATAGCCTATATGTTGCCCAGGCTTAATAGCTATACAACAAAAAAAGTTTCATTCAAATCCGTCCAGTAGTTTTTGCGTGAAACGCGTACATACATACAGACAGACAGATAGACAGACAGACAGACAGACAGACAAGAAATTCCAAAAAATATTTTTGCTTTCTATTATTCTTTTTAGGTGTCCCTCTATCCATTTCAGTCAAAAATACTAAATGTACAGACAAAATATTTTTACTGTTTTATTATATGTATAGACTAGCTGTTGCCCGCGGCTTCGCCCGCGTGACTTTGGCTTGGATGAAAATTCTTTTTGTGTTCCAAACTGTTTCCTGTGTTCCAATCTTCGATTTTTATACGTCTACAGAAAATGCTCATCAGATTAACCAAGTTTTGCTAAGGCGCCATTTCCGTAAATGTTATAGTGTAGCTGGTCTCTTGAAGTTATTTATCAGATGTTCCAGATCTTCAATTTTTATACGTCAGCAGAAAATGCTCATCAGGACGAACGGTTTTTGCTAAGGCGCCATTTCCATATATGTTATAGTGTAGCTGGTCTCTTGGAGCTTTTCATCAGATGTTCCAGATCTTCAATTTTTATACGTCAGCAGAAAATGCTCATCAGGTTGAACGATTTTTGTTAAGGCACCATTTCCATATAACTTATAGTTTAGCTGTTCTGTTATGGTTCTTTATCAGGTGTTCCAGTTTTCAAAATTAATTATAGCCTATATGTTGCCCAGGCTTAATAGCTATACAACAAAAAAAGTTTCATTCAAATCCGTCCAGTAGTTTTTGCGTGAAACGCGTACATACATACAGACAGACAGACAGACAGACAGACAGACAGACAGACAGACAGACAGACAGACAGACAAGAAATTCCAAAAAATTTTTTTTGCTTTCTATTGTTCTTTTTAGGTCTCCCTCTATCCATTTCAGTCAAAAATACTAAATGTACAGACAAAATATTTTTACTGTTTTATTATATGTATAGATAAAAGCTTGTGAATACTTTGTTCTAACATAACATTTACGCGAGTTGTTCCTCGATTGTCAAACATACTAACAAAGAAAGGCGCCTAATAAAATTACTAGTTAACATCGACTGGGGCATTAATCTTAAATTCCAAGCGTAATTAGCTATATTATTCCCTCATTCATAAGCTTTAAAGCTCATATCAGCGTGATGCTGGCACGCAACTAGGAAGGATATGTCGCAACTTCAGAGCAAGGCCCTGGCTTTATTGCGGTACATAATTCAGTCGGTGCTTCCCGGAAACTCCATAAATATGCGATGCGAGCCAGATGATACCACTATCACATTAACTTGTCTCAACCCCGAGGTAACTCCATAGGGGCGCAATTTCCTGCGCATTTAATTATCATATCTTTACTTTATTCCTTAGGTCTCAACCTCTCGGCTCAAAGCTGGTTTTATGCAGAGCTCTGAAACCCTTAGGAAGAGGGAGACTCCGCTGTTTGATTTTAAAAAGAAACTGTATTCCCTAAATGCTTGCATTAAATGGTTGTGGTGTGTATTATACAGCACCTTATAGATGAAGAGTTTGTTTGTTTGTTTGTTTGTGTGAAGTCTCTGGAACTTTTGGTACGATTATGAAAATTATTGTACACTGTGTAATATACAATGAGGACCCCGAAATTTACACGGGAAAACTCTATGTTTCTCAGATAAATCTCGAATGGTTTATCAGTTTTAGCAGATAATAATGACCGGTATCTAAAAGCGAGAGAAACCTAAAACAACACGGTATACCTAACTTAATATAGAGATGTACCTAGGGTCCTAGCCTATTTACTACAAATTCTTCCGTTACTGACTGAGTGACTGACAGACAACGTACAGCCAAAACTACTGGGAGTAGGAAGCTGTTTGTCACGTATGTTCCTTAGAGAGGTCAGGGTGTAAGAGAAGATTTCCCAAATTTACCACTGGAACAAGATCCCGGGCCCATGATAGTGATTAAATAATCAACTTGACCAACCCGGACTACAATATTGGACACGGTCTTGCAGTCAAACATAATCCCGCCCACGACAATCATAATCCATCAAACGAAACCGACATAGCATAAAGTTTGCGGTTTACGCCCCGAAGTGATGTTTATTTGAGGAGTTTTATCGAACAAAGACTGTTTATGGAAGGTCATTGCATCGCTGCAATGAAGCAAGCGCATGGGTACGCAACTTGGCATAAATCACTGACATTTCACGGAGCTATAACCAAATGGAGGTTATATAATGCTGTATAATGTACAGCATTAGAAAACTACATTGTATACGTATTATACATTATAATCTGTCTGCAATGCGTAGTCTCTGCATTGTGCAGATTATTTTTTTAATAATCGGTAGTAAAGTCATATTTATACTCGTATACACTGGTCGCGAACAGAATTAGGAACACGGACGCAAGATAAGTAAAGCACGACGTTAAAAAGTAGATTATGAAAATTTGCAGCATCAGCTTCATAATCAACACAAGATTCCTCTCAAATTGAATGAAACAAGATCTTCATTGCAACCAAAGAAAATTACTAGGTATAATCTTTTTCTTCACCAAATTGGTATGGGTCATGGTGGGTTGATATCTGTACTTATTTTAACAGGTATATTTCTGAGGTTCTGGGTATATTGTGATCGCTTCTGTTGCATCCAAGATACAAGCTTGCTTAGTGTTTACTGTGAACCGTTGAGTGTTTTCCATTTATTTATTCATTCTTCGTACCGCTAACTCTATTCGATTCGCGATTACTGTTTGAATCAAACAATAAAGTGCGGTGCAGAGAGACTCGCCGCCACAATGATGCACATCGGGAAATGCACGATTGCGCTTTAAAATAAACTTTAATAAACGCACATTGTGTTTAAGGTTCATCTGCTCTTCAATTTATTGCACGCTCTGTACCTGTTACACGTTATATTTATACTGTAGTGTACTGTTCTTCAGTACAAATATAAATACACATTACAAATATTAAACTGACATCAAAGAACTGATAGTACCTATTCATGATTGATAAGATTTTGTAAAACACTTTCAGGTAAAATAAACAGAGGAAGAAAGATGAACGATTTGGCTAAACAGAAGGTGACATTACAATTAATATTTGGGACCGAGAAAGATGGATTTGACAATATACCGACCCCACAAGAAGTAGGATACATAACGGTAGAAGGAAGAAGCATTAAATTAAGTCAACTTAAAAAGAAACAATCCTGTTCATCAGATATGATATGACTCAAGGGTCGAGGAAAGAGACCTTGATAAACTCATTTTATCCCCGAAAAAAATCTACTGTGGCGCAGACCAGCTGTATATGGTACTTAGGTGAAAATATAATTTACTGCAAACTACTATAACTATTGTGCAATTACTCTTTGGTAATGAGACAGCGCCTGACCTCTAAAATTCTAGTCTCGAGGGCCAGACTGCGAGATTCTTAATAATAAATAGATTTTCGATAACTCAAATTAATTTTACGGAGACAGGGTGAATGTCCGCCCTCTAATCTGGAAAATTACAAATGACTCTTTAATTTAAATTAATCTTCAATACTTTTATAGTAGCATTGTATATCATCTAACTAAATCTAAACGAAGTCATCGTCCACCTAAACGAAGTAGTTTTGCAGCTTTCAGTGGAAACTCCAGGTAAATGTAGAAACACCATTAACGGAACACTCCACTCGTATACTAAAGGTAAATTGTGTCATGATGAAGAGTTACGGCTTTTATATTTAAGAACCTAACCACAGAACTATTTTTAGAGAAATATTGTTTGCTGACATGGTTCAGATGAATGGCAGAAAGGCAAAGCTGCGACCTATATTCCGGAGGAGGGAAGAGGGGGCCGCGCCGGCGCTTGACCCCGTGACCTCGGCTTCACCTGCATCTCTCAAAACAATGGCGACACGCTTCTTATTGATCTCTGCTCCCCTGGTAACAGACGTCCTTTATTCGACACGTATGAACTTTGAAAGTTCTTTTACTAAATCTGACTTTCATCTAATCATCCATCTACTAACACACCATCACATCTGATGGACTAAAGAGAATAAAGCTAGTAGATAGTATCTAGGCTAGTGATGATCTAGATAGATGATGATGTTCGACCGATTTCAGTCATGGCGACCACTTCATGAATTCAGGGCTCTCTCGTGAGCTCGTATGTGACTTATGTAGCCAATCTTATTGGTGAAGATTCTCGCACACTGCGGGCATGTGAGCACACCGTTACTATAATTTCACACACAAACACACCAGCTACTTAGGCTAGTATCGACCAGCCCAATGCATCGCAATCCGTGCATGTCGTTTATAATTCAAACCAGTTTATTTTGGTTCCCATTGGTGCGGCGAAGCAATAACCTGTGACCTAGTTCAGGCCGGAGCGACCCGAGTTGACCTCTCGGCCTAGGTCACAGGCATCAGTTTCCTCTTGCTGCTAGAAACTATCAGTTTCAGATGCACGATGCAGATGGACCAAGTTATTTTAACAAGGTACAGATAAACTTGTGGTAGAAAACTGAGACTATTGTTGGATCAGATACTTTTTTGGATACAAATACTTTTTTAAATGAAAGGTATGGAAAATGATTACGATAACGATTGACGACATAATGTGCATGCATATTAATAAAATTAAGTATGTTCATTTCTAAGTTCTGATAAAAAAAATGGACGCAACTTCGAAAGAAATAATTAATGTAATCCTAGTAGTACTTTGTCAGAACGAATGACACTAGGGAAACATCACAGCAATAAATTTGTAAAACAGGTCAAAAATGTTTGCAGACTTGCAGTAACGTGGAATGAAATATTATTTAAATCCTTTATCTGTAACTGGGCCACGAAGTGGAAACCGTAGCAAATAACCGCGTCCCACATAACAACGAGCGTGAACGGTTTCTGTCAGTTGTAAGGACGACCGACATGAAGCAAAGGAATTCTATAGATATGTGTTGTGAGATTGGAAATTACAATGACGTTTGATGAGGGAGCAATGTGGAATGAGAAATAAAAGGTAGCGAGAGCCTTCAATATGATTCGTGCAAATTTATGAATTGGAGATAATGACTGAAAGAATGTTTAACAAGTATGAATATGAAATATGATACATGAAATAGAATTTACGAAATACATGACTTATTGGAAAAATTACATGAAAGACAGACGGATAGAAAAATTATTTATCTAGACATCACATAAAAATGAGACGACGCATCTAACAGCAAAAATAAATAAGGCATACTTACAATATTAACACGCATAAAGAATATAGTGAATGACGCAGCAGACAAGCTCCTGCAATCTTAGTAATTGGCAATAGACGTTAACTCATGGCTCATTATGGATATAAATGGACAGGACACCGAGAACAAAGAGGGTCGAAGAGTTATCAACACCAGATCACTCCGGTTTGAGTCACAGGACTCTTCGATAGTCTTTATTGGATGCAAGTGCTCTTCAATTTTATGAGAGCCTAGTAACTCGGATGGTCTAGTGACCAATGCAGCGGTTTGATACTTGACATTAATGTAAATGTAACAATGTAACTGCATCCTTGAACTGCATTGCATATGTGGATCAAACGTATAAACTTTCAGCATTGTTCGGTTTGGTTTCAATTGTGTCTATTTATCGCTGGTGTATTGATTCAACTCTAATTCCAAATACGCGTTTACAATTTATTCATACCTTTTGTAGAATTATATTTCTACAAATAAGAAACGCGTTTGACTGATTTTGTTTTATGCGCAAATATTTCAGAATAAACTTATTAAAAAAATAAAAAAATCTAATCTTTTCGTCATCACGGGTTTGATTTCACGGCTTATCGGGACAAAGAGATATTTATGAGGGTTCTATGTTCAGCAAATTGCAATGCTGTCAGTACAAATTGCAAATTCGACAAATCCGCGCCGCAAATGTTGACAGAACTAGCTTGTTATGTACCATCTGCATAGCGAAGTACGTCTTCCTATTCCTGGGCCATCAAATTAATGAATATACAGAATAGACAATGCAGATGATCCAACGAAGTTGAAATTTCGATGTTCGAAAGGAGCTATAATCAGAATCATAGATGATCATAGGGCCTATTTTTATCGCCCGAGCTTATCCAAAACTTTTTTGCCTGTCTTTATTTCCAAATTTACTTCGGCAGGTATATGAAACTAAAGTGATATACATATACTTAGAAGAAGAGAAAAAATTAACTTCTATATTAGGCAATCTATTAGTACAATAGCTGTTGCAAATTAAGAATAAGGTTCAGTTGGTCCTCGATTACATTATAATACTTTTAGCGATATAAAAAATTAAAAAATGCTCTTTGTAAGAGGTGTCATTCCAACCTATATTTTGTGCACGTATTCCTACGTGCAGTTTGCGTCACAGACTATAAATAGTCTAAGAGCGATGCCACAGGAACTGGAGTAATGATCGCCAATAAACTACATACCTACTTCATCTTAATGATCTGTGTATCTGCTACTGTTTTGAATGTTGCTCAGATTACTATTTAATTCCGGACTTAAGACCTAAACTGTCATTGTCATAACCTATGCAAATTAAATTTTCCCACATTTTTTAAAATAAAAATTGTCTATAATACATGTATGAGACAAGTTCCTAATAACAAAGATTTTCAATAAATCCCACAATAGTCTTACGTAAAAATTTTAAGTAAATTTTTTGTACCTACCTACTTACATACATTTTAAGTGCACACCTCTTTTGACATTAGCAATAACGGTAAAGGTGTTAGAAAATTTACAAATGATATTGTGAATTAATTATACGATAACTATGTAATAAACAATAAAAGGTCTAATTAACATACAGAATGTGCATTTTTTTTAGGCAATGGTTCGATCTCATGATTGACATCATAGAAAAACAACGTCAAATAAACTGCAGGAGTCAAACAGTCTGCAAAAGGTACGCATTATTATTATTTTTTTTGGTAATCAACTTTTAGTTGAACATTTTTCAGATTTGAGTAAATTCATTTCTGTGGTCATGTGGTTTAAAATGACGCACGGTTTTGATCATAAAATTACTACAAATTCTTAAAGTGAAAATCGAAACGAAACATTCGTGATAATCTTGATAAAGTGTCTGCCATCGGAAATTGTTTAGTGGAAATAGTAAAATCATAGCTTCAGTGGCAACTGGTGCATGAAAACACGTCAATAATTTTCTCCGCTCCAATACTGCGGAATGCGTTTTAAAACATAAAACCAAACATAATATATTGATGACTTACTTTCGCTAGGTTGCTAATAAAATGTGGAGTAAAATTTTCTGTAATGTCTTTTTTCATAAAGGACGTTAAAAAATCAGCAAATATCTATTTATAAGCCAACTATGGGCTGTAATAAATTTATGGCAGAGCAAAATATGAGTTATGCAGTTTTACTACTTTAAAACGTGCCGACAGGATTTTATTATCAAAGTATCGACCCACATTAAAGTGGAAAAGAGGATACATTTTATTAATTTTAAATACCTAAAGGATATTATCTAATCGATGGTCAAAACAAAAAATGCTCCTTTTAAGACCTGGCCTCCATCAAAGCTGAGTGGAGAGGAGATACCTCTTGTTTCCTCTCAGCTCTAGTTACTGCCCTTAATCACAAAAGCAGACAGCTCATTGCAGGCCTGACTAGGGATATTTTCAGTCAACCACATCAACTTCACAAAATTCCTTGCAAAATCCCTGTTATTACCGCCACACAGAGATCCATATTGATTCAAATCAACTAGTCGTGGTGTGTCATATCATAAGTAATCATAACTACTCAGCAGACCGCTGCGCATTTTACATAATGCTACTTGAATATCACTGATTGTCACATAAAGGACATTTCAGTTTCATACACATACATCCTTACATACAAATACACGCGTGTAGCAGAACAAAGTAAATTCAGCTACAAACGTCTGAAGCAACCAATTTGTATGTAATCGGTAAACAGTTGCGGCGATAATTTATTTGTTTAGATACTATTACGAGGGCTTTGTTTGTAAACCACGGAGTATTGATGTTCTGTAGTTCACGTGGCGCTTCAATATTGACTAGGGATCAATAATTGAGTTTCCCTTGGAGCAAAGTATGTTGAGGATAGTTGGGAATAAGGTCTTCTCCGCGTATAACTACAACCTTTGGAGCACATCGCAAATTGTCTGTTTTGCAAAATTTCCCCTGGTCGTAAAATGTCTCTTTCGCATAATGTCTATTTAGCACAATTTCTCTTTCGCAAAATGACAGGGACTTAGGGCCCTAATTGAGGAATGACTAAAAATAAAAAAAAAGATTGGGGTCCCGGTTGTGTTGCCCGGGCCCCTCCAATAGGTGTCCGCGGCTCTTTCCAACATTGCCCGTGGCATTTTGCCATCTTGTTTGTCATACCATCTGAAAGAGGTGATAAATAAGGTAGGTACTTATTGACTATTTAAAGGTGATAAAAAATTTACTAGTATATTATGAAGTTTGAGTCTCTAAATAATCTGTATCACATTAAATTATTTAATGAGACTCTATTGACGTCTCATTAAATTCTCTTCCATTTTATGACATTGAAAAATAGTGGAATTCAAAAGAATCTTCATAAAATTTAAATACACTAAAGCACAAAAGTGTCGTGTATAAAATTGCAATTACCATTCTACAAAATACTTAACTTTCCAAAGCTTTTAACATCTCTGCAGTCATAAGGAATTATTACAGGGAGGTTTGCCAAGTACTACAGTTAATTGTTACGCCTTTGTGCTCAGTAATTGGCTTTATCTGAAAACAACGACGTCATACTTATGTCTTGTTTATATAGACTAGCTGTACCCTCGGCTTCTATTGGTGAGAGGATTACGGCAATGGCACTAATAGGTTTTTTCGTGGAAAAAATATATTTTTCCGTGGTAAAAAGTAGCCTTCTGTCACTTTCTAGTCCAACTATCTCAACCCTTCAATGCACCGTTTTGACGTGAAAAAGGATAAACAAACACACTTTCATATATATGGAAGTAAGGATGGATGGATATAGTAAGATTTTGTTGGTTAGGTGGGCCTCCCGGCTTTTCATGTAACCGAGTGGTGTCTTGTGGTGTTTATAGGCTGGTGTGTTTATTGCCAGGATAAATCACGCAGATTAAGCTATATAGCAGTAAAAAAGTTTCTTTGTGTTATGATTATAACATGCTGTAGCGTTACACCGCTACAAAGTCAAGTCTATTTTAGTTTGTGATTCTATTTCTACGCAAACTTTTTTCTTTGTTCTTTCTTTATGATAAGGTTTTTGAAATTGAAATTCTGGTGGTTCGATTTTTTGACTGACTGTCAATTGGGTGAAAAAATGGAGATTTTTTAGAGAGTTGATTTTTCTTTTTGATGTTTTTATCTCAATTTCTTTTCTTTGTACTATATCGATTCAGAATTAAATCTTTAATGTGCTTTTATTATTCTTAACATACAAGTATCGATTTCTAGCAATGAAGTTTATGGTAAAAAAAACTTCAGGGTGGGGAATGCACAATAGAGGCTTTCCCAACGACATCTATTTTGGATATCAAACGACAGATTTCTTCACATCTGAAGATTCCAATTGAAGATCAAAAGTTGCTATTATTGGGAAGAACATTAGCTGACGATCAGACCGTTCAGGGGTATCCTATTAAAGATGGCACGAAGTTGAATCTAGTTGTCAAAAAAAACCAGAAGGATTATATGAAGTGGCACTGAAATATTTCATGTATGTATTGTCTAGACTGTTTATTAGACGAGAGTGGGCAAAGTCGGCCTGCACCTAAGAATGAGTCACAGAACGACGAAATGTTTAGTTTGTAACCGTGGCGCCTGTGGTTCTTTTAAGATAGACTTTTTAAACATATTGTGATAACTTTTTCCTCTAAATTCTAAAGGCCCCCCTTTTGTCGGGGTAATTTTTGTTTCGGTTTTGATTTGGAATTTTTATATATCATTTCATCCATTTCTTTCACTCATTTAATTTTCTTTTTAAAATAACAAGCAAATTCATGTATTTCTTATTTTACCTGTTAATATTCCTTTCCTGTTGTTAATTTTCCTTTCTTTTATTTTTATTTCTTTGGTGTGTCCAAATAATTTTTTGTTGAAGGACAATGGTCAAATTTTTTTAGTTCAAAAATTATACTCGTGTTTTAAGCAGTGATTCTTTTATTTTGAAACCCAAGTTTCACTGCAATACCTACATAATAGTATAGCTGGCGGAACACTTTTCGGGAGCAATTTGACGTTGGAATGTGTCGTGTATAAAAAATAAAAAAAATAAAAAGTGTATTGTTGGTGGTGTGCGCAGGGGTCTCCAACTATTTGAAGTGAAGACGGGCAATATCCCTGCGCAGTGCGATTATACACGAACAATTACTTTAGAGAGAGCCGGATGTAATGCTCAGGATAGAGCCTCGTACTTTTGAAGTACAAGGACCTCTTGTCTATTAAGCCATAGGTCCTGGGAGTCATGGGCAGGGTGATATCATTAATACAATATGGTTGGGATAGAATATAGCATTTTATTCCATAAACACACTAGCCGCTGAGGGCGGGCACATGTTATACTAATACCAAAATCTGATAAGTCTTTGCCGCAATTAAAAGTTAAAATTAACATAAACCAAATATAAGGTACCTGGCCAGGTCCGTACACAAACGTCTGTGCGCACTTAGAACGTTGTCCCGTTCACCGTTTTGTGATCCATTGGGTTCGAGCACTGGTACTGGTCGCGTCCTCAAAGCGACGCGGCGCTCCTGCACGCTCCGTTGTACGCGAGATAGTAGACGCTGGCTGGGCCTTCCGAGGTTTGCGCTGAGCCACACACGGACATCGGATCGAAGGCGGCGACGCGGCCTTTGGAAATAAGGTTAGGATCCGTGTGTTGCACCTTGGGGTCGCCGACGACGGGGCCTGCGCCGTTGCATGCGGTCCACGGTCCGGGGAAACCGCACCCTCTGGCGATGGGAGGACACTCCAGGAAGCGTCGATTCATATGGCCGGACAGGCACGTGGACCTCAGCAGCTCATGTTCCCGACGACTTCGTGGCGGCGAATACCCCCTGTGTCCTTGCGCGTATCGCGGATTTTAAAGCTAAAGGTTAAACTATAGTCCCATGGCGGGAAGCCGAGGGCGGCGAAAGTGAAAAAACCTCAAAAAAATTAATAATTGCTCAAGCCATGTTACATGTCGTGGCGGCCTCCCTAGGAAGAGAACGAATCGACTCGACTCGATTTGACATTCCATTTTGTCGCGCTCCGTTTCGCTTAATTCGAACGCACATCAAACCAACTTTTAAATATTCTTTAAAAGAACTAATGTTTAAATAAGGTATTTATTCGTTGAATATTATAATAATCTAAGTCGACGATATTAAAGGAGAATAATTAAAATTCTACAACAATCCTACCATGATTTCTTATTTTTTTATGATAAGAAAGGTTTGTTAGGACCCGAGACGGAACGTGTGTCACCAGCTGTCAATGTCAGACGTCCAACTCTGCAGATTTTGTTGACAGTCTAATTTAATCATAGAATGTTTTGTTATGAATGTTTAGTTTTTGATATAATTCCGTAAGTACACAAAATCGCGTCGAGTTATTGCTACCAATGGTTTCGGCGTGACTCAAAGAACGTTTTGATGTGCGGGTCTCCCTGTTTTCCCAATAAGTATTGTAAAAACAACATATGAAATTTGTGTACCGGTGTGTCACTTTCCAATTCAATTTGTCTGGAAACTAATGGATTTGAATGCCTGCTATTGTGGTGAGTCGAGAGCCTATCATGCAGGTAATACGCCACAGGAATAATATCCCAATATATCAACTATTTCACCTAAAATATGACATGCAAGGTTAACCAGTTAGAAGTTCAAAATAATTCTGTAGTTATCACTACAATACCCCCCTTTTCGGCAAAGAGGTTAAGTCGTACTTAGCCGAAACAGCCGGGGTAACCGGAGAAAACATTCACCTATCCTACGGCAATATATTTCTAAATATAAAACTATCAGCTATATATGAAACTAACTCCTGCTATTTCATATATTAAACTAAAATGTATGTTCTAGAGTTCTAAAACTAACTCAATTTATGTTGAGTGTCAGGAATACAGCGTTTGGCCAGACCGCTGCAATTCCCCTGCATTAAAAAATCATACTTGGATTTCTAATGAGATAATCGCAAGTAGCATACTAATAATAAAGAATTATCTAAAGTAATATAGTTCTTACTTATGTATAATAAGAAAAACTATTTGAGATTTAATTAAAATATATGTAATCTAGCATTCCTACATAATTTACTAGTTAGTAATTAAATTGTAAATCTAATAAAGTCTTTAAACTAATGGAGAGCTCTCACACAAATAGACATTTAAAATGTATAGCCGTTGGGCTGACATTGTATAAGGGAAAAAACTTATTTTCCTTTTTTTCTCAAAAATTAAGGAGTATTAATCCATATCCTTATATTTACTCTGGCGCCTAGAGTGTGTAGTTACAAAAGAAATTGGTTTTCATGAAAACGCTTGACAAAAAAATTTCACATGTGAGTCATGTCATATGTGAAAAATGAGGCCTCTAATTGGTTATACCAATCCAAAATAACAAAGTTCAAGATAAGAAAGTTGCTAGCTAGGGGACACACCTTGTGAGACTTTTATTATGTCCTTGACATGATATTTTCCAACTTTACTGGTTTCTATCTCCTGAAGGTCGTAAACAACATCCGAATGCTTCCTGACAACTTTACATCACAAAGCGCGGTGCTAGTTTAGCGGAGAAGAAATGAGCTGAACGACTGGTCATTTGAAGGTATTAACGAATTTGGAATGCCGCCTCTTTTCGGCAACATGCCATCCGTCATTATCTCCCGACCTTTAGCTAACAAAATGGTGTGCCCGGTGGCAACATTAATAATGCTATTCAAAGATAGCTACCACTAAGTAAGTCAGAAACATTTCAGTACTTTCTGTTCTGAAGTATTTCGACTACGCCTAAAATCATCAATTCTAAGGAAAAAATCTGTGACGTCTGAGTCACCAGAAAATTTTAAATTCCACGACCTCAAATGGTCCTCCTTTAATATGTGAATAACGCGTTCGTCATCTTCCCTAGTCTCCGTAACATAGGTAGTCCTACCCATTGAGTTGGCTTGACGTACTAAACCGGGAGCTCCTAGTTGAGACAATGTGGGTTGTAACGCTTTAAGTGTGGAAGGGCCGGGTGGGTGGGTGTCAATTGCACCTCCCCGTGGTCGTGTATTAACAAATGAGGAAGTAGTAGTGGTAGGTGGTTTGTTTGCCTCCCCACTTACTTCGTGATATTGCTCTTCCCTTTCGCCGTCCGACATGTTGACAAAAATGTGAGGTTATATGTGTCAGGGTATGTAATAGGTTATAATAATTGATAAATTTCTAAATAGATACAGGTTACTCCCTGTCAATAAGAATAAATTAGCTCTCAAATTGAGATTAAATAGGAATTATGGCTGAGCGCTATGCTTTTTATTCATAGCGAAGCCCAAATAGAATATTAATTATTATATCATTAATTATAATATTATTTAGTAATATCATAATAATTACTATGAATTGTATTAAATGTATGCTTACAACCCTGTCGCACATAAACCTAACAAACACTAAAGTATAATAACTTTACAGTCAATGATATCACCAAAATTTCAAAATAACAAGTGAGCGAGTTTAAAAAATTTAAAAACTATTTTTTAGAAAAAACTGCCACTCTCACAGGACTCAAAGGCTCAAAAATATAGTAGTTCGGGCGCCATTGTCGTGTATAAAAAATAAAAAAAAATAAAAAGTGTATGTTGGTGGTGTGCGCAGGGGTCTCCAACTATTTGAAGTGAAGACGGGCAATATCCCTGCGCAGTGCGATTATACACGAACAATTACTTTAGAGAGAGCCGGATGTAATGCTCAGGATAGAGCCTCGTACTTTTGAAGTACAAGGACCTCTTGTCTATTAAGCCTTAGGTCCTGGGAGTCATGGGCAGGGTGATATCATTAATACAATATGGTTGGGATAGAATATAGCATTTTATTCCATAAACACACTAGCCGCTGAGGGCGGGCACATGTTATACTAATACCAAAATCTGATAAGTCTTTGCCGCAATTAAAAGTTAAAATTAACATAAACCAAATATAAGGTACCTGGCCAGGTCCGTACACAAACGTCTGTGCGCACTTAGAACGTTGTCCCGTTCACCGTTTTGTGATCCATTGGGTTCGAGCACTGGTACTGGTCGCGTCCTCAAAGCGAAGCGGCGCTCCTGCGCGCTCCGTTGTACGCGAGATAGTAGACGCTGGCTGGGCCTTCCGAGGTTTGCGCTGAGCCACACACGGACATCGGATCGAAGGCGGCGACGCGGCCTTTGGAAATAAGGTTAGGATCCGTGTGTTGCACCTTGGGGTCGCCGACGACGGGGCCTGCGCCGTTGCATGCGGTCCACGGTCCGGGGAAACCGCACCCTCTGGCGATGGGAGGACACTCCAGGAAGCGTCGATTCATATGGCCGGACAGGCACGTGGACCTCAACAGCTCATGTTCCCGACGACTTCATGGCGGCGAATATCCCCTGTGTCCTTGCGCGTATCGCGGATTTTAAAGCTAAAGGTTAAACTATAGTCCCATGGCGGGAAGCCGAGGGCGGCGAAAGTGAAAAAACCTCAAAAAAATTAATAATTGCTCAAGCCATGTTACATGTCGTGGCGGCCTCCCTAGGAAGAGAAAGCATCGACTCGACTCGATTTGACATTCCATTTTGTCGCGCTCCGTTTCGCTTAATTCGAACGCACATCAAACCAACTTTTAAATATTCTTTAAAAGAACTAATGTTTAAATAAGGTATTTATTCGTTGAATATTATAATAATCTAAGTCGACGATATTAAAGGAGAATAATTAAAATTCTACAACAATCCTACCATGATTTCTTATTTTTTTATGATAAGAAAGGTTTGTTAGGACCCGAGACGGAACGTGTGTCACCAGCTGTCAATGTCAGACGTCCAACTCTGCAGATTTTGTTGACAGTCTAATTTAATCATAGAATGTTTTGTTATGAATGTTTAGTTTTTGATATAATTCCGTAAGTACACAAAATCGCGTCGAGTTATTGCTACCAATGGTTTCGGCGTGACTCAAAGAACGTTTTGATGTGCGGGTCTCCCTGTTTTCTTAATAAGTATTGTAAAAACAACATATGAATGTGTACCGGTGTGTCACTTTCCAATTCAATTTGTCTGGAAACTAATGGATTTGAATGCCTGCTATTGTGGTGAGTCGAGGGCCTATCATGCAGGTAATACGCCACAGGAATAGTATCCCAATATATCAACTATTTCACCCAAAATATGACATGCAAGGTTAACCAGTTAGAAGTTCAAAATAATTCTGTAGTTATCACTACAAATGGCATCGACACGCCAAGAAGAAGAATAGTATAGCTCAAAGCAGGTGACTTTTTATCCCTGGGAATACCAGAGTTAAAGAAACCTCAACCACAGAATTAATATAAGTACTACGTACCTCAACCTCAAGGTAATATTTTATTTCAATAAGTAGGTCAGTTTGAACTTTCGAATGCCCTTTCAAACAGAATCGTCAATGGAAAGCAAATCGCTGCTAATCGTCCATCGATCGGGGATTACGAGCCATACGCAGTGAAGGCTGAGGAATTAAGTGGCAAGGTTTCTTCGCCTGAAGCCATTTTGTCCAGTCAACTTGTGAGGACTTTGTAAGCTTAGGCCCTTGCTACTTGACCAGTGTGATATCGAGTGTCCTTTGGGGTCAAATGTCGTGTTTCATATGTATTATTAGCCGAGCCCCGGGGCTTCGCTCCCGTGGGAATTTTGGGATAAAAAGTACCCTATGTGCTATTCCCGGTATTTTTCTACTCGTATACCAAATTTCATCGAAATCCGTCGTGTAGATTTTGCGTGATTGAGTAAAAAGGTCCTCACAAATTCACAAACTCACATCCAAACTTTCGCATTTATAATGTTAGTAGGATTACTAGCGAATCGCGATGCCTCGCATTATACTTAAATTATCTGGAAGTAATTATCTCAATGATAGTGAGGACCGTATCAAAATCAGTTGCGTAGTTTAAAAGATACAGTAGTATGAACGCGGAAAGCTCTGTACTTTTTTTCTTTTTTATATGTATTTGAATGTCATGTTGTAGACGCTAGATTAGCAGATTCCTAATGACTTAAAACAAATTTGTTACAAAAAGGCAAAAAAATAATTTCATCAACGCTATGCAAATTAAAATGCAAAAAATACTGCACATTTTTAAATGAATTTCCTCACTTCCAATCGAAAAATCCAATAGTTTCATTCCATGTCAATAAAATTGGATTTCCATTTCACGCCAGTCGCTGGTGCCAACTGACTCGGCAAAGTATAAAATCAAGTTGTCAAAATTATGTAGTTGGCAGATGTCCACACGAGGGAAATTTGGATACACCCAGGTCTTTATTCTAACTAGATTCTGTACTGCCGCGACTTCGTCCGCGCGTAAATTGCTTGCCAGATTTTAAGTAAGACCATCGACAATATAACTGTAAGAACCGCGTTTTCATTCGAAGTTTTTGCGTGATGCAAGTACAAATATACAAACAGATAGAATTTAAAAAAAAAATCGTGTAGCCTTCTATTGGCTGGCACTTTATAGACCTCTCAAATTATTTTTTCTTGAATATCTCCTGTGTATAATAAAGTATAAAACAAGCCAATTATTAAAAATAAAAAAACACGACTGACGAGTTTTTGCTCAATAAGTACATACAAACATATAAGTTATATACATTTTTGAAATCGCCTTTTAAAGCCCTTCAATTTGATACCCCACTCGATAAGATTGATCAAATTTTATTTTTTTGGTCTGCTATTTATCGCATATATAACCCGCCATTTTGTTTTTATGTTGACGTCATATAGCCTATGTCACTCGGAAGAATGCAAGGAATCTAAAAATACATCTCACATCAAAATCTGTTAAGCCGTTCAGGACTTATGGTGGAATAAAGAAACTTACATACATACATACATACATACATACATGAACCCTGAAAACATAACACTCCTTTTTTGGTCAGTCCGTGTAAAAACAGTTTTATTATACTTATGTATAGATGTACAGTCAACTTCATGTCAAGATATCCTGCATGGACCTCTATTCGGTAATAATAAGGGCCAATTTACAATGAATTAGGGTAGATTGGCTGTACAGTGTACTGACATGTCCAAAGCCGTCGCGTTTTTTACTTATATTTTTAGGGCAGCGATATTTTTGGAGATGCTCTAAATGGAACCTTCGTCAGATCCAGATAGGCCGAATTAAACATTAAGCTCATTTTGTGGTTCAGTGGCCGTAAGGTTCCTTAGTCTTGAAACGTATTCTAACAAATCTAAATAAAAAAAAACAGCGTCTCTGTCTGTTCGCAATAATCTCAAAAACTACTGAACGTATTTTCACGCGGTTTTCACTAATAGACAGGGTGGATTACGAGGTTTTCTCACGGCGGCGCTAGCCTGCGTGCAAGCTGCTGATCAGATTTCAATAAAATTTGGAAAATCAAAATCAAATCTTTTTAATTATTTATAATATATTATGTCTCAAAGCTACAAATTACAAGCATTTCGGAACGACCACTGCTGAGAAGAAATGCCGAAAGAAACTCATGAAACAGTCTTGGTCGCCCAACATGCCAGAGGGGCTATTTATTATCTTTATACATACACTAGATTGTGTACAGTCAAAAATAAAATGTAAGAAACAAATATAATATAATAAAACATGTTATGTTTGTGATCGAGTAACCACAATGAAATGGTTAAGAACAAAAAATAAAAATAAAATTCGAATCAGAATCGAGCAGACCAGTTCCCCCTGGCAGTGGACCAGTGTGTGACCAGTTCTCCTGGAACACACGTGGAATAAGACATAGAATAACTAGAAACTCCGTTAGTAACTGAAATTCCCGAGAGCAGCGACCAGTCATATCATAACTCATAACGTGCTCTAGCTATGCTTAAATAGAAAGCTTATCTTTAGGAGGGATTTCATAAAATCCCCGCGGGAGGAGCTCAACTCCGGGCAAACCAAGTTATAAGTAAAATGAAGTACGGTATCCGGGGTATGCCAACTAATATAAGAAATGCGAAAGTGAGTTTGTTTTGTTAGTTAACTCTTCACTCTTTTTCTACTGAACCAATTTTCCTGAAATTTCGCGTACATGTAGTTAGGAGTACTGAGGAGGACGTAGGGTACTTTTTGTCCAAAAACTCCCACAGAAGCGGAGCCCCGGGCCACTGCTAGAGCTTCATAATTGCAGTGATAATCGAAAGCACAAAGCAAGAACATCTTTGAGGTATGACCGCACTTATTCTTTTTAAATTGAACCCGTGTGAAAGACTGGTAGTGTAAAACATAATTTCCGTAATAGATACATTTTGGCATATTTTTGTTTAGAGTTTGTACTTGCGACCAGTTTGTGTTGCAATGTAAACATACACAACTCCATATAGTCCGGTCATTCTATGTAATCAATGTATGGGGAAGAAAAACTAATTCATAAAGTTTTGAAACTTGTGTGACATATACCTTCGGTTGTGGTGTTCAACGCTCACTACCCTCCCCTGCCCTGCCCCTGACGCTACAGCCCCTTTACTCTGAAATGTGTCCCCTTTACCGGTTTTTTCACTTTTTCTCGAAAACTATGATAGAAACGAAAAAGGTGTCAAAGGCAAAGATGATCCTTATTAAATTCTTAATAAAATATGTCCTATGTCTTATTTTGATAGACTTGATGGTTTACGAGCTAAAAGTTGTGTTTGGGGCACATGTTGTGAAAATGTACCTAAAAAGAGGGGTATTGTTGCAGTTTTACTATTATATCTCGAAAAAAACCCAGAATTTCGAAAACATAGTACTATTAAAAGTTTTAGAACATTAAATTCTGCGTTTAATGGGACTAAATACATATTTTGGACCACTCTGTCCTATATACTAGTGCTCATCGAAATTGCACAAATCCCACAGATATTTTAAATGCGAAAGTTTTGATGTATGTTTGATCCTCAACTACGCAAAATCTACTAGACGGATTTCAATGAAATTTCATATACTGCTAGAAAAATACTGGGTATAGTGCATAGGGTACTCATTATCCCAAAATTCCTACGGGAGTAGGGCCCCGAGGCGCAGCTAATATAGCATTTTTCATAGGTATGGAAAACTTGCTACGCCTCGGGCTCCGCTCAGTTGGGAATTTTGGGATAAAAATTATCTTATGTGATTTTTCAAGTCTTTCTCTATTTGTGTACTAAACTTCGTCGAGATCCGTCCAGTAGACTTCGTGTGATTGAGTGACAAAAATTTCAAGTTTGTATGGGAACTTCATCATTTATGATAATATACTAGATGCGCCCCGAGGCTTCGCTCCTGTGAGAATTTCAGAAAAAGTAGATTATATGCATTTTTAGGTTTAACTCTACTTGTGTACAATTTTTTGTTGAAATATGCCCGGTAGATTTTGTGTAATTGAATAACAAACATACATCCGAGACATCCAAACGTAAAAATATGTATGTTTGTTACTCAATTACACAAAATCTACCGAGCATATTTCGACGAAAATTAGTAGACGAGTAGAGTTAAACCTAAAAATGCACATAATCTACTTTTTTTCTGAAATTCTCACAGGAGCGAAGCCTCGGAGCGCATCTAGTATATATTATCATAAATGATAAAATTTCCATACAAACTTGACATTTTTGTCACTCGATCACACGAAGTATACTGGACGGATATCGATGAAGTTTAGTACACAAATAGAGAAAGACTTAAAAAATCACATAAGATAATTTTATCCCGAAATTCCCAACTGAGCGGAACCCCGGGGCGTAGCAAGTTTTCCATACCTATGAAAAATGCTTTATTAGCTGCGCCTCGGGGCCCTACTCCCGTAGGAATTTCGGGATAAAAAGTACCCTATGTGCTATTCCCGGTATTTTTCTATCCGTGTACCAAATTTCATCGAAATCCGTTCAGTAGATTTTGCGTAGTTGAGTATCAAACATACATCTAAATTTTCACATTTACAATATCTGTGGGATTTGTGCAATTTCGTTGAGCACTAGTAGTGCACCGAGTGGTCCAAAATATATGTATTTAGTCCCATTAAACGCAGAATTTAATGCTCTAAAACTTTTAATAGCACTATATTTCCGAAATTCTGGGTCTTTTTCGAGATATAATAGTAAAACTGCAACAATACCCTCTTTTTTAGGTACATTTTCACAACATGTGCCCCAAACACAACTTTTAGCTGGTAAACCGTCAAGTCTATCAAAATAAGACATAGGACATATTTTATTAAGAATTTAATAAGGATCATCTTTGCCTTTGACACCTTTTTCGTATCTATAATAGTTTTCGAGAAAAAGTGAAAAAAAAACCGGTAAAGGGGACACATTTCAGAGTAAAGGGGGAGTAGCGTCAGGGGAGGGCAGGGGAGGGTAGTGAGCGTTGAACACCACAACCGAAGGTATATGTCACACAAGTTTCAAAACTTTATGAATTAGTTTTTCTGAAAACATAGAATGACCGGACTAATATTCTCAATCTCGGGTACTTTCGGTGAGTCGCACGAACACATTTCCCACATTTTTTTCTTTTGAAAATGTTTTTCACGTGGGATCTTAAATAAACTTAAATACATTCCTTAGTAAAATAAATATACTGGTTTCTAATAAATACCTACGTCACAATTTTGCCTGGAGCATCCCAAAAGAAATGTCAGAAATACTTAGAGAAAGAGTGAATATGAGAAAGGGTGTATTTGAGAAAGTATATTCTAATTCTTAGCTAGATTTATAAATAAATAAAAAAATATTCTTAAATCTAAAGTTGTAGATAAGTCCTTTAAGGATTTAAGATTTTGATTGAAGAAGACCTCGGCAGACATGGTTAACGACCATAAACCGACACTCACAACTAGATAGCAAGCCAGATGATACCTACAGAATCGAGTGACCTGAAGAAGAGTGACTAGGGATGTACATTGAATTAGAAAAATATAGTGACTAGGAGAGCCGACCCCAAATAATGGGAAAAAGGCTTAGAGAGAGAGAAAAAAAGGAACATTTTGTCAAAACAAATTTGTACTTACATAAAAAATAAAACAAATAACGAGATTTGAGATTTGTTTGAAAACGTGCAAATTGAAAAAACAAAATCTCGCTAATAAAGCTGTCATTTTATCCAATCTTTCCTAATTCTAATTCACCAGATCGCTTCAAAATCACCAACAACCCAATTTCGTTGTGCAACGGTTCAGATATAGCCCAGTAACGAGCTTGTGTGTTTGAAAGGTACTTGTATCGCATCACCCTATAAACATTGACGAAACGACTGTTGATTCCGCTCTGAAAGTAGGCCATCTAATCTTTCCTTCCTCTTGCAACATCGTAAGGCTGCTTCCTCATTAGAACTTTACGGTACATATAAAACAGTAGATACTTGACAATGTTTGGTAGTGTTATGGCTCTCGTCCTTAGATTTAATTATTAAACTAATTAAATTAACATTATATGATCTTGCTCTTATAAGCATAGCTTTCATTTAGGTGCAACTCTTGTTAGTTCCTTCAGTTCTTCTTCTTTCATTTATGCTGTTTTTTGTCTTTCTAAGAGTGATCCCATTTCTTCATATCATCCCTACTTGGATAAACTATCTCTCATATTATTTAACGACTGTCACACGTCTGTACGGTTCTTCTTCTTATTTAAGAGATGTGCTCTTGTCGGTGGAGTATACGCCTCACCTTTCTATTCTCGGCTTCCATAAGGTACTGTTTCAACAAATCTTCAAATTGTTGTTTTATTTCTTCAAATTGTTGGTTGATTCGTTCTTAGACGTACGTTCAATAGTGTAAAAATGCCATACGATAAATAATAACAGACGTAATCGCAATCTTGGTTTGATGCGGGATGGAGTGATCTGTGGTCTCCAATCCATGTTGATTGCCCAGCCAAGTGGGTTACATAATCTGTGGAAATCATTGCTAGGATTGTGGTCTGCTAACCTTGGACTTCCTGCGATTAAAGTGATTTCTACAAAGTAGTAAAGGTGTTGCTTTGGATGTATTTATTCAATGAAGGGACCTCATTAGGTATCTGATCAATATTTATTATAGGCACACAAAATATACCTACTATTACCTACATATTGTGTAGATTTGTATCAACATATAGAAATGAATGTAGAAACAGCAAGTACTGTAATGTACTATTTCAACACACTTGCTCGTAAAGTGGGTCTTATTACATCGAATTTAGGCCCATAATGCCATATATTACGAAGGTATTACGAATATATTACGGAGGTGTTTTGAAATAAAAATTACCATACTGCGCTATACAAAAGATAGAAAACTAATGCGTGTTATGAATTCCACAAAGCATTTTTAATTTAGCCGCATAATACATATAAGATCAAATAGGGAAAATAACAACAGTTTTTAAATAAGCAAAGATAATGATTTTTAAAGTGGAGGAATGACAAAAGGGCGCAATCGTTTTCCGATAATTAGATTCAATTCAAAAATTCAATTCAAAATTACTTTATTGGATAGAGATTTTAACTCACAAGTGTGTTGAAAAACGTCGTACGATTGTATTCTGAGCGTACGATACACGTGTGCATTTGGTCATTATGCACACTCGGCTTTATTAGCGCGCTCGCCTTCGGCTCGCGCGCCAATATCGCCTCTTGTGCGTAATGACCAACTTTGCACACTTGTTTCGTAATGTACTTTAATGTTGAAGTTTTGGTGACGAACTAAACAGTTCCAAAAAGTTTTTTTAAATGTCAGAAATAATTATAGGTAATCTAATAAAAGAGAACTAAAACAAAACTTAGTTGTTCACTTATAAGAAAGTTTTAGGTAAAGTACCTAAGCAATGAACAAGGCTCACATTATAAAGTAAACAAACGGTAAGAATGTTGAAAAAATAATCATAAGAACAAAACTTTTGCCTGAACAAAAGCCTCGTGGTCTCACTAGTAGGACAAATTAGTAGGACCACGACGAAATAGATGGCAATATTACTCAGTTAACTGTGGATCATATACTTATAAAACCATCTGATCCCCGTGGATTTACTTCCGTGGGCACTATAAAAGCTGTAAGCTATCCAAAAAGATATCCTATAGCTTTTGCACAGAAATAATTATGCTGTGTGGCTCATACACGTAAATATGTAAACAAGCTAATTATTAAAAAGTAAGAAATACGACTGACAACTCACATATATAGCCTATGTCACTCAGAGGAATGCAAGGAATCTAAGATACCTCTCACATCAATAGTATCTATCTGTTAAGTCGTTCAGGACTTATGGTGCAATAAAGAAACTTGCATGAAAACAAAACACTCCTTTAGGTCAGTCGTGTAAAAAATACAAGCTAATCTCTGAAAAGACTGAGTTCCAGAATTTAGAATTGAACAAACAGTCTCTTTAGCTTTATCATTTTAGTATTAGTAAAAATAGCACAAAAGGTCAAATACAAATCACCCTTGAAGCAGAAGGCCTAAGCTAGATATTTGGCGAGCTTGTTGTTAATTCTGTGAAATTTTAACCTTTGTAATCCCGCAATTAAAACAACAATTTAACTTTGAAAGAAGTTTTATCCGTGGCTTTATTTTGATACCTGTTCTAAGAATGTTTCATTTTCAGACAATGATTTACAGTTAGTACGAAAAATAACTCGTTTAGCTAGGCCTAAAATTTGATGTTTTAGTATGGTTTTAGTTCAGTATTTCAGTTCACCTAATACCATTAATCATAGCTGTTATCAGTCGAGTCCATAAAGTATTTTTTCAAAAAAGTCCCCTGAAACAGGTCTGTTTTTGACATATTAATTTTTCGGTAAGCAGAATCCAACGGATGTAGCTAGCAGTGACTGGTTCTCTTAAAATCTAGTCAAAAACTTAAAGATAACTCAGAGCAGGACCCATCATTCTCTATGCAACGAAGATTAAAAAATTGTATTGTGTACCGTGTCATTTCTTATTATCTTACTAAATTTAGCCCTCGGCTTCATCCGATGAATTTATTTCTTTCCGCATTTCCAAAATTCTTTTCGTAGTGCTTACTTGAGCTATATATATATAATCAACCTCTGCAAATTTTGTAGTTTCTACGTTCAGCTGTTTAGTCTCTGCGTTGATCTTGATATACCAGCTTTAGGTTATTTGAAAATTAAAATGATCATACTGAGAATTTTCACGCTTGCCAAATCATTTCATAAAACACTCTCCGAAGAATCAAAGAGATGGTGAGAGCAATTTTAATTTGTTTACAAAATAACAAAAGCTGCACAGTGTTCTCGGAAAATTTCAATTGTTAAAAACTGCATGAGTCACACAATCACGAGATTCCCGTAAGAATAACAGGAAATCCATAACAGATGACACCGCTTCGGGAGAATTTTGGCACAAACAGTGACACAAACTAATGCCTCGATGCAATCTTAATTAATCCCATGTGTTTCGTGACATTTGTAACTTATTTTGCATTGTGTAGAGCGGGTTGGGCGGTGATGAGAGACTCTTGATAATCAAATTTAAAAAAGCATTCTTGTCGGTGGAGTTTTTTTTTCATCTCTCCATATCATCAGCCATCCTTTAGACCTCCTTGTACGACACAACTGTTGTCTTCTTCTTTATTTGTGACTTTCCTCTTCTAGCTTCTATTCCTTTCTATTCGGTTTGATGATATTATCATGCCGTACAAGATGGGCTTTCCACGTCTCGATTCTATAATTTATTCCTAATCCTAACTAATACTATAAATGCGAAAGTGAGTTTGTTTATTTATTTGTTTGTTACCTCTTCGCGCTTTATCTACTGCACACCAATCTTGCTTAAATTTCGCATAGACATAGAAGTACTGAGAAGGACATAGGGTACCTTTCATACCGGAAAAAAGCACTGTTCCCGAGGGAAATTCACGCGGGCGTAGCCGAGGGCAAAAGCTAATAACTCAATAAAAAGCACACAGCTCACTATTTATTCGCTTAAAATACCTACGACGGTATACTCTACTGCAGCCAGTCACTCCAAGAGCAAATTATTGAATTGATTTCTAAAGTCCTTGTGCGATATTGACAGCCTTTGCTTGTCATATAAACGTCGCTCGTTGATGGAAAATATAACTGACAAATTGATTCTTGATTCTATAGTGTCTATTTTGTATCAATATGTCAATTTTATAATTTTACTGTGTCATTCAGTTGTACATGTGAACTAAACGAAAAAAATAGTAATAATCTAGCTAGGAGATTAAGTTCTTTAAAGGTAGTAGCTGTCGTTGCTCGCAGCAAAAAAGTTTCTTGAATGTTTTTAACCGACTTCAAGAAAGGGGTTATCAATTCGTCGCGATATATTTGTTTTTTTACAAATTTTATATTTCAACCCGATTTGCAGCCTCTTAGAGATGATTGTTATTAGTCTAAATTTGAACTCAGATCTTCAAATATCTCCGTGCCCAAATTTCATCAAAATCAGATCAACGATTTATGCGTGGAACACTTGGAACATCGAGATTGGGGGAGGCCTTTGTCCAGCAGTGGACGTCTTTTGGCTGAGAGAGAGAGAGACAGTCAAGATTCAAAAATGCAATCAGAATCTACAACGCAATATGATCTTTAAAACTAGACAATAAGGTCTTCAATGTATGACTGCACTTTTTCACCCTTGACTGTACAGTCAACTGCAGAGAAACCTCGGGGATCGGATTTTCTGACCGAATCCTACCTCAGGTGGGTCAGGTCTGTAGCTGACTGTACTTAGGTGCGTGTGTGTGTACACTGGTGTCAGATTTTTCTCAAGTATGACATGACTTTCTTTCATGATCTGACATCTTCACTTATATGTTTACCTACAATGTTTTGTAATTTAATTTTGCGAGGGAGCATTGATCGAAGTATCCAAACAGTTAGGTGGGGAAAATTTTACAATTAAACATTTTTAATTACATTTGTTATGGCATCATTAACGGTACGTTCATTAATGAGACGTTCACCCCAGACTGTGGGAATTAAATAAGTACATATTGTGTTAAGATATGACTTACCGCTAACGTAGTTTGGGTTCACATTACTCTGTTATTTATTAGGTACTTAGATACTTATCTAATTCATACATGAAATTGGGCACAGACTGATTTGTCAAAGCGGAGACGAAACCGCTGAGGTTAGAAACTTAAATTTTGCAGAAATTTTGAAATTCTACCTCTAAACGGGTGCTATGGGTGAAAAGCGTAATTCATGTGGGCGAAGCAGTGGGCAAAAGCATAATATAAGCCAAATAAAGTAGCATAAACGTGTAATTTTGATCGCCGCCTGACATAAACCGCACTTAACTCTGAGTCTGACGAGACTAAGAAGCTCAGTCTGGTCTAATTAAATATTTTTTATAGCTTTATGATAAAGTATACCTATCTGATAATAGAAGGGGAGAATTAAATGAAACGTCAGTGCTTGGGAGCGGTCAAACCAATACTATTTAATCCCAATTTCTCTACACTATTTGTTTACATTATAATTTTAGGGTAAACTTTGACCTCTCATGTCAGCCTCTCCTCCCCTCCCCTCTTAAGGCTTTCAGCCTTTGGGGTTGATTTTTGGAAAAAAAGCCTATTGTTTGATAAGTCTATATTTGCCCCTACCCATACCAAATTTCATCAAAATTGGTCCAGTGGTTTAGCCGTTAAAATGTAACAAACAGACAGACCGAAAGATTTTCGCATTTAGAATATTAGTATGGATGTACTAGGCATGTGTGTGCTAAGCTTTTCCAAATAAAATTTTCATTCATTAATTCATTAGATTTAACGCAACGCTATAAAGTAAATACTTGTTACATTATTTAGGTCACAGCCGTGTGACCGATAACTGACACCAACAGTTCAGTTTTATCAACACCAGAAAGTGATAACAGAAAAACTTCCTAGTTAAACCGCTTCATACATATTATATGAGTAATTTGTGCTGAATTTCCTCAGAAAAAATATATCATTTCAAATAAGTAGGTAGTAATTTTTTTAACTTTTTGAAGTGAAGAGCACTTTTAGTGGGTATTGAATGAGACTCGTGTGAAATGCTCGGCTATGTAACGCGATTCGGGTAGATGTAGGCCCTCAACTTGATTAAAATTTCATTTCGTTGCACACACCATTTTTCTATGTCGGCAAGCGAACAAGCAGGTCAACTGATGGTAAGTGATCACCGCTGCCTATGGATTACTGCAACTGCAACACCAGGAGTACAAGAATGTTATGTATGTGTTTTTTTTTCCCTATCTGCTGCACAGAGGTTAGATGAAAGAGATTTATTTTAACGATGGTATGTTTATGAAGATTTAATTTTTTTATAGCAGTTACCTTTGAATATTTAATCAATAATCAAAGGCAGTTACTTATGTAGGGAATAAATTAACGAAATTTATTTACCTTAACCTACTATCAAAGTACCAGTCTATTGCATGTCAAGGTACAGGGTACCTGTCCTCTCCAAGCTTCAGCGGCGAATTAGCAACATAAAGTTTGAAACATATGACTTTTTTCTATGTCTAGCAATGAATTTGGGTAGGTTGATGTGCTGTTGACCGTAATTACAGTGGATTAATTAAATTAGGTACTGAAAATGTTAATGTTAACAGCAGCGAGCGAGGCAAAAATCGACCACATAAAATCTTTTAAAAACTCATTACAAAGATAGACTACGTCCAAATCTAGGTTGCAACTTGCAGCGATTCGGAATGTAGGGCGGCGGTGACGTCACTGCAGGGATGCGATGATAGCGAAAGTCAATCGTGTAGGTATAGGGTTGCCACAAAAAAAAAACTTATATATTTTTTGTCTCATGCTTTTCTGTGACTTTATCATTTTCACTCGGTATCTTTATAAATTTGCTACATTGTTTTTGTACGTCTTCATTGTTTGCTACGTTTTTTTGTAAATAAGTACTTAATACCCCCATTCTTAGATAATAAGTACCCCATACACAGTTTTGACGTAGGCTTCTTTACTGGCTTAAAAAGTTACAATTTCAATAGCTACCTATCTATCTCATACTTTTTAGTAAGTTTTAAAAGGTTATTAAAATTCTTCAGGTTATTTTTAAACGGCTTTAACAAATTGAGATTACTTAGTAGTCGGAGTAAATATTAAGCGAGGACTTAAAAATCTTCTTCGGATTAAAACTGGGCTTTACAATGTAAATAGCTAATGTAATAAATAAATAAGGTTTAAAATTTAGCAGCTCGTAGATTTATACATTAATTCCAGTTCTAAAAGAGTAAGTACTTAGATAAGTACTACCACAGAGTACTATAGGTACTACCTAGGTATTTACTTATTAATTATTATTTTTTGAACAATATAGCGAAAAATTCTTTCAAAACAAAAGGCTTAATCCATAGAAATATATATCCATTCAAATTTTATGCAAAAAAAATAAAAAAATAAAACGAGAACGTCAAGAATAAAATTCGTGAGCGTCGCGGCCGAGAGCGTGGCAGATTGAGAGCCTAACGGCCGGACCCAAGTAAACGGACGTCTGGGGTAACAATCGAAATACATTAGTACATAATATCTCGATGGGGGTAACACTATTTTCTTCACAAAGAACTGTATAGTACCTGGGCTGTGGGAAACTTTGTATAATTATGGTTTCATACCGAGTCGAGGCTTTTAGCGGATTCTCAGAACATTGCTCTTAGTTTGCGCAAATTGTGGCTAAGAGAATATTCATTTTATACCGCTCTTTGGACAGAGTTCCACGGTCTATTGCTAAACCAACACTTTTGATATTGATAGAGGGCTGATCACGACAACAAGAGGAACTACTAAATATAAGAAAAACTGCAGAGGCAGTACCAAATAGCTTGTTATAAACAATTTTAAATTACAAAATAGATATTAGATGATGCAATGGGATTAGGTATGGGTTGGGTTTGTCCTACTTTGCTTCTCTGCGTGTTTGCTTGCGTGATAAGAGTGTTTGTTCAAGTTTGTTAGCCAACGATAAACTTCTTGAAATCTTTGAATAAACTGATGCTTGAGGCTTCCGTGTACAGTGGCTCACATAGAAAAGTATACCACTTTTTATAGTGAATCGGATTTCAGGTGGTATCCTTGTCTATGTGGCCCACTGTACGTATTCCCCGTGGAAGCGTACGTCTCATTCTTTTTCAACTTTTTAAGATAAGCCCCATCAGATATCTTACTAATATAATAGGGTTGAAGCCGATTTGGAGAAAAATTCTTGGTACCTATTTCTAAATAAATTAATTTCCTTTCGCTATAAAGAGACATCCATGACCAAAAAAAGGTCATACTCTTGGTGACCACCTGACGTAATGGAATCATAGTAAAATTCATCCCCCAAACTGGTGCACGAAGCCCCCCAAAAAAAGACCTTTTTTTGGGGGGCTCCGTGATCCACCTGATATGTTGCGCCCATATCATAGTCACCCTTATAATAGACTTCGTAGCATAACCAAAAAGTCATCCCATCCCCCAAGTAAATGCGTGGGCCCCTAAAACGCGCGAGACCCATAGCATTTGCTACTCTTGCTACAAGGTTTATCCGCCACTGCATCTGTAAGCTATGGTATCCATTTAGAACGTGATATTTCCTGCAATGTGATTTGATTACATAGACTTCGTAGTATAACCAAAAAAGTCATCCCATCCCCCAAGTAAATGCGTGGGCCCCTAAAACGCGCGAGACCCATAGCATTTGCTACTCTTGCTACAAGGTTTATCCGCCACTGCATCTGTAAGCTATGGTATCCATTTAGAACGTGATATTTCCTGCTATGTGATTACAAAGGTCATGTGATACGTCCTGTATGCTGAGAGAAAATCTACCTAGGGCTTTGAAACATTGCTGCATTGCTAGCTAGGTGAGCTGGGTCGATGCACTTCGCTTTCTAAAGCAAAACCACTGTACAACAAAAGGACAAAAGATCCACATGAATAATATATGTTGTAGAATATGTTTCAAGAGTTGTAGTGGTAAAAAAAGAAAAGTTGTTTTAAGAAATAAACAAGCTAATTATTTAAAAATAAAAAACACGACTGACAACTTACATAGCCTATGTCACTCAGAGAAATGCAGGGAATCTAAAGATACCTCTCACATCAAAATCGGTTCAGCCATTTAGGACTTATGGTGGAATAAAGAAACTTACTTACATACATACATGAACCCTGAAAACATGACACTCCTTTTTTGGTCAGTCATGTAAAAATTTAATTCTATATCTTAAAAATCATGGATACAAAATTAGGAAAAGTGGAAAGGTGTAGAGTCCAACCGAATATTTGGTCTGGCCGAGAGTTTCAGTTTTTTATAAATACATAACTTGTAATTTTAAAGCTTATAACGCGTTTAAGACGCTATTTTTTTTGCACTAAAACGGTACTACAATTTGATAACTATCGTTTGGCTAACTAACAATTTTTGGCCAATAGTGACCACTTTCGGCAATAGATTTGTACGTTGAATGAGAGGATGGCTACGCTCTACAATGCAAGAAACAGCTCGTGTCATAGGTATATGTGTATCTAGTATAATTATGCTCTATCTAAGCAGAAACTTTAATAATATACTGTGTGTAGTCCACCGTTAGCTAAACAGTGACATACAAAAATGCCAGAAAAGCGTGCAGTAGTAAAGCAGCATTGGACGTTCAGCTTAAGGCGATGTCGTAGTAGCACACATTCGAAAAAATTGTAATTTTTCATGAAGAAATTTTCCTAATTACTAATTAGAGTTTAATTACGAAGTGGAAAAATAATACAGGATATAGATTATGATGTTTATTAAGGTTTCAATCGTGTACTTTTTAATAAAAATACATATTTTCGGCTTAATTAATTCATAAAGGCACCGAAAATTTAGAAAAAAATTCAGCTTTCAAGTCATGGAACTTACAATTTTTAGCGATAACATATATATATTTTTATATAATTAGTTAATATATATACTATATTAAAGTTTTAAACGAGCACTTTTGTTTGAAGACTAATATTTTTAAAGATATTTGAGAAATAGTTGCTAAATCGGTACAAAATCTGTTCGATCCTGCCAACGAAAGTAGAACATTGTGTTGTGCAAAAAGCGCATATGAATTTTGTTTTTTGCAGCTCAGGTTGGACCTCGTCTTAAGAGCTTGTGGGAACAATGCTACCTGTAATTTGATACCAGGCCGCAAGTTTAATGGCACTGCGCAGCCACAGCCTCCCAGACCACAGCCACCACCGTAGAGCATTTAGTTATGTGGTTTTACAGTGATTCTGGGTTAATTAAAGCTTTTGTTTCTTTTGTAGAAGGCCATTGTAATGCTAAGACAAGAAAATATACGTACGAGGGTGTTGCTACAAAAGTTTTACAAATGCAATTCAGTTAAGGTTAGGTTAGGAAAGAGACAGGGGATAGAAGGAAGTTGATAAAGAGAAAAGAACTTAAAATGTGATGTTTTTAAATTTTAATTAAAAAATAGGTAACCTAAATCCTAAATATATGACCTTAATCAATGGTAAAAGACCTTTCCAGCAATAAATATACTAGCAATTACAGGCACGTAAAATGGCCATAATCATAACATAACATAGGTAGGTACCTACTCTGATACCTGCCATAGCGCATAAAAGCTTGTTTACTGTATTAATTAAAACGGTTTAATGTTTCAGCTTGATGATTTTACATTATAAAGACGTGTTGTAATTAGAACAATATTATGAAAAACTAGATTTGCCTGAGTGAATTTTCCACGGGAATAGACTTTTTCCCGGGATGAAAGGTTCCCATGGCCCTCCCTGTACTTCTTACTACATTTATAAGATGCATTACACATAATAGATTAATTAGGTGACAATTCAGCTAAGCGTGGCCTTCGAGTCTCACGACTCTTGGCTCTGTCTACCCCGTAAGGGATAAAGACGTGATTCTATGTATGTATGTATGTATGTAGGTGACAATAAAACTTGTCCCCAAAAATAAAATTACTTATTGGAAAAACTTGTTAAGAATTTCCAAGCTGGAAAGAGGGTGCATGGGTGCATATCGATTCGATTACCTTATTGATAGATAAACTCATACTTCAAGAGCATCACAAATAGCCTCAGAATTAAGTAAATCCTTGCTTGTTCGCTATGTTGCCAAGGTTCGTGCTTGACCTGTGATTACAGATTATATAGCAACTTTGTTTAATCTACAGGAAGAAACTCCGAGATTGCGAAGAAGGGGTATAACGTTAATCGCTCGAAATGGCTTTTAGATTGCTTTCATACAATGTCAAGTTAATGATTAGGTACATAATAAATAGCTGTAAATAACTGTAATAGCCGCGCCCTGTGTGCTAATAAAAGTAAGTTTTTATCAGATGTATTCTATACCTTTTTTATAATTAATTTATTTTTGGGATATAATGCCTCAGTGGCGGATTGACTAACTTGCTAGGTTCCTCGGGCATTTTTGGGGCCCCCGATCGCGCTGCTGTCAGGTGGTGTATGAGTATCTTTTATTTTGGTTATGCTACGGGCCCAATATGTAGGTGTATAATGTTGACCTTTTTTTTATTTTTGGTCATGCTACGGGCCTTGGTACCTTAGAGACTCCATGACAAAATCATGAGGTAAGTACGAGATATTTACTGAAACCACTGAAATTAACATAGAAAGAAATAGCATGTTTGCAATTTTTCATGAGCAAAATCATGTAAACGAAATAACATGGAAATAAATTTATGTTATTGACTTTTCTGCACCTACTCTAGATGAGGGCGGATCCAGTCATCGCGCCAGGGGGGGTGGGTTCACATGGCCGAGTTAGTGATCTATACTCTAGTGCCGAGATTATTTTTAGTAACTATAGAAAAATATATATATACCAAGACGGTCCCAGAGGGGTTATGACCTCCCCCTTAATCCGCCCCTGTTCTAGATCCACTGAAATCTGATCACGGCTTGCTGGGAGTACAGAGATTTAGGTTACTGAGAATGCAAGTTAATACCGTATTATGCACATTGCATAAGGAAGTGCATGTGACATAATAGCCTTAGTAATGTCTGCTGGTGACGTTGGCGTCACAAGGGTTGCCTGCAGCTGTGTTAGTGTATAGGTAAATTATGGAAGCCTTATGCATCGCCTCATGTATGTAAAAATAGTACGAACCTATCTGTTATTTTGCATATGCGGCACATGGAAGAAAGTAATATTATTTCGTTCATGATGCGGCATGTTAATATCCACAAATTGTGGTGTATTTAAATTTAATTTATGCATCATATTATTTTGCATATTTTGGTACCAGCTGAAAATCAGCGCTTTGGCTTTTGCCTTGGCACCATGCTGAGCTGGTCGCCATGTCGACGAATTTAGTTAAATTTTGTGTAAAATTTGTCGAATAAAGAATTTTTCTTTCTTTCTTTCATCTTTTCTCGTCTCTTCATAGGTATGCCCCGCGGCTTCGAATGAGGGTATATAAGTATGTATTGTATATGTGTATAATCCTAGGGCCCCGAGAAGAACACTCTCTGACAAATCCATAATTCAATTGATCATCATCATCAAATTTATAAACGAGACTCTTATCGATAGAGTACAGCAGCTTGATATCTAGTGAAATCAAATTTAACTACCTCCATAAATACAATTCTTATTTCTTAGGTGCGATGACTGGACACCAAAAAAATCGGGCGTTGACTTCTTTTTATCATATTTTTTATGCCGAGATGTTCAAATAAGTAGAGATAAAAAACGCAGACTCGTTCGCACGTGGCAGCACAAAAAACATCTTATTGTAACCGAGACGGAGCTCGGGGCAGTATTAAATAATATTTGATGTGTAAAACTGGATTACAAGGGGTCGACACACGACTCTCGTGACCCTTGCAAAGCTGCAGACACAAAGGGAATAAAACCAGTAAAGTAATAATAAAGACGCGCGCGCGGGACCAGTTGAACCAGTATTTATTGCCCCCCCTTGCGTCTGCCCCCGCCCGAACAGCTGACTGGCTGGACAACAAAGAAAATCCATCCCACACAATCATAACATTCATTACACGCTTATAATATGAGTAGGTAGTACGATTAATTAGTGTTATTGTAAACTACATGCATTCGTATTATTTATTCATTCTGGGTTGACCAACTAGGTAAGTTCTTAGGTAGGTACCTACAGCGCTTGATTCTTTGGATTCTGTAAACTAAATAATGAGTAAATTCTACAAAATAAACTTGCAGATAAATAGTTATTTTAAGATTACAGCAAGAGCGTCTCCAAAAGAGTATTGAGTAAACACTGTTGACCATGAACATCTGACTGAGCAACGCGAAAGGTTACTAACTACGACCTAACAAAGGGCAAAGCGTACTTGCCTTTCTGTTCATCCAATACACGAAGGGCCTCTAGTTCTGCCGTTCTTGCAAACAACAAAGTCTCTACAAACACCCGAATCTGTTTATTTTGATGAATTATCACGGATTCATTGTACAGAATCGACCGTCACTTGTGTCGTAGTTTCACACTGAGCGGTTGCTATGGTGCTAATAAATATCACGACACGGTTTTATGAGTCTTTAATAGATCTGCGAGTAGTAAGTACGAGATCGAGTCTTTGTTTATAATGTTTTGCGTTGTATGTATTATTTACATCACTTTTAGTGGCCTGCGAACGTGATAATCGTTGCACTGCCTGCGCACTTTATTTGCTGCGCTTCTGCGTCAACAAAACAGAGGACGGCTCGGTAAAACTCGGATTGAGTCGATTCTCGTGGTTCGCTGTCTCCGTCCCATTCCTAGAGAATCGCTATTGACTTGCCTACTCTTGCATTTGGCATAATAACTGGGGTTGCTAAGTATAGTTTCCAAAAAATATCTAAGATGAATTAAATATATATTTTAGTTAATAGAGAATTTCGCGAGAGATAAAATATAAACATGTTAAAATTGCGTTTCTTTCACTTAGAACAGAAAACATGTTTGCGCCTGCAGCATTGTAATAGCAATGATGCCGTTATGTTACCGACTGTAAAAGTTTACGTAATCAAAGGCGCTTATTTATTTTCTACGTAGGTACCTGTTTGAGTCAGACTATCTGACTGATGCTACTGTTTTACAGAATATATATATAAAGTATAGTACAATGATGAATTGGATACTTAAAATATAGATTAGAACTGGAAAGGAAACTAAATAATGTAGGAGACAGTACAGTTAACATCAGATCAGACCGAAAAAGGTGTGGAAAAGATTGACATGCTGTATAGTGATGAATAGATGTTAAATAGGTGTACTAGGCTGACGTAGAAACTACCACAATAGTAGAATATTTGAATAAGGAGGAGATACATGTTTGCTCTATGAAAAGATGATGGTAAAAAAAAATATAGAGTACCAAGGACTCCGGCGCACGGAAGTCCGTGTTGCTCGAATGCATGGCAACTTAGGTAAATGCAAGTGGTTCTAAAATGAGGTTAAAATTACAAATTAAAATCCAGACTAAACTCTTGTACAATCCTGCATATTTTTGCGGAAATATTATATACTAGCGCCCCGGCCCGGTATCGCTCGGGACCACAGAGCATCGGGACGTACCTACACAAATTGTAGCCTATGTCACTCAGGTATAATGTAGCTTTTTATTGGTAAAAGGATTTTTTAAATCGGTTCAGTAGTTCCGAAGTTTACCCCCTACAAACAAACTCACAAACTTACACTTCTTCTTTCTAATATTACTATGATTGCAGTTGACAAAAACAATTAAACAAGGTTATTACATACAGGCGTAACTAAAATCTTTATTATTATTATCACAAAGATACGTTATTATGTGTTCTTCTGCCAGAACTTAGCAGCGTTCCGCGGGGTCTTTCCTTTGCCGGAGTTTTTTTTAGGCGCGGCGTGAGGTTCGGAGCCGCCCCCTGTCGCTGATTCTTCGTTTTCTGCTTGCGTTTTCAGAGTTTTCTTTATGTATACTATCTGTAATTGTAAATTAGTGAAGATTAGTTGTACGTATATGATCATGGTAACCACAGATGATATCTTTGTTAATTTGTGGAGTCATCATTCAAAGAAAGATGGGGTGTGGGGTTGGTATTGGTACCACCATCACCGTGGTACTTAAATACCCAAAAATATTCTACTAATATAATAAACGTGAAAGTTTGTGAGAATGGATGTTTGTTTGGTACTCTTTCATGCAAATAAAACCTGGAAAATTTAGGATAAGTACTTTTTTATTCCAAAATTCCTACAGGAGCAGCGTACTGAAGTGCAGCTAGGGGATAAAGGACTGATATGTGCCTTCCAATAAAGGGAGGCCTATGTCCAGCAGTGGGCTAATATAGGCTGAAAATATATAGAATAGATGTGCTAGCAATTTGTTGTCTACACAGACTTGTATTCTTGTCGAATTTTTACTTACCACAAGATAAATTCCTTAAAAAAGGATGTAAAATACCTAACATAAAGAATGCATGTGTCACACCACACTTAAAAAATAAACACGAAATTAGAGAATGTATCAAAAAAAATTAACCCACCTCCTGTTCAATAGCCTGTTGGTGTCTGATAGACCTCTGTTTTTGATGATTAGCTCTCTGGATGTGCCTGTCTACAGAATTGAGGACCGCTTCACAGGCGTTGCACCAGTCGGCGAGCACATCAGCAATGGATGAAGCATCCTCAAGTCGAGCATCCCGGCCTAGGGCCACGTCCACTTCAACACGCTTGCATTCCTGGTCCAACTTACCATGGATTATATCTGAAAAATAAAGTTATTTTATTTGAATTTTATTTTTTGCGTTACTTTTTATTGCTTCGACACAGGAAATGACAGAGGTGGAGACAGACTTTAATTTGTACATTTCAGTGAAGTGATGCAGTGAGAATATAAAATAATATTCAGCAACACCTTAATACTTTTTTCCACTTTCCTCACTTACTCTTTTTTGCTACAATATTAAAAAATATATATATTTACTACTTTTTACTATTATTACTTTTTCCCATACAATTCACAGAAAATGCAATCATTTGTGGCTTACCACAAAATAATCAGTACCTGCATAAATTGCTTCAATAATAAGATCTTCCAGGTCCCTAACATTTTTGATATCCAGTTCTTTCAGCAGCACACTATATGGAATACATTTCTCTTGAGTGGCCAGAGTGGCTATGGTCAAATGTTGCAACTTCTTGCATTGTGCCGGACTCAACTCTAGGTAATCTGATTTGTTTTCCAAATAATCTTTGTAGGTGCCATAAGCAAAGAGATTTAGAGTTTTGAAGTGTGATGTATAAGGTCCACTTTCCAACTAAAAAATAAAAAAGTTATTGACTTGATATCAAAAGACTTGCCAGTCCTACTGAAGACATCTTTTTCTCCATAAAGCATACAGTAATAAATTACACTCTATGTTACTATTAATAGTGCATAGATGTTACACATTATCAATAAACGTTGATAAATAGATAAGAAGAGTAGGTAGAATGAAAATAACAACCTCCTGTATGTTCGGCATTTCCAGTAATTCTCCAAATACGTGGACGCCTGGTGCCTCTAGAACTTGCTTTATAAGCTCCGCACATGCCGAGCCCTTGGCACCTTTTGCTAGTAGCACAAACTGTTCCAGGGGATGATTTGTGGAGAACGACAACAAGGAAGATGGTTCATCTCTGTCCATTGACATTGGATTCATGGTGACCGCTAAGAATTTGTTACTATTTTAGAAAATACTTAATTTGAATAGCACTACTGATAAACAAGTACGTAGTTAATAACTTGCAAAATGGAATAAGATATTGTAAAATAAAATGTTATTCATTTCACACGCACACACACAATCGCAGAAAACTTATTGACATTATTTTGATTGACATGACATTTGTTTGATTTCTTACTAGACACTTGACAGTTTATTTTTTAATTTTTGGACAAGGATGTTTTAAACTATGAGTAAGCCATAATAATATAATCTATGAACGAGACAAATGTACGATTTTTCTTCTTTTCTTGAGATTTTCCCGTTCTACTTCTAGTCAGAGAAATTATTTGGAAAAATTATTTCCTAGCAAAGTTTTAGAATAACGGGCTAAAAAGAACATACGAATCTAGCTAGTCTATTAAGCCTTATTAAAAAAATAAAAACTGCACGACTGACAGACAGCTCATAAAGACTCGGAGGAATGCTCAGAACATGGAAGTAATAAGTACCTTTGTACAACGTACTTATTACTTCCATGGCTCAGAACAATAACTAAAGCATAGAAGGAGTCCAAGATCACACTCATATGCTTGTCGTAGTCTTTCATATAAGGCTAAAGCATTGAAGAGAAAGAGATAACTATATTTAGCTATGAATGGCCTGCGTCACCTACATAAACGTCAAATTGAATACCTTTGAGTACCTTTACGATGACGAATTAAAAAGGTGTCTACTGTCAAATGTTACATTTTACCAAAACCTACCACGCAATTTGTTTACGTAATAAATCAGTGCGTGTTTGTTATTAGTCGTCGCCTGTTCGTGTTTTGTTTTACTTATTTCAGTGAAATTACGCAGTGTTATTGTAATTACATCAAAGCCCAAAGCATAAACAATGTCCTGTATTGTTCACGGATGTAAATCACGTTCTTCCCGAAGGGAAAACGATGTTGTAACTATTAGCTTTCGCCGGTGAGTAACAAAATAACTCAATTTATTTGGTAATAACCTGTTCAGTAGTGCAAAAATGCATAATACCGCTTAATTAGACTGCGTAGTCCTATTATAATCAAGGATGTAGGTTATTTGCCTAAGTATTTTTTGTATTTTCCATGTTTGTCTAATTTACTTGATAACGCTCAATAGTGTTGTACTAATAACATTATCGATAACTTTTTGTCTTTCCTCATCATCTTCCGAGCGGATTTTCTATACTATTAGTTTTATACACAACCTAATAGCGAAATTGGCTAATAATTTAAAAATATCCATGGCAAAGAAATGGAGTGATATTATTTTAAGCCTGAAATCATATGGAACAATAGTAGTCAAGTATATTGTCCTTTTCTATTTTGCATAAATAGACACTTGAATATATTAGGGTGTCGGTGTACCCGCGTACCTGATGTAATAATTTGCATATGGTCAAAGATGTTTTTTATTTGCGTGTTTTATTTCAGATTCTCCACAGATGATACTATGAGGCAAAAATGGATTGATGCTCTTGCTCGTACCAATTGGCAATGGAAAAAGCAGCACCGTATTTGTTTAAAGTGTCACAATCTGCCAGAAAGATCATGGCGACTGTCTTTTGGGATACAGAAGGTATTTTGTTGATCGATTATAAAGATCGTGGTGTGAGCTACGTGGAAAAAAAATTGGCGACGATGAAGAAGTCAAGTCTGCAATTTCGGCCTATTTGACAGCAAAGATAAATAATTTTTTTTCGATGGTATAAACAAATTATATGAAAGATCCGAAAAATGTATTAAGGTTAAGGGAGAATATATTGAAAAGGAAAAATAGTTTCAATGTTTAATTTCAACCCCCTTCCCCCCTCATTCCGCAAACTTATTGACCTCCCCTCGTACATAATTGTACTCGCCCCGGTAATAATTACCTACATTACAATATACACAAAAGAAGTCAAAGAGTATAAGATCACTGGCGGCGGCGGTTCGCTTGATTTCAATAAATGAGCCGAAAGTCCATAAATAAAGAGATGTCTATCGATTTCGATAAACTGGAAGAAAAGGGTCGCATCACTTGCCAATTTCTTGTTGTCTATGAAAGTGTACACTCAAATGTCATATCATTACTTCTATGCTTTAGTTATTGTTCTGTGGAGGAATGCAAAGGAATCTAAAAATACGTCTCTCACATCAAATTATCAAAATCTATTAAAAGTCGTTCAGGACGGTGGAATTAAAGAAACTTGCATACATACATAAACAAACATACATGAACCCTGAAAACATAACACTCCTTTTTTGGTCAGTCGTATAGAAAATACCCTCAGCCCCACAATGGTATTAAAAAAATATTTACGTAAAAAAAAACAAATTGGCCATAAACAAATTGCCATAAACAATAAATAAAATGGCGTCCGGTTTTTTGTGTGTGCGAAGATGAATTTATTGTTTTCGTAAAATTGGGAAATTTAATCAATAATACTAGGTTTTTTGTACTTATATGCTTACTATATGATAAAATGAATTGTGTTTATATATTAGAGGGACTAAAAAGTGTTTTATTTACACGGATTTACTTGCGTGTCGATGTTGCTGACTTTCGTGTGTAGCGTCGTTGTCTTGTGCCGCCTTTTACATCAAGTTGAATAGATCAATTTTGGAGAAATATCTGGTGGGCGATTGGTTTATCTCGACCTAATAAACTAATTTTACAAGTGAATATAGTATAAAATATCATTTTGTCGGCGTTTTGATTGATGAGTGCGTTGTGCGTGTAGTTGTGAAAGTGTACATACATGTTCGTAATGTTCAAACTGTCATGAGTGTTCATGTTTACCATCAAATAGTGGATTAGTGTTAGTGGGGTTTGTTTTTAGATGTAGATTTAGAATTCTAGCGGTGAAAATGTGTATGCCAACGCCGAGCAATGTCTCGGGCTTCGGGTACTCTTGGGGTTTCACTAGTTCGGCCGATCCTACCAAAGGCGAAGTGGAGACGCCCAGCAGTTTGAGCTACACCATAGGGAATAGTGTAAGTTACAAATTTATTTAATTAAATTTAACTAGAAAAAACTATGCTAAAATATTAGATAACTCTTTTGTTCCATTCTTATATATTCCAGCTCAAGTTCTCTTTCAAGATTCTAACTAGATTTTAAATTGAAGATGTTGAGATCATTGGCAGTGGCAGTGGTGGCAATAAAAAATAAATCAAAGCATTTGTAAATAAATCATACCTCATACCGATAGACAAATTATACACAATCTCTTTTGCAGGTATCCCCAGAGACAACTCTGACGGTTATGTCACATAAAACCCCACAGGTCCAAGAGAAAGTTGGAAATGTAACCGTGGCAGCTGTGTCGAATGCCGCAGCACAAGTCACCAGGGTTGTGACAACTGGCACTCCTGTACAGGGTCGGCGAGCCATGTTTGTTTTCAATGACACACCTGTGCACACTCTTGGACGAGTTTCACAACAGAATCAAACTACTACTATACATAGTGAGCTCCCTTTATTTGGTAATTTAAAAGCAAGTTACAATGTGAAGTTACTAGTGGCAAAATTTTTATAAGTTCTTTCTTGCAGAGAGGAGAGAGATATCTTTGTTCATATTCCCCATTAAATATAGTAAATGGCTTTTTATTAGCTAAGTTCTCATACAAATCATGATTATATTAAAAATTTGCTTTAAACAAAGTGTCTCTTTTGCAACCTCTAGTTTTGTCTTTAGTACATTTACAAGATGTTTCTTTTTGCAGCGGCAAACCTTGGAACTAAAACAATCATGACACCACTGGGTCCTCTTCAACTGACAGCCGAGGAATGCAACGAAATTCTGATGAAAAGGGCTCTACAAGCCCAGGGTATTTCCACCCCGTCCGTAATAGATGCATCTCAGTTAAACCACTCATTACTGAATGGGACTATAAAGACTATCAATGAGCCTCTGCAACAAACTGAGACTATACAGACTAACACAATCCAACAGCATCATCTGTTGCATACTAAACAGGAGCCAGGCACTACCAATAATTCACCCAAGGTATGATATGAATATAATTGTAAAAAAATTAAATAATAAGTCAAAGTCAAAATTTTTTATTGAAACTTGGCCTTCAAAGAAGGCTCTTTTTCACGTCGATAACTAATTATTTAATCATAATATATTATGTTTCAAAGCTACAAACTACTAGCATAAGAACTAATTAACATCAGTTAAAATTGCAAAATGCAGAAATTTACAAAACTGTAAATATCTCAGTAAACTTAATGCTGACAACTGGACTTGTGACAAAACGGTTCACCAGAGTGCCATTCAGTCACAGTGTTACTCATTGGGGAAAATAATAAAAATGAAACTAACAATTGTACATTTTATACAATGAATTTTATTTCCCCACAGACTGTGTATTCACAACCCACTGATCCATTAAGCACGAATACTGTGATGACAACAGTGGCACCGGCAGCTCCAAAAGAACGGCCATATTCCTGCGATGAATGTGGGAAGTCTTTCCTGCTGAAACACCACCTTACTACTCATGCTAGAGTGCATACGGGTGAGTGAACCTTTACTAATGATGTATTATTGGTCGCTGCATAAATTGAGCATAATAATGTATTAGGACTATGTATATATATTGCCATAACACAGAACTTGGTAAGTATAATAGTAAACATTCAAAAGGATTATCCTTTTTAACTCTATATCCTCTAACATTTGCACTAAGTCAAAAGTTGTGTTTTTTTTTTATTTATTTACAAAGTCTTACAACTATTGCAACAGCAATATTCACGCAAATCTACTGCAAGGACACAGAACAATTACCCTTTTAAATACTCAAGGATACATAATACTAATAATAATAGGCAATAAGATAATATATATCTTATAATGATAATAGGCAAGGATTTTAATGATTTTTGAGACATGGGTAGAAGAATACCGGGAATAGCACATAGGGTACTTTTTACCCCAAAATTCCAACGGGAGCGAATCCCCAGGCTAGTACATAAGTTAATGATGAAGCTGATTGGATAAAATTATACTTAATTCCTTTTACAGGGGAGAGGCCACATGTGTGTGTTCACTGTGGCAAAGCGTTTGCAAGGAAGCACTGTCTGAACACGCATCTGTTGTTGCATTCTGCTGACCGGCCATACCGTTGCCACGAGTGCAAGATGGCCTTCACACTGAAGCACCATCTGGTTACACATTCACGGGTAAATATAAATAATAGCAACTCTATGATCTAGTGTGACTGGGCGGGACAAGTTTGTTGTATGTGGCCAGAAAGGTGGGCGAGATTGGTTACCTTCTGGTTACTGGACGGCGACAGAGGACGAGGTAGACCTTGAAGGAGATGGCTGGACGACATAGACAAATTTTTACTGGAGTGGCCACAACTTGCTTACCTTATAGAGAGAGACGAGTGGAAGACAAATCGGGAGGCCTTTGCCTAGCCACTGCTGGGCAAAGGCACAACACCTACAGGCTAGTTAAAAAAAAGATTTATTATTGAAGCAGTTACAATGAGCTGTATTCTGAGAGGTCAAATTAAGGAAAAAAATATCGTTATAAAATCTCAATAGAGGGCGTTTTATGAAAGTCGAGTCGTCCAGTTTTCTTGTCAACCAGAGGCAAAAAAAATACCTAAAAAGTTTGACAGTTGCACAGATCACAATTATTGATACTTTTTAGACGTTTTTTTATTTGGTTTTATTTCAAAGAAATGCCAATTCCGTGCATTGTTGCTTTCTGTATCAATCAATAAATTTAAGAACTTCGTTCTTGTCGGTGGGGTAATTTCCATGTATTCCTGTCTTCTGCCATCGATTTGACCTCTCTATACGACACGACCTCTACCTTCTCTTTAATTTCGTCTATAAATGCCCTTCTTGGCTTTCCTCTCCCTCTCATCGCTTCTATTTCTCCTTCAATCAGGTATTTCATGAAGTTGTCGTGTCGTATAAGGTGGCCAAACATCTTTCCTCTTCTTGTCTCTATTGCTCTGATTAATGTTCTTTTCTCATTGATCATATCCAGTACCTCCTTGTTTGTTTTCTTATCTGTCCAACTGATTCTTTCCATGCGCCTCCAACACCACATTTCGAAAGCTTCCAAACGCATTCGATCCTTCTTCAGCAAAGTCCATGTTTCACTACCGTACAATGCAATGCTCCAGATGTATGTTTTTATGAGTCGTTTTTTCAAAGCTGTTTTTATTTTAGAATTAAATAGATGTTTTTCTCGTTAAATGCCCTTTTGGCCATAGATATTCTAGCTATTATATCTGATGTGCATCTGGAATCATTGTTAATAATGCTGCCTAGATATATAAATTTATCAACCTGGAGGCCAATTCTCGCGTTTGCGATATTTTATCGAATTTGATAATATATCAAACTTCTTTTATCGAACAAAATTATCACAAAATCCTCCAAAATGGTATTCTCGAACCTATTCGACATAAAACTCGATATTATATCGAAAACTAGGGCTTCTCTAATTGAAAACACGTTCCTTTTTCTCGATTATACTTAACTACAATCGAGAAATTTATGTTTTACTTGTTTCATTAAATATTTTATATAAAACCAATGTTTTAATAGTGAATTTATGTAAAAATAGTTATAATACTTTATTTTATGTAACTTAATAAGCTCCAATGCAAATTTATAAAATGCAAAGAAAATGAAATATTTTAGAGTTGATGGAGAGAACGGAACGCGAGTATACTTGTCATTGTTTGTTTATTGTGTGTGTGAGGTTATGTGATATTTGTTATCGGAGTATCAATTATATTCTTATGTATGATATTGTTTCTTTACGAAATTGAATCGAGAAACAAATAAGGTATGGTACTCGAGGCAGAAAAAAGCAAAGTATGTATCTATCCAAACCTCTATATTAGGCTTCAATAAAATAATTTTATGTAAATAAACAACGATTTCCAATAAAATTGAATACAAAATCATCAGCATTCATATTTTACTAAACCATAGCTGAAGAAAAATACAAAGCGTCTTGTAAAGTACGAATATTATGTTATTCAATAGCTTTGAAGCAACAAATATCACACACGATATGGTTTTCGGCCACGCTCGACCACTCGATGCGTATCGAGGGCTGACGCTGGATAAATGTCACATTTGAAATCACGAGAATACGCACTTTCGATATTTATCGATATCCGCCATGTTTTTTCGATAAATGTCGAAATTGATATTATATCGCAGACCCCAGAATTGCCTCCCTGGTCTATTGTTTTGTTGTCCAGTTTTATTTGTAGAGTTGAAGAAGTGTTTCTTGTTATATGCATGACTTCAGTTTTGTTTCCTATTTCTATTATTGTTTCCTGATTCTGGTAAAGTTGGTAAATTATTCTTCTGTCTCTGTAGTCCAGACCGTTTTTGGCTAGAGTTGACATCATCTCTTTCCAATTAACATTGTCGAAGGCTTTCTCGAGATCAATAAAGCCTATAAAAGTGTCTAAACCAAAATCTATTCTTCTAGACGTTACTAGCCTGAGCGCAAGGATTGCTTCTCGAGTTCCTTTACCCTGCCTAAATCCATATTGATCGGCACTCAGATACTGTTCAGCTATTGGTTTTAATCTATTTAGTATGATCTGTATTAAAATCTTTGAGGCGTGTGAAATTAAGCTGAGTGTTCTATGTTCTTCGCATTTGAAAGTCTTAGCTTTCTTAGGTAGTGTGACTGTTTTAGTGATTTGAAAGTCTTTTGGTATATTGCCTGTAGTATACATATATTGAGTAAGTGAAAAAATTTCTGTTATAAGTGGATCGCAATATGAATATTTTAAAAGTTCTATGTGTAGTTTGTCTTGCCCGGCCGCTTTTCCGTTTTTGATGCCATATAGTGCCTTGTTAAACTCTTCTCTAAGTATCGGTGGACCTAAGTTATCTATTTCAACCATATCCTCAATTTCTAAATCTTCCCTCTTAAGGCCTTCTCCTTCATATAACGTTTCAATATATCGCTTCCAGCGCTGTACTATGTCCTTCTCGTCTAGTAAAAGATTTCCACCTTCGTCTATGATAGCTGTACTTTTTGGTTTATGCTTTTTACTAAGTTTATTGATTGCATTATAAGCTTTATCTGTTTTGCCCTTTCTTATTAGGTATTCGATGTTTTCACAGTCTTTTTGTAAATTTTCCTCTTTTGCTGTCCTGCATTTAGTAGTTATTTGATTAGTCAATCGTTTATATTCTCTTATACTATTTTCATCGTTCTTACCTTTATATTTCCTTCTATCTAACATTAATTTCTTTTTCACTTCTCATGCTCAGAAAGTGCTTATTTGTGCAGGATATAGGCTGCACAAAATCGAATTTTGTGCACAAGGGCATTAACGTATCTACTCATAAATGTATCTATATTAAGGCAAAGATAATGAGCCATACAGCCAAACACAATAAAAAGTTCATAGATAGAATTTGTTATTTTATAATTTTTACTTTAATTTATTTGCCTTATGTGTTTTTTAAGACATAAATAATATTAAAATTATTTAATTAATATAAGAAAATTATTATTGCAAAATTAATTTAATAGTAGGCTGTATAGGTCTGCAGCCGAAGCCTAATATCAATGTCGTAAGATGTAAAAAAAATGAAGCGGCGGGAAACAGCTCTTGTTTTTTCGTGCGTTTTCTGTTTTATTTCCTCGCAATCGAAGTGAAAAGCAGAGTTTATAACTCGTCCACAAAACGATTTTTATCCTCGACATTACTATCAGCCCTCGCCTTCGGCTCGGGCTGCTAAAAGTCTCGGATAAAAATGGTTCGTTTTGTGCACTTGTTGTAAAATCTACTATATTTCTTCTGTTAACCATTTCTTTCTAGGTACTATTTTACATTTTTCAATACATTCATTTGCACTTGTAATAATGATATCTTTAATATTGCCCCATTCCTTATCTATGTCTATGGTTAAATTATTGTCTGTACTATTTTTATACTGCTTTAACTTATCTCCTAACTTATTACTATATAACTTATTTCTGTATAGACTCGTCTTTTATTAAGCTCCATAAAAGACGAGTCCATACAGAAAGCAACAATGCACGGAATTGGCATCATCTGGAAGTATTTGTTTTTTAATTTGGGTCTCGGAAAATCGCCCATTACAGTGGTCCCAGATACGAATCCCACTCTTGCCTGCTCGTGGTCTTTGAGCACTGTTGTTCGTAAGCCTCACAGAGTACATATGAAGAAGAGCTGTTCATAAGCTAGTACACCTGTCCCCAGTCGACCAACTTGAGGCTTCTAACTATTTGCCACCAGACGTCACTATTGTCGCATTCGCGGAGTTCACTTCACAGTGTCAACACGTGCCGCAGATGTGTCGAAGTTACGCGAAATTTTAGATTGTGCTTATTAACAATGAAGTGCTGTATTGTGGGGTGTAAAAGTAACACTCACAACAAGGAATCACGCGATAAAAGTATATATTTTCACTCGTAAGTATTTTTTACGTAATTATTCCCACAGCGGTGGATACGCGCCTGTCAGTACAGCCATCTAGTGAGTAATAGCAGAACTCAAGAGAATTGATAAAACAGTTTGCGAAAATAATTCTGCTACTGGCCAATAGCCTATACAATTTGTTAAAATAAGATAAAATAAGTCTTACGTCTATCCAATAAGAGTTCATTTTTTAATTTCTGTCTACGGTAAGTATACGTCCCCCGCTCCCCTCCCAATGCGGACACTGTCTTTCATATGTAAAATGCCTATGCGCACCTCCTCTCTTTACCTACTTCGTGGTAAGCCTCTTGGTTCCTTTAAGAAGCAAAGCAGCGACTTGCCTTTATGTTTTGTCTCTGTCTGACAGGTGCACAGCCGCGAGCGTCCGTTCGTGTGCGGCGAGTGCGGGCGCGGGTTCCCGCTGAAGCGGCACCTGGTGACGCACAGCAAGTACCACGCGGGCGAGCGGCCCTACGTCTGCGGCGACTGCGGCGAGAGCTTCGCGCAGAAGGTGAACATACGTTATTTAAACGCACCTTACCTAATTTGCCATTAATTTTTCATTACTAAAATTTATTTCTATTTTCCAGGAGCACCTAGTAATGCACAGCCGTTTCCACGGCTCTCTATCCCCGTTCGTGTGCGGCGACTGCGGGCTGGCGTTCGCACGCAAGTTCCAGCTGGTCAACCACGGGCGAGTGCACGGCCGAGTGCCGCACGCCTGCCCCGTCTGCGGCAAGGAGTTCCTGCAGAAGCGGACGCTGCAGGCTCACATGAAGTTAGTGCTAGTGCTTCCACGGCTCTCTATCTCCGTTCGTGTGCGAGTTCCAGCTGCTCAGCCATGGGCGAGTGCTCGGCCGAGTGCCGCACGCCTGCCCCGTCTGCGGCAAGGAGTTCCTGCAGAAGCGCACGCTGCAGGCTCACATGAAGTTAGTGCTAGTGCTTCCACGGCTCTCTATCTCCGTTCGTGTGCGAGTTCCAGCTGCTCAGCCATGGGCGAGTGCTCGGCCGAGTGCCGCACGCCTGCCCCGTCTGCGGCAAGGAGTTCCTGCAGAAGCGCACGCTGCAGGCTCACATGAAGTTAGTGCTAGTGCTTCCACGGCTCTCTATCTCCGTTCGTGTGCGAGTTCCAGCTGCTCAGCCACGGGCGAGTGCTCGGCCGAGTGCCGCACGCCTGCCCCGTCTGCGGCAAGGAGTTCCTGCAGAAGCGGACGCTGCAGGCTCACATGAAGTTAGTGCTAGTGCTTCCACGGCTCTCTATCTCCGTTCGTGTGCGAGTTCCAGCTGCTCAGCCACGGGCGAGTGCTCGGCCGAGTGCCGCACGCCTGCCCCGTCTGCGGCAAGGAGTTCCTGCAGAAGCGCACGCTGCAGGCTCACATGAAGTTAGTGCTAGTGCTTCCACGGCTCTCTATCTCCGTTCGTGTGCGAGTTCCAGCTGCTCAGCCACAGGCGAGTGCTCGGCCGAGTGCCGCACGCCTGCCCCGTCTGCGGCAAGGAGTTCCTGCAGAAGCGCACGCTGCAGGCTCACATGAAGTTAGTGCTAGTGCTTCCACGGCTCTCTATCTCCGTTCGTGTGCGAGTTCCAGCTGCTCAGCCATGGGCGAGTGCTCGGCCGAGTGCCGCACGCCTGCCCCGTCTGCGGCAAGGAGTTCCTGCAGAAGCGCACGCTGCAGGCTCACATGAAGTTAGTGCTAGTGCTTCCACGGCTCTCTATCTCCGTTCGTGTGCGAGTTCCAGCTGCTCAGCCATGGGCGAGTGCTCGGCCGAGTGCCGCACGCCTGCCCCGTCTGCGGCAAGGAGTTCCTGCAGAAGCGGACGCTGCAGGCTCACATGAAGTTAGTGCTAGTGCTTCCACGGCTCTCTATCTCCGTTCGTGTGCGAGTTCCAGCTGCTCAGCCACGGGCGAGTGCTCGGCCGAGTGCCGCACGCCTGCCCCGTCTGCGGCAAGGAGTTCCTGCAGAAGCGGACGCTGCAGGCTCACATGAAGTTAGTGCTAGTGCTTCCACGGCTCTCTATCTCCGTTCGTGTGCGAGTTCCAGCTGCTCAGCCACGGGCGAGTGCTCGGCCGAGTGCCGCACGCCTGCCCCGTCTGCGGCAAGGAGTTCCTGCAGAAGCGGACGCTGCAGGCTCACATGAAGTTAGTGCTAGTGCTTCCACGGCTCTCTATCTCCGTTCGTGTGCGAGTTCCAGCTGCTCAGCCACGGGCGAGTGCTCGGCCGAGTGCCGCACGCCTGCCCCGTCTGCGGCAAGGAGTTCCTGCAGAAGCGGACGCTGCAGGCTCACATGAAGTTAGTGCACCAGTGCTTCCACGGCTCCCTATCTCCGTTCGTGTGCGAGTTCCAGCTGCTCAGCCACGGGCGAGTGCTCGGCCGAGTGCCGCACGCCTGCCCCGTCTGCGGCAAGGAGTTCCTGCAGAAGCGGACGCTGCAGGCTCACATGAAGTTAGTGCTAGTGCTTCCACGGCTCTCTATCTCCGTTCGTGTGCGAGTTCCAGCTGCTCAGCCACGGGCGAGTGCTCGGCCGAGTGCCGCACGCCTGCCCCGTCTGCGGCAAGGAGTTCCTGCAGAAGCGGACGCTGCAGGCTCACATGAAGTTAGTGCACCAGTTCTTCCACTAGGTTCTGTGTAGCTCCGTCAAATTTTCCCCCTTTTTGCACAACAATCATGTGGGGAATCACATCAGGTACAATGTTTCCTCCAAATGTGTCCGTTCATTAATGGCGTTACAACAAACTTGCCCCCTTTGTGCCCCATTTTTCCTCGAATCGAAAAAAAATTACGACAAAAAATTCAAATAAATCAAGGAACACGTGAGCCAAGTTTCGTAAGGATCTGTTCAGAAATGCGACATCTAGCCCGGAACAAACATACAACCCATTTTGTTCAATTATAAGCAAAATCGGCCAGACTTACAATGGATATCAATACATTATAATAAAACAGTAAAAATATTTTGTCTGTACATTTAATATTTTTGACTGAAATGGATGAAATGGACACTTAGAAGAATAATAGAAAGCAAAAAATTTTTCTCGGAATTTCTTGTCTGTCTGTATTTATGATCACGCTAATCTCCGAAAGTACTGAACCGATTTGAATGAAACTTTTTTTGTTGTGTAGCTATTAAGCCTAGGCACATTTAGGCTATGATTGTTTTGAAAACTGGAACACCTGATGAAGAACCAAAACAGAACAGCTAAACTATAAGAAATATGGAAATGGTGCCTTAACAAAAGTCGTTCAACTTGATGAGCATTTTCTGCTGACGTATAAAAATTGAAGATCTGGAACATCTGCGGCCTTACTTATAAACGTTACTTAAATTTTAAGTAATACTTAGGGGCTGCTTAACAAAAATTCTTACTTATAAACGTTGCTTAGTTCTAATGAGTTGCTTAGCAATGACTTTAATGCACTGTCAAATTAAGCAACCTCGTACCCTTGTTTAATACGTAAGTAACAAGATGGCGGTTATTTGGGCACCAGCTGATTCCGTCCGAAGCGTCATTGTAGCAGGTTGCGTCCTTTTCAGCATTGTTTGTCTGTTGCATTTGTAGTTGTTTCTTTTGTTTTTCGTGTGATAATGGATATATTTGAATATTTTGATGTATTGCGCTTATTTTGTAATGCAATAGAGGAACTAAGGTGATTTAGAAGAAGAACAATGGGAATTATTAGAAGGCCAAATATGAGAATGAATCCTATGCAAGAATTAAGTAAAAGTGGTTTTAAGTATAAGTAGGTATAGATTTTGCAAAGAAAATATGCAAAAGATATTGTAGAGGAACACACTCATTTTTTTATGGATATAGGTACATCTTTTTAGCAATAATCATTATTTATGTCAAAATTCCGAAATACAATACAAACAATGAAACGAAATGGTACCGTGGTCGCTTCGAGCAACAAGGACTTCCGCGCGCAACACGGGAGTCCGTGTTGCTCTATGCGTGGTCGTAAAATAATTTAACAGCGAAGCTTTTTTTGGCATGTTTACTTCTTAATTTTCAATTGAATGATATCAATGTTGCCATTTCATAACGTAAAAATGGCAAATCCTTTTTTAAGCTGCCAACATTTCGGCAGTGTTGCGAGAGTAAAATACTTTTTGTGTCATTAACAGTTCATTAGGTAAGACAAGCTTAAATAACGTTTATAAGTAAAGAATATTTAATTACTAATTAGTAAGTTAAGTAGTCATTAGTTAAGACGATGCTAAGAAGATCATTAGTAGATTTTTATAAGTAAGGCTGCTGATGAATAACTCCAAGAGACCAGCTACACTATAACATATTATATGGAAATGGCGCCTTAGCAAAACTTGATTAATCTGATGAACATTTTCTGTAGACGTATAAAAATCTAAAATCCAAAACATCTGAAACAGTTTGAAACACAAAAAGATTTTTCATCTAAGCGAAACTCACGCGGGCGAAGCCGCGGGCGACAGCTAGTAATATATAAAATATTTTAATCTACATTTTGGCTTTTACATAATATTTATACATATTTTCAGAATACACACAGGAGAGGGCGTGGTGGCCTGTTTAGAATGCGGCGAGGCGTTCAAATGCAAAGAGGATCTGCAACACCACTGCAAGCTGACGAGGCACTGTCTCACCACGTCCACCTCGCAACAAACACAACAACAACAACAGCAAGCGCAACAACAGGCACAACAACAGGTAAGGTATACTTATACATTACTAGACGTGCCCCGGGGCTTCGCTCCCATGGAAATTCCGGGATAGATATAATGTTTATTCACATCAAAAGGCACCCGAAATACAGTTTATGACAGAAAAAAACAAATACATATTAAAAACATACCGTTTACAGTAATCATGTGCAGTATCTCAGTGCCCATTCTGCTCAGATAAAGGGCAGGGCACTGGTTTTCAGATACCACCATAAGGTACTCGCTTGCGCCGATAATGACAACGGTCGTGTTACATAAATTAGGCATATACATTATAAAAAGGAGGAAGAATAAACGTACAATATAAAGTATCGGGATCGGTACAATGTACAATAGAAAGGATAGAAAGTACCCTATGTGCTATTCCCGGTATTTTTCTACCTGTGTACCAAATTTCATCGAAATCTGTCCAGTAGATTTGTCGTGATAGAGTAACAAACATTCACAAACTCACATCCAAACATTCGCATTTATAATATTAGTAGGAAGTAGGATACAAATGTGCTTATCATGACATTTTTTAAAATTATTACTCAATTTATAACAGGTAAAATATATATTTTTTTCATTATGTAGTCCGCCTTATTACTGGTCATTCCGACACTTCTTTATCATAATTTTTGATACCAAAACTTGTATTGGCAGGCACAGCAGCAAGCACAGCAACAGGCACAACAACAAGCGCAACAACAGGCGCAACAACAAGCGCAACAACAGGCGCAACAACAGGTACCAATTGAACTTACTGTTTTACATTGTCAATAATGTTGTTGCGTGGGTTCCATTCTACATAGGGGTGCTAGCAGCAAAATTACGGACCCAGCACAAAAACTTCAAAAACTCCGGACATTTGTGTGAAATAAAGAATTTTGCCCTTTATGATCAGTACCATTAATGGTACAATTGACACACTTTAACGTCACTAGTGTTTCTTAGGGAACAGTTGGAGGTGTCAATCAAATATTGTCCAGCTTCTTATACATGTTGTTAGCGTTTCCGTAGAATTTATAGAGAGAGAAATTGGAGGGACCTGACAAAATGACATACCATTTAAAACAATACACTATATTCTTCTTATGTTTACTTGTGTTGAACAATTTCGCGCGCGCGCTCCGAGCGTAACGAACAAACTCCGTATAGCTCCATTAACATTAATAAATAAAAAATAGCAAAGTGCTAAAATAAAACTAATGCGCATCAAAAAACAATTATAGTGCATGTCTCTACAAGTGTTAGTGTTTGTGACAATTTTAGACTAATATTAGTGCCAATTATAACAAAAAACCCAAAACAAGTGATATAATTTTTTTAAAATAGACTGGAACGACTTTTTGGAAATATTATTACAAAAAACATTGTAAAACAATATAAAGTGAAAAATAGTAAAAGAAAAACTAATAAGATACAGTGAATAGTGCATACTTTTAAATATTCATTTATAAAATACCGTTACGAACTGATACAACAGCTGATTCTCATGTTGACCTTTGGACTAGTAAATACACTTATACAAATACATAACAGACCTCGATTGCAAAGAATTCTTATAAAAAGCCAGCAATAATCTACAATTTTCGCCACTTGAGCTAACGGCGAGTTGGACGAACGGTTAAGCTGACTTCTTTTACCAGCTTATTGCAAGTGCGCTGCGAAGAGACTCATGGTTCGAATCTCGGTCGCTATATTAAATTCAACATAAATCTACATTTTAAAAGTTACAAGTTAACAAAGCGCCATCTATGCTTTGAATCACACAATGCTATATAATATAATAATTAGACAATCGTGCTAAAAAATTCATATGCTTGCGCGAGAGCAGAAATAATTGGCAGATAATTGACGCTAGGTGGCAGCACCAGATACAAAACATTACATTATATTATAAAAACAAGACTGAAGATGGAGACAAGAGCAACCTGTAAAAAATGCCAACAAATAATAACAGAAAAAAGAGAATTCCTAAAATGTTCAGTATGTACCTCTTTTTATGACTTGAATTGTGCAAATGTCACAGAAAAGAGATTTAACAACACTATGTCCTCCACACACAAAACAAATTGGAAATGTGAACTATGTAAGATAAAAAAAGGCCCAAAGCAAGGGACAACGAAAAATGCCGGAACACAGTTAATAGAAGGACCGAACACAAGAAAGAAAAAACAAATTTTCTCCAGTCCCTGTACTAGTTCATTGACCGATCAAACCTCTGAGACATGCCAAGTTCATGAAGAAAACACGACCCCTATCAGTCCCAATTGAATTCAGCAAGCTCGCTAAACCCTAAAACAAATAGTGTCAGTCCTGACAGACCGGTTGATCATGCTACAATAGAACACATCGACCAACAAAGTAAAACAATAAATAATTCCCTTTCTTCTACCCCTATAGAATTAAGCAACCAAACGAACACAATAATTACAAAGTCGCTATCTACTGATTCTCTTCCTCTACTCGACCAGCAAATGACACTATCAAAAAGCGCTGAACACATAAATCAACATGACCTAGTGGAGACATTACAAAATGTGGAAATGGAAAATGTTGAATTAAAAGAAAATCATAGAATCAACGCAAAATGAATTGGACAATGTCATCCTAGAGAATAATACATTAAAGAAACAAATAGAAAAACAAACACAGGAAATATATATACTTAAGAAAATATGTGTTACGGAAACACCAAAAAATAAATGTTTTAGTACTCCCGGATTGAATAAAAGGCGAAGTATCATTACCAATAATGTAAATGGAGACTTCACTCCCCCACGCTACAACGACAACACGACAAACGAATTTGACCTGCACAGAGCATTAAACTGCCAATTAAAATTGGAAGAATTGAGCAGTAAAATAACGAAACTTCAAGACGATTTACTGAAAACAACTACAGAGATAATGACAAGACTTAACCAGATTGCTCATGATCCTTGTCAAGAACAGGACGAAGAAACTTTAAACAACAAACAGTTCCTTGATGCGAATAGCTTGACACATAGCCATCAGTTACATGAAAAAACCAAAATAACGATGATAAGTAGCATCGAGAGCGACACGACAGTAAAAGTCTTAAGGAATCAAATCGGAACAAGAGATATGTGCCATTATCGTAAACCAGGCGGAGACATCAGGCAACTGCTAAGCGGACTCCAAAACAAACTTGCAGGATATACTTTCACCGACTACTGTATAATACTACTTGGAGAATCAGATTTCAATACTTCACAGAAATACATAGATCTAGTAAATGACATTAGACATGCACTTTTGGATGTTCAACACACAAATATTATAATGTGCTTGCCTACTTTTAAGCTTAGTATACAAGCCAATCTCTATAACAAACGTATAGAAATGTTTAACCATTTGATTTACCTTGACAACTATAGATATCAGTATTGTTATTTATTCGATTCCAATAAAAATCTTGAATATTCTTTTAAAATGTTTAATAGATATAATGGCAAAGTTAACAACTCAGGGACCAAAAGTGTTGCATGTGGAATAATGGAACTTTTATGTATAATAAATAATAATTTGACAAATGATAGCCAGGTAATAGATCGTGAAATAGACGCTTACCAAAACTCTAATATAGAAACTGTCACTGTACCAAAAAATCATTCCTTTCGTTACTAAACAGTGTAACATTATGTGCCAAAATATACAAGGTATTACAAACAAAATTGACGAACTTGAAATAATATTACGTGACCTAAATATAGATATAATTATTATAAATGAACACTGGTTAACGATAAATAACTTCCAACTTTATACGCTATCTAGTTATAATTTAAGGGCTAAATACATAAGAATAAACCACACTCATGGCGGGGTAGCTATCTTTACTAAAAAGAATATTAAAACCATTGAGCGCCTGGACATACAGGCATATACTGTTGAATTTTATATTGAACTGTGTGCAGTTGAAGTTCTAGAACATAACTTAATTATAATATCGATTTATCAGCCAGGAAATAATTTAGAAACATTTTTTACACAACTGGAAGCCCTGTTAGCATATATATCTAAGCAACCGGTGCAAAAAAAGATAATAATAGCCGGAGATATAAATATTGATATTAGGAATAACAAAAAAGAATCCAAAAGATTTTTAAATCTAATAAATGCATTTGGATTACAATGTTTAATAAACACAATAACTCGGAAATCTGCATCGACATGCCTAGATCAGTTTATAGTGAACAAGGCTGTAGACATGAAAGCAGAGGTACATGACTATGAGATATCCGATCATAATACTCTCATCGGCCGTATCCCTTTACATAAAAACTCAGCAAAATACCCATCATCTTTTAATGTAAGAAAACGAATATTTAACGACAAAAATATGGAACAGTTTAGGATAGGTTTAAACTCGATTAACTGGCAATCACTATTCCTACCTAACAATAACATTGACGAAAATTATAATGCATTTGACTCTAAAATTAAAGAATTATTAAATCTGCATATACCATCAAAAAAAGATCACTGTAAAACATGATAACAAAATAAAATGGATAACTAAAGGTATACAAAAATGCTGTTACCATAAACGTGTCCTGCGCCATCTTGCATCACATTTTAAAAGTGACACCCTAAAAACATATGCCGTTAAATATAGTAAAATACTTTAAAAAATTATTGCAAACCGCAAAAGAAACATAAATATTAAAAGAATAAATAATTCGAAAAATAAATATAAGACAATGTGGCAAATGATAAACGAAAAAGTAAACTTGACAAAAACAAAATCACATAAGAATATAAAATTGAAAGAAAATGACAAAACAATAACATCACCAACAAAAATTGCCAACATGTTTAAGGATAAAGCGAAGGGCTGTTCATTGAACAATTTCCGCTGGATGGCGTTGATAGCAACATTTTCCGTTTTATTTTTTTTGTTGCGTTGTTGCAGTACTTATAGGCAAACATTTTGAATTGGCGAGCGGTAAACATACTCTTTTATTTATTTTATGGCCTACGATTATATTTCAGTCAACATAATGAAAAAAAAGCTTTAGAATAGAATCTGCCATGAATCTTCGTATCTCTACACTCACTCACACTACGACGAGAGCTTTCAAAATGACATTAAATATAGCGCAAAGCATTGTTATAAATTTAAAAATACGCTACTAGATGGCACTTATTTCAAAAGAGTGTCTAACTACAATAATGCCAATCGGACTGGCTGGCAGCATAAGAAAAAGAAAAAGAAATTTAAAAAATACAAAGAGCGGAAAATAACCTATAATTTCTTCTTGTCATTGTCATATTTTGTAAGAAAGCAAAAATATATTTATGAGAATTAATATAGGTACCTATGTAGTTCAAGTTCGTATCAATTGGACTCAGCAACGAAAAAGTCCTCCAGCGCGTTGCAATGTCTAGACTTTTGTTGCAAACTGTCAAAAAGCGCAAAGTTGAATATTTGGGACACGTTTTGCGACACAACAGATAGCTACTTCAACTTATGGGAAAATAAAAGGCAAGAGATGTGTTGGAAGACGCAAAAAATCATGGCTGAGAAACATATGTGAGTGGACCAGAGTCACCACGGTTGAGGAGCTGTTTCGCTTAGCGACGAACAGAGAAGAGTTTGCGAATCTGACGGCCAACCTTCAGTAATGGAGAGGCACTAGTTCAGTAGTGCAAAATCATAATTAGTAATAAGAAACTGTAATTTAAATACCTATCTACCAATAGTTTCAGCAGTTTGGATTTCACCACCTCTTAGATTCCCAACACAAATCTAGCAATAGTTCGAACATCCATTTTCAAAAATCAATCAGCAAGCAGCACCGCAGACGTTATGGTCATAATGTTCTATTGAATTGTATGACTAGAATTATATTTTTTTAAATAAAACTAAATAGTACATATTGTTGACTTTTATTTTTAGTAATGAAGTGGAAATTTATTTTCCGAACTTTTTTTATTAAAGAAAACAAAAGATTAGGTATAGTTATTCCTTTCCAACATAAATTGTTAAATATTGCAGTCATTATTCATGATGACTCCTTCATTGCTTGGAATGATGGATGGTGATGATAAATTCTTCATCACGACAAACCTGTGTTACAGTTTTTGTTTTTGTATTACAGAATTAGTGTATAAAGAAACACTTGTGCTGTGCATTTCCTGCCACAGTATTGACATTTGACACGTGTCAATACTATCGATAGTCCTGCAACGCTAGTAGATAGATATGTATATAGTGTAGACTTACATCGATACCACGACGAATATCGATATCTTTTATTGTTGATATAAATTAATATCGTTTTTAAATATGCAACAAGCTAATTATTAAAAATAAAAAACACGACTGACAAGTTTTTACTCAAAAAGTATACCTATATACAAACATATAAGTAATATACATTTTTCAAATCGCCTTTTAAAGCCCTTCAATTTGATACCCTCACTCGATAAGATTGATCAAATTTTATTGTTTTTTGGTCTGCTATTTATCGCATATATAATCCGCCATTTTGTTTTTATGATGACGTCATATAGCCTATGTCACTCGGAGGAATGCAAGGAATCTAAAAATACCTCTCACATCAAATCTGTTAAGCCATTCAGGACTTATGGTGGGATAAAGAAACTTACATACATACTTACATACATACATGAACCCTGAAAACATAACACTCCTTTTATGGTCAGTCGTGTAAAAATAAATCTGCAAATAATAAATGCGTATTTTTATGCATAAAGTGAAAAAGTAATACACAGGTACCTTATTTACATTTTAATTGATAATTTGTTAATACTTATCCGAATCTGATCGATTAGATTCAGCACTGTCAACGGTCAATACATAATCACACTTTCAATGAAATGTATTTAAATAAAATCGGAAAAAAAATAATTAATATAAATCACGGAGGTCGAGCCCACCTCGACTTTATCGATAATTCAAAGTATCGATACTTCGTGCCCTAGAAGTTCTAGGATTAAATTAGACGTTCAGAAAACATGTTGTGAAATGCAAACTAAAAAATAATTAATCAGTAATATTTGTTTTCTTTGAAACTAAATATAAATGTATGCACATATTCCTATAGTTTATTTTTTGTAAATGAATACCTACGTGTATAATACCTACCTACTATAATGTCTTTTGATAAAAGTATTTTCAAAATTAAATTGTTTAAGTTTCAGAACGAAACTTATGATTGTAAAAATAATTATCTTTTTGGGTAAAAAAAAGCAACGTTGCCATCTTACACCTCGCACAGATCGGCAACAACGTATCGATGAATGCCTGAGATGAATTCGCACAAATATTCCAGTCCAGTCATATACGTAATGGCAAGCTTGTAATAATATATTAAATCTAGGGTTCAGTACGTATTTTTATGAAAGATTTTTTTATGGTGAAATTTAAATTTGATAACTGGGACTTTTGAATATGAAGGCAGGGATATCTGAATATGACATCTTGACATCTGGATGTGAAGACCTGGGTGTCTGGTCATGTGCATATGAAATGCTGGACAGCTGAATATGAAGACCAAAGCTTCAGGAGATGATCACCTGAACATCTGGAAATGAAGATCTGAAAATGTGGAGCTGAAGACCTGGACATCTGGACATCACCTGCACATATAAATTTGAAGACGTGGGAGTCTGGTCATGTGGATACGAAAACCTGGACAGCAGGACATAAAGTCCAGGACATCACATCCAGATGTACAGGTGATGTCCAGATGTCATAATTAGATAGCCTGTCTTGATATCCAAAAGTCCCAGTAATCAAATTTAAATTTAACTATAAAAAATCTTTCATAAAAATAAGTATATTGAACCCTAAATTGTATTTAATATTGAAACTTGCTATTTTATAATTTTTTAGCATTTCATGATTTTCTTTTGTTTTTCACGTACAGCCGATGGCGCTGTCAAGGCAAGCAACATCGAGGTAGCATGCATTTAGGTCTCAAAGTGCTTTTATATAAATAGTAGTAGTCAGTAGTTTGTAATAAATCTGCTAGACGTCGCCCCTAAATGTCACAAAAAATTACGCACACATCAACAAGAATCTCAATTTTTGTCGTATTTTAAATGCCGTTTTTCTCGTAAATTATTATACATTATTATGTTAAATTCAACAAGAGAGCACAATTACTTCATAATAATTGGAAATTCGATTTTATTATGAGAATCATTAACGAAGTTTAGAGCATTGCTGTAGAACAAAATGTATGGACAGCCAAAGCTTGGCATTCACCTTAATGAGTATTTTTTAAGCATTAGTGGAAATAAAAATAATAATAACATGACGTACCAATGCAATCAATCTTCTTTGACAAATTCATTTTATTTAGGATTTGTGACAGAACCTGACGTGAAAAAAATCATTCTAGCATTAAAACGAAATAAAACCAGCGGATACGATGAGATACCAAGTATTTTGCTAGTTCATTGCATAAACGAACTGATAATACCGCTTACATTACTTATTAATCAATCGTATTATGAAGGAAAATTCCCAGAAAAAATTAAAAATTGTGATTATAAAACCTATTTTTAAAAAAAGGTACCAAATCTTCCACTTCCAATTTTCGACCAATAGCTCTGTCATCAGTATTTTCAAAAGTTTTTGAAAAACCGATTTGTGAACAAATTAGTAAATTTTTAGAAAAGTATAAACTATTAAATAAAAACCAACACGGATTTAGAAAAACCACTCCACAAGTACCGCAGTGTTTGAATGTTGCCTAGAAGTTTATAATGCTATAAATGACAACAAGTGCGCTATCGCCTTCTTCATGGACATGTCAAAAGCATATGACCGAGTAGTACATAGCACCCTCCTAATGAAATTAGATACCCTGGGAATACGCGGTCCAGCAAAACAGTGGCTCACTTCGTATCTTGCAAATAGAAAACAACTTGTACAAGTATCACATTTCTCTGAAAGCAAAAATGAACTAATTGAGTACAGATCGTCACATTCAATTGTATCTGGGTCCATTCCTCAGGGATCCGTGCTTGGTTGTTTGTTGTTTCTAGTATACATAAACGATCTGCCCTCGGTTGTTAAATCCCACAAAATTGTGTTATTCGCAGATGATGCCACTCTTCTATTAACTTGTGAACTGGATAGTTCTAATGAGTTAAAGAATACAATATACCAAGCACTACATAAAATTACCGATCACTGCAACGGGATCGGTCTTGAACTTAACTTTGACAAAACGAAAGTTATGCAGTTTCGACCTCGCCAAAGAAACGAAATAATTTTAAATATTTCCCACGAGGGCAAAAATATTGACGAGGTGAATAGTTTCTCGCTACTGGGTGTCACGATTGATTCGCATCTCACCTGGAAAGCCCATACAGAGTCGGTAGTTGCTAAACTTAGCAAATTTTCATATGCATTACGTGAGCTACGAAAAAATACAAATGAAAAATGCGCACTTACCGCTTACCATAGCCATGCCGCATCCTGGTTAAGATACGGGATTATCTTCTGGGGAAATTCAGTTGATATCCAAGCCGTATTTGTTTTGCAAAAACGCCTTGTTAGAATAATAACATTTACACGGCCTCGAGATACATGTCGCGAATTGTTCGGCAAACTAAATATGTTAACGGTCACGGGAATGTATATCTACGAACTGTGCCGTTTTGTCCGTAAACAACCGCACTATTTTGAACGGATCAGTGACAGAAATAGGCGTTACGCCTCACGCCGAGGTAAAGATCTAATACCACCTGCACCCCATTTAGAATTATACAAAAGTAGTCCTTATTACATGGCTATCAAAGTCTACAACCACCTACCAAGTTCGCTAAAAGAACTGCAGGGGCGAAAGTTTGACAATGAATTAAAACAATGGTTGATTTTAAAAACTTATTATAACTTGACAGAATATCTTATTGACAAATTTTAAAAATGACATTTAATTATTATAGTTTGGAAATATTACTATATCTTGAACAATTTTCTATTATTATTTAACTATGGCATGATATAAATTAATTAGTATAATGAATGATATATATTTTGTTTAATATTGTATAAATTAAGTAATTAACTTTTAATTGTAAATTCACAATGCCTTGCAAAGGTAAAATTTGTAAAATTGTAAGACCTTATAATTAAAACTTACTGTGTATATATGTACATGTGTGCTTGTTACAAATTTGAGTGAATAAATAAATAAATATGAAATATGTACCATGAGGTACTAGCCCGGACTCCCTCAAAAAAAAATCAAATTGTTTTTTAATTTTCCAAGTGTTTTATACGTGACTTGTATGTTTGTAGGCGCAACAACAGGCGCAGCAGCAGGCGCAACAACAGGCGCAACAACAAGCGCAACAACAACAACAGACTGTGATAAAACAAGACGACTTCAAACCACAGATCGTTCAGGTAAGCTTTGTGTCATTTTTTAGGTTCTGTACCTCAAAAGGCAAAAACGGAAAAATGAATCTTAGGGATCGAACTGCAAAGTTAAGTTTGTTTTTGAAACTGATTGGTCTTTTAGTTAGAGCTTTAATGTGAGATGCTCTGCGTGTACGGAACCCTCGGTGCGCGAGTTTGACTCGCACTTGGCCGGATTTTTCTATTTTTCGTTGATGTCGATAAAGTTGGCTGACGAAGGATAATAAATTGTTATGACGTTTTTCCCCCACGGGAAAAAGGCTTGATAATATGTATGTATATAAACGTTTTTCAGAGTAAAAACATGAGAGACTTGTTTTTCTGTTCAAGAACTGATAAATTGAACATGTATTGTAGATCTAGCAGCTTTTTCGAGATCATGGATATGCAACAAACAATTTCAGCCCAATTTTATTTAAATATGCTGTCTAGGCTATAACCAAACTGTGAACGTGGAATCGGCTTAAGCCGGTCAGCTGAATTCTTTATCAAAGGCAAAAGGCAAATCGAATACAGTAACCATATGCGATCAGTTGCAAATGGGGTTCCTGGATATTGCATTCGGTATTGGTAGCACCTTTAGCACGCATGTTGTAAGAGGAAAGTGGAGGCTTTTTGACCAGCATTGATTGGGACAGGTTACTAAAAACATTGTTCTTCTAAGTGATATGAAAATTATATTTTTTTAAAATATTTAATAGGTGATCGGCGCGGACGGACAAATAGTAACAGAGGCGAAAACGACCCCGCAGTATGTTTGTCCAGAGTGCGGCTCCTGCTTCAATACCAAGGTCAGTTTTTTTATTATTGTATTTATGTTATTATATTATTTTTTTTATAGAATAGTAGGCAAACGTGCATGCGGGTTGCCTGATAGTAAGCAATCACCGCAGTCCATAGACACTAACGACCTTAAGAAGGATTTCTTTTACATGTCCTACAAAAATTAAGCTGAAAGTTTGTGAGGACAGATGTGTGTTATTTTTTAAGCAAAAAGTACTGTTTGGATTTCGATGTTTGGTATATGGTTGCTAGCCTTGGAACCTTTGGTTCGTTACGTCGCAAAATGTCCTTTTTCCAGAATGGCCCATTTGCAAAATGTCCCCCGTTAGCAAAACTTTTATATTATACATAGAAAATTCGCTAAGGGTAATTTTGCTAACAGGAGGATATTTTGCTAAAGGGACATTTTGTGACGTAACGGAACAAGAGTAAGGGCTTTTAACTGGAGATTCCTCTCATATATGATGGCTAAAAGGACATTTGAAAAAGGACATTTTGCAATGTAACGCTTTGATTGACTTTTACAATCTGCGTGGGAAGAGAAGCAGCTTGCCAAGCAGAAGCTAGACCTACTTGGAAGCATTTTTAGGGTTCCGTACCTCAAAGGCAAACACTGAACAAGTTCACTTTGTTATCCGTCTGTCTGTCAAACTTTTTTTTCTCAGAATTGCTTACAGGTATCAAGTTAAATAAATATCGAATACACGGATTCACTGTCTCTTTCAGCAAAAAAATAATCAAAATTATATGTCAACGCAATCAGGAGATATAAAAAATGTTGCGAATTTTTGGTTATTTTGCGATTTCAGACAGCAATCAAAACCTTCCCGTTGACCTAAAATTATGAAATTTGGCGAAAAGCAAGATCTAACAGTACTTGTACAGGAATAAATCTGAAAATTGTAAATAAAAATTGTAAATTGTTGTTGGAAGTTTAAAAAAAGTGTTACAAACTTATTTTTCCGCTGGATTCAGTATGAATCTTAGGGATCGAACTGCAAAGTTAAATTGGTTTTTGAAACTGGTTGGTCTTGTGAGAACTGTAATGTGAGATGCTTTGCGTGTACGGAACCCTCGGTGCGCGAGCTTGACTCGCATATGGCCTGGTTTTTTTATTAAAAAAAAATAATAATATAATAATAACAAAGGTTGGCTGGAAGAAATTGCATTTGCGATAAGCCCGCCTTTGCGCTCATTTATATATGTATTTACTTTTGTTATTATTTTGTATTTATTTTCTGTAAATGCAATAAAGTGTTGATCTATCTACATATCTATAACTATAATATAATAATAACTGTGCCTGTAGTTTTTTTTTCAAATAATATAATAATTTTGTCGACCGCCGTAGCCTAACGGTTATCACGCCAGACTGCCACACCGGAGGTCCTGGGTTCGATCCCCGGTCAGGTCAAGATGGAAAATGATCTTTTTCAGATTGGCCTGGATCTTGGATCCTCCCTATATATGTATTATCCTCATCTATATATGTATTTGTCATAAAATATAGTATCGTTGAGTTAATAACCCATAACACAAGTCCCGAACTTACTTTGGGGCTAACTCAATCTGTGTGATTTGTCCGTATATATTTATTTATTTGGCCGGGTTTTTTTTATAAAAAAAATAATATATAATAATAACTATAATATAATAATAACTGTGCCTGTAGTTTTTTTTAATAAATAATATAATAATGTCCCCCAGGAGGCGCTGTCGCTGCACGTGCGCTTACATGCGGGTGACCGCACGTGCGTCACGGACCTGTGTGCGCTGACGGCCGCGCTGCAGCCCGGGCTGGTCACCGCGCACAGTATGTTGCATTCATATTCATCCTGCTAATACTAGTGGCTTTGTGGCTGCTGTGCAGGGAAATTAATAAAAAAAGCAGTTGAGATTTGTATGAAAATAGTTAGGTATTGTATGAAATTTGCATAAAGTCATCTGCATAAAAAGTTGTCGGTTGGAATTAGGTGGAGAGCCGAAAGAGTACTTTGACTTTTGCTCTTTGCTATGAAGACGCAGCCGCTGGCGGCTGGCGGGCTCGCCCTCCGGTCTCGCCTCGCCTCTCGAATTCATATACGCAGCTCGGCCTTCGGCCTCAGCCCCACATGGTTACTGGGGGTTCGAGATGAAATCATGAGGTCATCCATGTAAACGTAGGGACACCAATTCTTTTCGTACAAGACGGAGCTCGGCCTTCGGCCTCGCCTGCACACAGCTTGGCCGGCGGCCTCGCGGGCGCAAGCTTCGGCCTTCGGCCTAGGCTACCCGGCTGGTGACTTGGCTGACCCATACAAAACGCATCAAAAAAAAAAAATTCGAAAAAAAAAAATAACATGTCCGTCGGGAGTCCCACGGTCTTACCATACAATATTGTCTACGACGGTAAAACTCTACGAGTCCGAACGTCGAAGTCGTACGTCGTTCTGGAATGATAATAAATTGATGATTGTTAGATAAATAGTAGATGGACCTTTACTGCTTAGCCTTTGGCTCGTACAATAATTGCAACAAATATCAATCCTTCAATGAACAATCTAAGTAAAATAGTTTGCATAAATCATAGAACTTCTACCGTTCATCGCTGTTAATAACATTTTTGTTTATTTCAGACCAGCCCATCCAAATAATATCGTCGAACCCCAACAACGTTGTGCACACCCAAGTTATAGCCACGGTAAGTTAAAAATGGTTAAAACGCATACATTCTAGATTGGTGTTTTTAACCTGTATTTTATATTTGTCAAATATTAAGATTTTTAAGCTTAAAATTGAAAACAAGTATCTGGTTGCCTATCATAAAGTCAATATTTGCGAAATTAAAATGTTTTATTATAATGAAATGACACAGGACCGGACAGAGTGGAAGTGGAGAGAGGCCTTTGCCTAGCTCTAGGACACTTTGACGACTCAAAATGATATGAATAATGAAACTATAAAATAAAAATCGACCTTACTAATAGGTAACTTGTTACTTGTTTTCAACTTTGAGCAGCCGAATAGCTAGTTATATTTAAAAACATACATAAGTTAAACTGAAGCAAATCAATCGGTTAGATTATACCTATAGCTAATCTCATAAATGTTAATACAAGCAATATGTTTCAGAATCACATAGCGCAGCCGCGGCCTAAGATCCACTTTTGCGTGGACTGCGGCAAAGGGTTCGCGGCCAAGCACGGCCTGCAGGCGCATCAGAGGAGGTAAACATATATTATTTAAATGTAAATAAATCGGTGAAGCGGTGGTGGTGGCTGCAAAGGTCCCAGGTTCCAATCCTGCCCGTGCTACATGAGCTTGTATACCAATCTTATATATTATGGTAGTTTTCATCGACCACCACTTGCTTCCGGTGAACGTAAACATCGTGAGGAAACCATCGTGAGGAAATTCTGGTTGATGATTATCAGCTAGTGTGTGAAATGGAGAAGGCAATGGCAAAGCACTCCATTAAAAATTGCCAAGAGAGTCGTGTGTGTTTCATTCCATACTACCTGGCGCCTGCGGCTTCGCTCGCGTTAATCCTTTCTTAGCGGATGCCTACGTCATAACATCTAACTGCATGCCAAATTTCAGCCCGATCCGTCCAGTAGTTTGGGCTGTGCGTTGATAGATCACTATGACAGTCAGTTAGTCACCTTTGAGTTATATATATATAGATAATGACCACGACCCTCAGTCATGAGGAAATACGTCTAAAGAGATAAACAAATCAAAATATATACAGTGGTGTTCGGATAATTAGAAACAACAGTCGATTTTCATACAAACGTTGCCTTGGTTCAACGACAGGGATTGATTTGAGCTGTAATCTGATGATGGCCATACAGGGATAGAATGGAGGACATCCAGATCGCTATACACACCTAACTGATCAGTACAGCATTCTAAGAGCTGTTTGGATATACATATGGAAATCCTGAAACTCGGACAGCTGAGCTGAGTAGCTCTTAGGTCCAATTTCACCGATGAAACTAATCGCGATTAGTTGAAGTTAATCTCCGTTTTGCCGAAAAAACGAGTTTAAAGCGCCAGTTTGCATTTCACCAACATCAACTAAACTCAGTTAAGGTGATAGCCAAGCTTTGGCTGTCCATACATTTTGTTCTACAGCAATGCTCTAAGCTTCGTTAATGATCGCCATAATAAAATCGAATTTCCAATTCTTATGAAGTAATTGTGCTCTCATGTTGAATTCAACATAATAATTTCTAATAATTTACGAGAAAAACGGCTTTTAAAATACGACAAAAATTGAGATTCTTGTTGATGTGTGCGTAATATTTTGTGACATTTAGGGGCGACGTCTAGCAGATTTATTACAAACTACTGACTACATTTATATAAAAGCACTTTGAGACCTAAATGCATGCTACCTCGATGTTGCTAGCCTTGACAGCGCCATCGGCTGTACGTGAAAAACAAAAGATAATTGTTTGTAATAAACTTGTTGATGTTTATTAAATCTAAGCATTGCATTGAGCGTGTGCTGTGCCGTGAATAGCAGGCCTTTGTTTTGCCTGCTGGCAACATTGCGCGGACGGCTTCCGGCCGTCGACATTCAGTGGTCCTTTGAACGCGCGCACACGAGGCCGTGTCGCAGGAAATATCGCGGTGATATAGCCACCATCTTGGGTTGTTGCATTTTGAAGTCGCGCGGCGTGGCGTTAATTTTGTTTGTAATAACTGATTTGAGTTATAATTGTGAGCTTCCTTTTGTTAAATAACTATTGAACGTTCGTGTTGGTGAAAAACCCTGTTATTGTGACTGTTTCTTGTGAGATGCGAAACGTGGCTGCCTGGGGACGCCGACATCTGTTGCCGAGCCAACTTCGGGAAGAAATCTATTTGTTTGTTCTGGGAATTGAGATCTCGGGGTAGGTTTGGTGTTTAGGGACCGCATTCCCCCTTTCCGAAGACACTCAAGATTGGATCCGAAGAGCAGAAGATTAAGTTTGGTAAGTGACCCTTGGGTTTGTGGGTGGTTGTAGTTATTAAGTTAGGTTATTATATAGGGCCCTATAGCTCCCTTTATAAGCTATAGTGGTAGCAGACTGCGTATAGGTTAGGTTAGGTTAGTCGGACAGACGTGGTGCCGCGTGGAGATTTTTTCCCGGTACTTATTTTTACCGGTGGTTTTTTCCCGGTAAAGTTCCGGTACAGAATTCTTCCCGCCACTTCGTTTGTCCGGATTCTCTGCGCACATTTTCTGGCAGCAGAGCGTAGTTGTTCTGCACATTTTCTGGTAGCAGAGCGTAGTTTATCTACCCTCTATTTGTTCGTTTGTAAAAAATTATTAGATTTTTCTTAGTTTGTTTGTATAAGAATATTTGTAACCTTTTTTGTATTTGTTTGCGGTTTGTACCGTGCGTTCCGGGTTTGTGCCATTCTCATACCTACCGCGGTTCTTCGTGTAGTTGTTTGATTTTGTTGTTTTTTATTTACCTTTTGTTATTTTTTGTTTGTGACTTGACGCGATGGCGAAGGTCCCCAATGCTAAGGCGACACTCGCCAACGAATTGAGATGGTTTGTGACGGCCGGTGGACTCCTGTCCCGGAAGGACAGGGAGGCCGCTATACTGGAAAGAGCGGATCAGCTCCGCTCACGATTGAACAACGCGGAAGCGGCCATGGCGGCGCTTACCGAAGCCGACCTTACCCCGGAGGTCTACGCAGGTCACGTGGCGGACCTGGACTGGTCCAGGTCCGCCACGTGACCTGCGTAGAGAATCCTGAGTCTGCACGATGACATCGTGGAGGCGGCGGCCGCAATAAGGGCGAGACAGGCTGGCGGACCAGCCCCTCGCACACCTGTTAGACAGGAAGGACCAGCGGTTACTGGTCGGCTCCCCACCCTTCAGCTGTCCCACTTTGGGGGTAGGATGGAGGAGTGGGTGGCATATAAAAATATGTTTGAGTCCCTGGTCGTAGCACGACAGGATTTGTCGAAGGCCCAGAAGATGGCCTATCTCCTCTCCACTCTTGAGGGTGAAGCGCGGTCGCTCATCCAGCACCTCCGGGTGGAGGACGACCAGTACGACACGGCCTGGGAGTTATTGAACTCCCGCTACCAAAACTTACGTTTGTTAGCGGATGCGCACGCCGCACAGTTGATGGCCCTGCCCAAGGTGGCCAACAGGGCACAGTTGCGCCTGCAGTTGCTCACGCCCGTTACAGTGGCCTGTAACGCGCTCCGCACACTGGGGCTGCCGGTGGACCAATGGTCCTTTTTGCTGGTGCACATTGTATTGGGCAAATTACCCAATGACATCCGCTCGCGATTTGAGCGCGAGAATGCGGAACGGGATAGCACCACCCTACCAACATTCACTGACTTGGTGAAGTTTTTGGAGTTTGAGGCACGGGCGGCTGAGAATACCATGACGGACTCAGCGCCATCCAGAGCGCCTGAACGTAGGCCCCAACAGGGACGGCAACCGCCACCGCGTGGAGCTGGTGTGCGGGTTGCACACACGGCAGCAGTCGCGGGGGACGCGGACTGCCTGCAATGTGGCCGGATGGGCCACAGCCTGCTGCAATGCAGGGACTGGCAGAGACTGCCAGTACAAGATCGGCGCCGCATGGCAAGGCGGCATGAACTTTGCTTTTACTGTTTGGGCAGTCACTATGCACGTGACTGTCCCAGAGCCATACCATGCAGTGCATGCCGTGGGCTGCACCACGTGATGCTCTGCATGAACCGGAACGGGGATGGCCCCCGGTTGTTGAGGCAGGGGTCCCCTATGGGCGGGGGCGCTCCTGCGCGAAGCCCTCCACCATCGGACGGAGGACGCGGCTTCGCTCGTCGCACCCCCCCTCGGGAGGGGGGTCGCGTACCGGCGCGGGTCTTGGCGGACCGGGACCACGCGCCCCAAGGTCGTGGCCAGTATGTGACTGGCCAGGCCCCGGATAGGGCCCCCATGGGCGGGGGCCCTAGATCGGGCGTGAGAGTGGGGACACCCCCCTCCACGCGGGTTACCAATGCCCAACACATGCAGCCGCAGCGGTTTTCTCCGCCGCTGCACGAGTACCCACGGCTGGAGTACCACCCGCCGTACCATATGTATGGCCGGGCCGCGGGTTATGCCCCCCTCAGATGGGGATGTGCACTCGCCCGCCATATTATCCGGGTCAGTGGCGCGCCCCTGGTTTGGAGAGAGTGGGGAGCCCGTAACTAGCTTGCTCCCTTGCTGGGACAGAGCCGCGGACGGTTCTGCTCCCTACCGCGGTGGTCCGCGTATGGGGTCGTGGGGGGGACGCCATTAATTTGAGAGCTCTGTTGGACTCAGGGGCTCAAAGCAGTTTGGTTACCACTCGAGTGGCACGCCAGTTAGGTTTAGTCGTGGAAGACTCGCCTGTGCCACTTCTTGGAGTTGGTGGCATACAAGTGAAGTGTCTGACGGGCCAGACACTTGTCACCTTTTCTTCGCTGAAGTCCTCCACAATGAGGATCACGACTTCGGCTATGGTAATGGATACCATTGCGGGTTGGCACCCCTCGACAGGCATACCGCCGGGTGTGTTGTCTTTGGTTTCGGGTCTGGATTTGGCCGACCCCTTTGTCTTTCATCCCGGCCCAGTGGACTTGCTCCTGGGCTCGGACGTATTGGGTTGGATTTTGTTGGGTACACAGAAGGCTCTGGGTTCGTCTTCACTGATGGCAGTGTCTACTATCTTTGGTTTCGCCCTGATGGGCCCTGTGTTTGATAATAGCACCGTGGAGGAGCCACCGGTCGTCGCATCTGCGTCCTTGGCCAAGACCATGCAAAGGTTTTGGGAGGTGGAGGAGCCACCTATGAGTTCCAGGATGGATCCGGAACACGCTGAGTGCGAAGCCCTTTTTCGATCGACCACGGAGAGGTTGCCCTCCGGTCGGTTTGTAACTAGGTTACCCTTTGTTGCCTCTCGTCCTAGCCTAGGGCAAAGTAGGGCGCTTGCGGAGAAACGACTGCTGTCCATGGAGCGACGCATGCAGCGTGACCACGTACTTCGCGATAAATATATTGAATTTATGCGCGAGTACGAGGATTTGGGTCACATGTCTCCGGCTCGAGTTGATTGGAGCTCAACTGAGCATTATTTTTTGCCCCACCACGCGGTGGTGAAGGCCTCAACAGGCAAATTGAGGACCGTCTTCGATGGGTCCGCACCCACTTCGAACGGGGTTTCGTTGAATCTGTGTTTGCATTCCGGGTCCCAAATTGCATAGGGATATAATTGACATCATCTTGAACTTTAGAAGACATCAAGTGGTTTTTGGTGCGGACATCCGGATGATGTTCCGCCAGACAGTCATACATCCTGAGGACAGGCGATTCCAGTTGATACTGTGGCGTGAGCGCCCTGAGGATCCTGTGACGGTGTATGAACTCAACACAAACACGTATGGTTTGAAATCTAGTCCCTATATCGCCATCAGATCATTGCTTGAATGGGGATAGTCCATTTTTTTCGAAATCGTCTAATTCCAAATCCATTTCGAGGAATAGTGTTTATGAACATATTTGTGTAATTAAAACTTAAAAATACCTTCACATTAATTTTATTTTCAAAAAAACATGAATGACCTTAGTTTAACCTTCATGACGTCATATTTTGGGATTATAATATTAGACATCCGTGCGTGAAGTGCCTATGATTAAAAAGTTAATAAACGTCACTTGCGGTGCAATCAATGTTGCCAACGTAACTGTGTTCCTACATTTTTTGTACTTTAAATCTTTTTACATAAACCTTAAAAAAAATTACAATACCTTATTAATATCTATTTTCCTATTATTTTCTCTAGTCTCCTTGCTATCTAGATGTAGTTTATTCTATCATTTTCTTGAAAAAAATATATCATAGGCTCTCTGTCCACGTTGACTAATATATTGCATGTATTTTTTGAATTTCGAGCACAGGCAACAATCAAGCCGAAACACAAACGTCACGTCCATGAACAAAACATAAACATAACCCTAAAGCAAAAATTACCTACGGTATGATTGTAATAAATATAAAAATATTTATTACTTATTACCTACCTACCTATTTTTTAGTCTTTCATTCGTTGATTTCTTTAAACTTGTTTTAAGTTGGAGTATAATCTATCTTCTTGATGTTTTACCTGATAATGCCATTGTTTTGGAAGACAGTGGAAAGAAATTGAATCGAACTTAGTGCAAGTGGAATCAAACTTCTACACCAAGTGTTTATTCAGAACAAACTTATGTTGAGTCTCACAAAAGTAAAGTGATTGTTAGTCAGAGTGCATTTGGAAAGGGTTATCAGACGTATTAAAGAGTAAGCTTTGCTCAAGCCGCACTCTGTTGTACATTATAAATATGTGCCATATTTGGATGAACCTGTAATTATTTCTTGCGGCCTGATGAACCTGCAAGGTGAAATAATAAAAAGTTTTTAGATGTTAAATCATATTTTATTTTTTATTTATGATGTATTTTTGTCAGCACTTGCTTAACCTTTGGAAGTATAAGAATATCTTCCAAAAATATTTCTGCCTTTTCTATTACACTAAATATATAACTTCTATCAAAGTCATCTATTCCCACAAAATATTAACATTCTTTGTTGTTTCGAAACAAGGATCTGCCACACAACATACTCCTTTACTCTTCCCACAAAAAGCAAGCATTTGACAATGCTGTTTTAAATTTATTTCACATCATTCTTGATATATTTTGAAATGGATTTATTAGAAACTGGACATTTCACTTCGACAATGAAATCATCTGTTAAACTGTCAGGAGATGCATCCAGTATCCCGTTAATTAGAACATAACCTGATTTTCATATTGTAGTGTTCAATATCTTGGCAACTTCATATAAAACTTGTTGCTCAACAAGTCTTTTTCCACGTTGTATGGCTTTCATTTCTGGCACCTTGTAGCCCCTTATATTTGTTCTACTAGGGCTCCCTCTGTGTTACAGTGGACAGCTTCCTATAATTTTGAAGCGGTCAACCTCCCTTGTCGTACACTGTGCCAATATGTACTGTCTGCTTGATCCACAGACTTTTTGTTGATGTCTTCTATTATTTCTGGGATTAATACTGATAGTCTCTTTACTGTTGTTTAAAATTTTCATAATTATGATCATTATTATTTTCCACAAACTCCCACATAAAGTCAAACATGATTACTAGAGAATTTTTAATTTTCTTTTTCTGCACTCATGTTGGAACTTGAGTAAGACAGAAATGTCTTTTGCATTATGTTTGGGTCTTTTTGCTGTTGAAAATATTTCTTTCCTTTTAACAAGTTCTGTGTGTGCACTTGCTAAAGAAGGTTTCTGCCAGTAGCATTGTATAGAAGTTGAAGCTGGTTCAACACACTTTTTTCTAACCAGAAAAGGAGCAGCAAAGGATGTTTACATCCCCCTGTAACAAATGAAGATATTTTAGGTTACAAAACATTGAACCTCCTCATTGAACATTGACGACCTCCGTGGCCCAACGGTCATCACGCCGGACTGCCACACCGGAGGTCCCGGGTTCGATCCCCGGTCGGGTCAAGATGGAAAATGATCTTTTTCAGATTGACCCGGGTCTTGGATGTTTATCTATATATGTATTTGTTATAAAATATAGTATCGTTGAGTTAGTATCCCATAACACAAGTCTCGAACTTACTTTGGGGCTAACTCAATCTGTGTGATTTGTCCGTATATATTTATTTTATTTATTTATTGAAAATACAAATTTTGTCATATTACAATGGGATGATATGGCAAAGTTTTCATTACACATTCCGATTTATTAACTAGGACAATTTTGAATAAAATCTTTACCTGCGGCAGCTGCACAGTGCACACTCTGTTGTTTCATCAATAATGCACATAACATTATAGAGTTTCTTAGCCACTATTTTTCCTTTCACTGCTTCATCACTACTACTTCTGCTAACTTGACCGTAACCAACAGCAGTATTTAAATAAGAATCACAGGACGACCTGAAAAAATAAAAAAGGTTACGTACATATTTAAAGTACTCTGTGGTTACGTTGAGATGTTGGAAACCTGAAGATGAGGAAACAAGACAGCTAATAAACGGTCAATGAGTGTTTGTCACTAAGAGTTTTGATTAACAAAACAGACAAACGATCCAGGACTCCTGGAGCTTTAAAGATTTGCAGAGTATGCCTCCAAAGTCGAGAATTTTGGATAATAAAACAAATTACTTACCTTATAATTTTCGCACCTCGTATTTCGGCAATATTATGCTTGTTGCTATAAGCAATACTCCATTATCATAAAATTCTCTACTTTTGGTAGATTACGAGAATCCGCCCTCACGAAGTTATCGAAATTACTCATATTTTTGACTTTACCACAGTGCACAACGTTAAGATTTAAAGTTTGTTAAAGTTGTACAAGTAACAGCCGAAACTACTGTAAATGAATGAGTCAACAATAACCGCGGAAAGATTGGGTTTTTTCCCGGTTAATTTATCTTCCCGAATCTTTCTGTTTCTTCTCAAAATACTGGTGGGAAAAAACGATTTTTTTTTGTTTTCAACTAAGTACATATTAGAACTTTTCTCAAAAATGCTCGGAAATGTAGACATTATTGTAGTAAAAAGTTGACAGGAAGTTTGTAATTCCTGGCTCATGCCTGCCTAGGCCGGGAAATTTGTATGAAAATTCATTCCTGGCCGCTGCTCAAAACTTTTTAATTCAGCTGTCGTCTGTCAATGTCACATTAATTATGTAACTTGTCATACAGCCAATTGTAACTTCATTATAAAAAATGCATTCATCGAGCATACCTATTAATCACAGATTTTTTTTAATATTAAGAGTATTTAAGTCTGTAATATTAATGAATTTTCGTTCTGAGAAAAAACCAAAATCTATGCTACATTTATTGCGTAAAATATGACTGGGCTATGTTTCTTTGTCACTAATTGACAATTAAATATTTAAAAATGTCCGAATGCACCTAACAAATATTACCGACATTATGTTTTTTTTGTATTCATTTATTTATTTGGCATCTCTTAATTTTTTTAATATAAAGTATTACAAAAAATAAAAAACCGATAAAAAAGTAATCCATCGGCATCGGCGAAAGAAATTATAATATTTAGAATATTTTTATTTATTTGTTTATTTCCTTACATTTATTGAGAATTATTCTAAACATGCTTCGGCGGGAATTAAAATTTGCTGGACTCGTAATTATTCAAGACCTCGTACTCGTCCAGCAAATTCTTACTTCCCAGCCTCTGCAGTAATGTACTAATACTGACTGACGGATAACCAAGTGATACAATAAGGGTTCCTTTTTTACCTTTTGCGGTACGGAATCCTATAAAATGCAAAAATTTAAGTTCGCACAGCAATAGCTTTAACAATTATTTTAGTTTTTGATTGAAAATATATAAATTGAAAACGTGTTTAGAACGCCGTCTTAAACACTTATCACTGACTTCTTGGAACAAGTCATAAATTCAAAAAAAAAAAACATTACTCTTCCTTTTGCAGTTGGGTAAAAAGTAACAGTTTTGTCAAGACGGGGATGAAGTAGCTAGCAGCGACGACGTTTTGTCTATATGGTATTTGGTTTTGATGTATGTGTGTGTGGGTACATTTTATTACTAAGTAATAATATGAGCAACTTTTCGAATAGAACCGGCTTTGTTCTAAAAAATTCAGCTCTTCGGTACATTTTGGACGAGTACATATTGTGAAAACTATTTTTTTTTGAGATTTCACAGTCGGTCGGCATTTATGAGAGGGCTGAGCACTGAGACGTAGATGGCTATTAAATTAAATAATAAATAGAAACGGTGCCAATATTTTAGAAAATACCTTGTATATTTGAACGTTAGTTGTACGTCTTTACTCTTAACCGCCAATAGCTTACCTTGCTTTACATCAAAATGTGAAGCAAGGTGTTATTAAAACACGACACCATGCGTTTTTTAACTCAATGGCGTGCGTCTATCGCTACCACCAATAGGACACTTGGCACAAGACCCACCTATCATCTTCAGTTCTTACATATAATAAAAAAATCTGTAACAACACTGGTCAATGTCTGCGCATTAGAGATATTAACCAACCAACCTCATTGAACTACAATAATGGTTAAATGGCGAGAATGCTACACATAGTAACTGTATTAAGATAATTGATCATGTAGGGTTGATTTATGAAGTATTTCATTTCATAATTTTATAATTAAAAGCTCGAAAAACAAAATTCTGAATTTAATTTCAATTTTCCCTGTTTCCCGGGAAAGAATCAATCTTCCCAAGAATAAAACCGGGAATATGCCATTTCTGCGTATGACGTAACGAGTGGCCAGATGCTACTGTTGACAGTTGTCAAGTTGACATAATGACAACTTATACTTTTTAATTTTTGAATGAGTGGGCCTGGGAAATGTCCACATAATGACATGGATGACGTCATCATATCATTTTTTTCAAACATTTATATAAAATCAATAATACAACTAAATACAATTTTATTCAAATTAGTTTCTCAAAATAGCGTATATTTTCGAAAAAAAATATAAAAACACTAGGTAAAAAAAAATGGACAATGCCCATTGGCAGAGCGGGAACGGATCCGCTTTCCCCGTGGGGCTTCCGTGCTGTCACGTGACTTGTATGTAGATGACGTGTGCACCAAAGTATTGAGGAGGCCCTCCTACTGCGGGATGAATTGATTGAAATATTGAAGACAGGTGGCTACGAGCTACGTAAGTGGTTGTCCAATGAGCCTAGAGTTCTAGAAGGGATCCCGGAGGATCACCAACAGAACCCTCACCTGTTTGAGGATGTGGATGATCCCAACAGGATAGCGGTGCTGGGCATGCAGTACCAGCCGCTAACCGATATTTTTACATTCCAAGTGGACTTGGAAATACCAAAGGTCTGGACTAAGAGAACGGTGTTGTCCGTAATAGCCCGTATGTTTGATCCAAGCGGTTGGATCAGTCCAGTGATATTCTCTGCAAAGTGTCTTCTTCAGAGACTTTGGACTTTGGGCGTCTCGTGGGACGAGCCGCTGTTTGGCTCTCCATTGGATGATTGGCTCGAGTTGTTTTCATCGATTAAGGAAGTCAATCGGATTGCCTTGCCTCGTCGAATATTGCCCCCCGGGAAATATCGAGCCAGCCTGCATGGCTTTTGTGACGCGTCGGAGCGAGGCTACGCCGCGTCAGTCTATATGCGGACAGTTGACGCCGATGGCCGGGTCAATGTCTCGCTTTTGTTAGGGAAGAGCAAGGTCGCCCCCATCAGGACTAGGCTGACTATTCCCAAGCTTGAGTTGAGTGGAGCTCACCTTCTCTCTAAATTGTTGCATCACGTTGCATGTGAGCTGGCGGCCACGGTCGAGATACGGGACATCTTCGCCTGGTCGGATAGCCAGGTCGCGCTTGCATGGTTGCGCGCGGCCCCACATACCTTGGAGGTTTTTGTTGGAAACAGGGTTTCCCAAATCCAGAATATCGGAATTGATATAACATGGAGACATGTGCCGGGAGAGCTTAACCCAGCGGACTGTGCCTCCCGAGGTTGTACGGCACCAGAATTGGTGTCACACCCGCTCTGGTGGGGTCCAGAGTGGCTGATGGGATCAGAAACTTCTTGGCCTGTCTGTCAGACAGATGTTACTTCTTTGAGTTTGACTGGGCTCCGTGTACATGCTGTAGTCGCTGAGACGACGTCGGAGCCGGATTGGCTACTTGCTCGGTATAGCAGCTTGGATAAGCTTCTGGGTGTCACCAGTTGGATTAAGCGTTTCATACATAATTGTAGAAACCCACAGGCAAAGCGGTTGGAGCCGATTGCAGGTGCAGAAGAGCGCCGGAGCGCATTGTTGCATTGGGTCCGTGTCGTGCAGACCGGACGGTTTGAGTCAGAGCTTCGTATTTTGCGCGACGGACGCGCTAAGTTGAAGGGCGCGGTCGCTCGTTTGAACCCGTACATCGACTCGGATGGGCTTCTTCGGGTTGGAGGCAGGCTCCGGAAGGCGGATCTTCCATATGAGACTCGCCATCCTCTGTTGTTGCCCAAGGGCGGACCCTTGGTGCAGCTTTTGGTGTCTGATCGACACATTCGTAACGCCCATGCTGGGTGCAATGCTTTGTTGGCTAATTTGCAACGCGAATTTTGGATTTTGTCTGCCCGAAGAGCAATCCGTAGTGTCCTGTTTCGATGTATTGCATGTTATAGGTTGAAGGCATCCACGATGCAACCACAGATGGGTGATTTGCCCGCTGATCGAATCCGACCTTCGAGGCCGTTTGACGGCGTTGGAACCGATTTTGCCGGTCCCTTTTCGATCAAGGCTTCTCCCTTTCGTAATGCCCGTATTGTGAAGGGCTATTTGTGTGTATTTGTTTGTTTGGCCACCAAGGCTGTCCATTTGGAGGTGGTATCGGCTCTGACTACGGAGGCCTTCGTCGCCGCGTTGGATCGCTTTTTTTCGCGTCGAGGTCTACCTTCCCTTATTAGGTCTGATAATGGCACAAACTATAAGGGAACTGTAAATTATCTTAAGGATGTTTCTGTGTTTATTGATAAAAATTGTACTAGTTTAAGTCAAATTGCTGCCCAAAGGGGAATAACCTGGAAGTTTAGTCCCCCAAGTTGCCCCCATTGGGGAGGGATTTTTGAAGCGGCTGTGAAATCCGCAAAGACCCACCTCCGCCGCATTATCGGAGAAACGGCTCTAACTTTTGAAGAGCTGGCCACAGTGTTTTGTAAAGTTGAGGCGGTCCTCAACTCTCGTCCTCTCTGTCCGCTATCTCCAGATCCAAATGACTTGGAAGCTCTCACCCCTGGTCATTTTTTGGTGGGAGGGCCTTTGAATGCCCTGCCCGAATACCCGTGGAAGGACGAACGCGTATATCGGTTGTCGCGTTTTCAAATGTTGCAGCAAATGAGCCAGGACTTTTGGCGTCGCTGGTCGCTTGAATATTTGCATTTGCTGCAGCAAAGAGTGAAGTGGACAGACAGGACTGAGCCTCCCAGGGAGGGTGATTTAGTGTTGTTAAAAGAGGCAAATTTGCCCTCATTGCTTTGGCGACGAGCTCGCATATTACGTTTGATTCTTGGCGGAGATGGCACTCCGCGTGTGGCTGAGGTGTTGGTCGACGGTTCGATTTTAAGGAGAGCTGTGACCTCTCTCGCCCGCCTTCCCGTAGAGTAAGCTAGCGGTCTGCTTCTCAGACCGGGACGGGGGGATGTTTGTAATAAACTTGTTGATGTTTATTAAATCTAAGCATTGCATTGAGCGTGTGCTGTGCCGTGAATAGCAGGCCTTTGTTTTGCCTGCTGGCAACATTGCGCGGACGGCTTCCGGCCGTCGACATTCAGTGGTCCTTTGAACGCGCGCACACGAGGCCGTGTCGCAGGAAATATCGCGGTGATATAGCCACCATCTTGGGTTGTTGCATTTTGAAGTCGCGCGGCGTGGCGTTAATTTTGTTTGTAATAACTGATTTGAGTTATAATTGTGAGCTTCCTTTTGTTAAATAACTATTGAACGTTCGTGTTGGTGAAAAACCCTGTTATTGTGACTGTTTCTTGTGAGATGCGAAACGTGGCTGCCTGGGGACGCCGACATCTGTTGCCGAGCCAACTTCGGGAAGAAATCTATTTGTTTGTTCTGGGGAATTGAGATCTCGGGGTAGGTTTGGTGTTTAGGGACCGCATTCCCCCTTTCCGAAGACACTCAAGATTGGATCCGAAGAGCAGAAGATTAAGTTTGGTAAGTGACCCTTGGGTTTGTGGGTGGTTGTAGTTATTAAGTTAGGTTATTATATAGGGCCCTATAGCTCCCTTTTATAAGCTATAGTGGTAGCAGACTGCGTATAGGTTAGGTTAGGTTAGTCGGACAGACGTGGTGCCGCGTGGAGATTTTTTCCCGGTACTTATTTTTACCGGTGGTTTTTTCCCGGTAAAGTTCCGGTACAGAATTCTTCCCGCCACTTCGTTTGTCCGGATTCTCTGCGCACATTTTCTGGCAGCAGAGCGTAGTTGTTCTGCACAATAATTATGAAATGCTAAAAAATTATAAAATAGCAAGTTTCAATATTAAATTCAATTTAGGGTTCAATATACTTATTTTTATGAAAGATTTTTTATGGTGAAATTTAAATTTGATTACTGGGACTTTCGGATATGAAGACAGGCTATCTAAATATGATATCTGGACATCACCTGGACATCTGGGTGTGAAGTCCTGGACTTTATGTCCTGCTGTCCAGGTTTTCGTATCCAAATGACCAGACTCCCACGTCTTCAAATTCATATGTAGGAGATGATCTTATGGACATCTGGAAATGAAGACCTGGGCATGTGGAGCTGAAGACCTGGACATCTGTACATCACCAGGTGATGTCCAGGCCTTCATTTTCAGATGTCCATGAGATCATCTCCTAAAGCTTTAGTCTTCATATTCAGCTGTCCAGCATTTCATATGCACATGACCAGACACCCAGGTCTTCACATCCAGATGTCAAGATGTCATATTCAGTTATCCCTGTCTTCATATCCAAAAGTCCCAGTTATCAAATTTAAATTTCACCATAAAAAAAAAATCATAAAAATTCGTACTGAACCCTAGATTTATTATTACAAGCTTGCCATTACGTATATGACTGGATTGGAAATATTTGTGCAAAGACAGAAATCCAGCCAGCTCGCTTGCGTGTCGTTGCCGTTCTGTGCGAGGTGAACAGATGGCAACGCTGCTTTTTTTAACCCAAAACATTGACGTATGATAAAACAACAAAAGATATTTCTTTCTATCCATAAGAGTTCGTTCTGAAACTAAAACAATTTATTTTTGCAAATACATTTATCAAAATAAATTATAGTAGGTCTAGGTAGGTATTATACACGTATTCATTAACAAAAAAAAAGTATAATAATGTTTGCATACATTTATATTTAGTTTTAAAGTAAACAAATAAAAAATAATTTATTAGTAAAATAAATTATTTTTTAGTTTTTAGTTTGAATTTCACAACATATTTTCCGAACGTCTAATTTACTCCTATAACTTCTAGGGCATGAATTATCGATATTTTGAAGTATCGATAGGCTCTGTGATTTATTTTAATTATTTTTTTTCCGATTTTCTTCATTTTATTTAAAATTACTTTCATGATTTAAATACATTTCATTGAAAGTGTGATTAAGTATGTATTGACCGGTGGCAGTGCGGAAGCTATGTAATCGATCAGCTTCGGATAAGTATTAACAAATTATCAATTAAAATGTAACTAAAGGTGCCTGTGTATTACTTTCATTACTTTATGCATAAAATACGCATTTATTATTTGCAGATTTATTTTTGCATATTTAAAAACGATATTAATTTATATCAATAATAAAAGATATCGATATTCGTGGTTGTATCGATATAATTCTACACTTCATAAGTTGTATTGTTGTAATGGAAGTTTCTTTGTTTGCAATAGATTTTTTCGTACGTTATTATTTATTGATAATTTTAGAGAATATTGGCTACCAGATCTGATAGGAAGAGATATCAGAGGCATGTAGGTATATTTTGGCCCGCCAAAGACTAGGAAGCGAGTGCTTGGAGATTTGAAACGATATACCGATTTGACGTAGTTAAAGTCTTATTGAATGATATATTAAAAATGCAAAGACATAAATATATCACACACGTATATATCACCGCAATGTAAAAGAATTAAAGCTTGGCATTTATTTATTGAAAGTTTCAGGTAAGGTCCAGGGACAATAATTATGTGGCAGGAAATGCACAGCACAAGTGTTTCTTTATACAATAATTCTGTAATACAAATACAAAAACTGTAACGGAGGCACAGAATTAATATAAGTAGACGGAGGTTTGTCGTGATGAAGAATTAATCATCATTATCCATCATTCCAAGCAATGAAGGAGTCATCGTGCACAGAATAATGACTGCAATATTTAACAATAAAGGAATAACTATAATGTTTTTTTGTTTTCTTTAATAAATAAAAGTTCGGAAAATATCATTTCATTACTAAAAATAAAAGTCAACAATGTGTAGGTATACCATTTAGTTTTATTTAAAAAATAGAAACCTAGTCATACAATGCAATAGGCATTAGTACATTATGAGATGACCATGACGTCTGCGGTGGTATTTCCTGCTACCAGTCATGGTATCAAGTTAGATTGATTTTTGAAAATGGGTGTTCGAACTATTGATAGATTTGTGTTGGGAATCTAAGAGGTGGTGAAATTCAAACTGCTGAAACTATTGGTAGATAGGTATTTGCATGATATTGTTCGTGAACTAATTAAATTACAGTTTATTACTAATTATGATTTTGCACTATTGAACTTGAAGTTTTTCTTCTTGTAGTGCCTCTCCGTTACCGGAGGCCGGCCGTCAGTTTCGCAAACTCTTCTCTGTTCGCCGCTATGCGAAACGGCTCCTCAACCCTGGTGACTCCGGTCCACTCGCATATATTACTCAGCCGCATTATTTTTTTGCGTCTTTCAGCACGTCTCTTGCCTTCTATTTTGCCCATCATAATAAGTTGAAGCAGCTGAGCTGATATCTGTCGTGTCGCAAAACGTGTCCCAAATATTCAACTTTGCGCTTTTTGACAGTTTGCAACAACAGTCTAGACATTGCAACGCGCTGGAGAGCTGACTTTCTGAATTCAACTGATACGAACTTGAACTATTCTTATAAATATATTTTTTTGCTTTCTTACAAAATATGACAATGACAAGAAGTAATTATAGGTTATTTTTCGCTCTTTGTATTTTTTAAATTTATTTTTCTTTTTTCTTATGCTGCCAGCCAGTCCGATTGGCATTATTGTAGTTAGACACTCTTTTAAAACAAGTGCCATCTAGTAGCGTATTTTTAAATTTATAACAATGCTTTGCGCCATATTTAATGTCATTTTGAAAGCTCTCGTCGTAGTGTGAGTGAGTGTAGAGATACGAAGATTAATGGCAGATTCTATTCATAAGCTTTTTTATCATTATGTTGACTGAAATATAATCGTAGGCCATAAAATAAATAAAAGAGTACAGTCTGTCTATTAAGTCCTGAAATTAAATGATGGCGCCACTGATGTGCATGTAGCAACCCTATATAGTGTGACCAAAATAATTTTGATACTAGCAGTTCGTTCAGGTAAAGCGAGCTAATAAATAAAACACATTATTCAGTCATATTGTTTCCGTTTTATTTACAGTACCTTGCTTATAAAAAGTTTTACTAAACATTTTTAATTTAACCAGAATAATGTTTTTAATAATGTTTGTTGCAATGGCTCAGGATAGGAAATGTTGGCATATACAAAAGGAGGTTAATACCCAGGAGTGGGTCATGGAAGGCTGACGATGATGATGAATATTTTATAGTTAAGATACTAAGGTTGATCACTTTCACTCATCATCAGAGTCCAAATATTCAACAACAAGAAACGTTTCGTTTCCGCTTTCATCAGCGGCACTGTCATCACTACAGCTGCTGTCACCACTGCTGCTATCATCGCCTAAGCGAACAATCAATTCGTCTATATCTAGATACAGGTAACGTCCTCGCTCATAGTACTCTTTTTTGAGCGTCTCAACGTAATGGCAGCAGTTTTTCAATATTCAGATATGATGCTGTAGAAGGCCTCTTCAACAAGTTGTTTCGTCGACTATGGGCCTAACTGTACTCTTTGGTTTTACTAAAAAAAGGAATACAAATTGTAACAGAATAGAAACAATAACTTATTCACAAGAAACAAATAATTCAAATTCAGAATTGATAGAAAACCCGAATAGACTGAGATGTACCATCATAATGTATCAAAAAATTATGATCATACTATAATATGACCTATTTACAATTTTTAGTCTAACCTAAAAGTGTACGATGTAAACAATACCTTTTTTCTTTTAAAAATCGTAAATTCAGTATATTTGTAACTTCAGGTTGATAAAAAACAAACAATAACACGGTTACATACCCATAATATATGTTGTTCTCCCATAAATATCATCGAAATCTCACAAAATTTGTCCATCCTTGCACTCCGCAAAACATTGCTGGAAAACTTTAAAAATCAATTCCCGCGTGCGACTCCGATTTACTTTACTCATTTTTTAAACTTTTCTGCGTAGTTTGGTCTTAATTTATTGCAGTTTAATCAAAACAATAAAAATAAAAACGAAAAACAATTCAATATTGTTGACAGCATTGACAGCTGATGTACATACGTTTGGTGTTGCCAGACACATCATCAATGTTAGTTCCTCGAACTTTAATGTCAGGACTTTATAGACAAGCTGCGGGCCGATCGCCGTAATTTTATGCAGCGCGTCTTGACTGCGTTTGCGTCTTAACGATCGATTTCGTATTGCCGTAATCAAATAATGACATACACGTCACGCTCGCGTCAGGCTCACCTAAACGCAGCGCACCGCCGTATAGCCGTGACCTACGCGTTTCTTGTATCGCACGAACACGCACTGAAACGGTATCGCGCTAAATTTTAACGTTTCAGAAATGCCAAATGAGATGTCACTTTGCAGTGTTTATCGAGTGTTGCTGACGCATTGCAGACGTACATGGATAGTTAACTTTGCAAAGCTTGTTAGTACCTTTTATATAATTTCTTACAGAATTATAGTAAAAAACAGCATCATACACAATTACCGAGTAATGTTCTTTCCTACCTTATAATTTCATACCTATCTACTTACTTTTTCAGGCGCAAAATTTGAACATGAACGATTTGTGTTGGCAAAAGTTGGATTTGGCGAATCGGGAAGATCGCCGGCGACGACGACGCCGCCGTCGTATCGAGGCAAGGCGAGCCTTAGTTTTGGACGTGAACGAGTCAAGTTTCAATAAAACATTTTTGACTAGATTAAATCTAATAAAACAAATTTAAAATTTAATTAAAAATTGTTTATTGTTTTCACTTCTCAAATTCTACATTATACTTTAGGGGAGGTCTTGGTTAGCTCATCTTTGGAACGACGACAGCAGCAACGTTTATTCTGTAAGCAAAATATACATTTTTAAACAGCAGTAGGTATACTATCTTTTCTGCCATGAGTGTGGGGAGCCGGACGATATGGCCCAACACACTCTGGCAGACTGCGCAAAATGGGCCACTGAAAGGGTGGTCCTGGTTGTTGTTTTGGGAGCTTACGATCTCTCGCTGCACAGCATCATTAGTAAGATGCTGAGCAGCGAGAATCGCTGGGATGCTTTCTCCTCCTTCTACGAAACAGTAATGTCGCAAAAGGAGGCCGCCGAGAGAGAGCGTGAGGCGCGAGCCGAAGCGCCTCCCCGACGGCGAGGACGTAGAGGCAGGCGGCGGGCACAATACGCCCGTCACCTCGCCATGTGAGGGTGCCGTAAGGCAAAGCCGGGGGGCGTCGTGGTAGAGTGTTCGCGATCCCATGACGCCCCCACCAACGGCAGGTGCGGAAACGCTGCAGGGGGTTTTAGTGGGTAGTCTGGGCCGACTAGCGGCCTGGGAGCCCCACACTCAGTGCGTAAATGCATTTCCCCCTGCGAAATAAAAAAAAAAAAAAAGGTATACTATCTTTTCATCACAAAAGCTCTTTTTCTTTTCTCATCCATGACTTAAAATAATGATAGCTTACCTTTTCTAACCGCATGGAATGGGCAACCGCATTTTGGGCCAAAGAAGCTGCCAATTGCTTCACGCTTTCAGCTAAAACCTATTATTTTTAGTTTAAGACACCACTTCCTCCTTCAACCTCCTCGTAGGTCGTCTTGAATGTCTCGGTCTAAAATATGAAATTATGAAATAAGTATTAAATGATCCGTAAATCTACAAAGTAAAAACTCACACAATCTCATGTTATCTTTGTAGTTGCCGGCAAACCAATTAAACGCCAACTTACTAGTACAATAGTTATATACTTATACTTACTATATCAAGTAAAATAGCTCCGAACAAAAACCCCGAGCGAAATACAAATATTCAATTCTTGTACGCTAAACATAAACAAACATAGGTAACCTCAACTCAACCAACCATCAATCAACAGTGCATTTTTCTTCATGGGAGGGTTATGCAAAGAGACTAAATCCATACATCCACATTTTGTGTTAAATATTTTCGTTTTAATACCATTTTTACTATGCTTAGACCAAAATAGAGTGTTTTGTTTGTGTATAAACTTAGATCCTAGGTCATTAAGCGTGATATAGCCCTGTAATAACAACTTTATTCGTGTAAATAATCGATTACTCAACGAATAATCGACAAGAAAATTGTCAAAACTTGCGTACGGCAACACCTCGGCAACATACGCTGGTTTCACGCGTAGGTGAAGTAGACGTGCAGTGTACGCGACGTTGACGTGTAGTTTTATTTTACGGCGATACCGACGTTTGGCTGAGCGTCGCGTATGCGTGAACTGCACGTACACTTGACTAATGCGTCATAGAATTACGGCGATCGACCCGCTGTATGTTTACCGCTCGCCAATTCAAAATGTTTGCCCATAAGTACTGCAACAACGTAAAAAAAAAATAAAAACGGAAAATGTTGCTATCAACGCCATCCAGCGGGAATTGTTTAATGAGCAGCCCTTCTCTTTAACCTTAAGTACGTAGTACTTATATTAATTCTGTGCCTTATGCTAATCTCGGCTTCAAACCAAAACGTCCGATTTCCGCCGTTTAGCTCGTTTAAACGAGTTTAAACAATAGAAAACAACAATCGACACAGGTTGAGGTTATAATACTCGTAATGCGTCAGCCGTCACGTCTTCGTGACAGTTTGGGCAGATGGGTTTATGGGCAGGCGTTTAGTTACTGAAAAAAAATGTTCTAAAAGCGTTGCCGGTATTGTAAATGTCACAAAATATATTCTTTATGTGTAAATAAATATTATATTTAATTTTAGTTGTAATTTCTATTAAATTGTGGCATGGAAATAAATAAATAAATATCAAAAAAATATAAAACAAGACGCATCACAATTTTTTTGACTATGCGTCATACTTCCGTTTCCGTAAACTGCGTTTTCGTAAACGCGATCAAAATAAGCTGGAGAAATCAATTGGTATGTAATCGAGATTAACGAAACCCTTTAATCTCGTTTAGATTAAACTCGGTTTTCATAAACTCGGATTTCGATATGATCGATGAAATCAGCCCTTAATCTCGTTTAGATTAAACTCGGTTTTCATAAACTCGGATTTCGATATGATCGATGAAATCAGCCCTTAGTATGCTGATCTGTAGTGAGCCTTTGTTGTCTATTATTTAAATATATTTGATGTATTGCATACATTTTGAATGTATCTGATATTCTGCAGACATTTATTTTAAATGTATTTATTTGTACTAAAGTACTCTTTAGTTCTGCATCTTGCTTGAGTGCACAAAAATCACAGATTTAGATTAGGCTAGATACCGCAAGTTTGTTCGATAATATGAAAACCGAGGGGCCATAATTTTCTACCTACGATGACGTCACGCCAGTCATTTTAGTGATGGGCGCAACATAAACGCGAATGAAGGCTAACTGAGTAGCAAACGCGTGATTGTCTGTCCATTGGACATACGCCGGGCACGCTTGGACATACTATTTGCGGCATCTAGAGTATATCAAAATTTGAGTATTTCTTGTGTTCCAGACATCCCGACGGCAGCTGTACACTACGCACGCATGTGTGTAACCAATGCGGAAAGGCCTTCTTTCAGAAAAACCATCTTATGTTGCATCAGCGACAGCACATGGATTTACCACCGAGAAATGTGAGCACATTGTATTTTTTTTGTTTTTTTTTTTTTTTTTTTTTGCGCATTAGGAAACCTAATGTCAGAAAATAAGGAAAGACTTGGATGCATTGGGATGACGAATGTATTGATAAGAAATAGGATATGGATATTTATGTCCCAGGGCGGGATGGAATGATAAAAAGAAATCACTTTCATACTAAGACTTTTTTTTTTTTTATGACTTTGCTCTTTACATAAATCTTTTTTAAATAAGTACCTACCTATATTTTTTTGTAAATGGAAAGATCATAACATTTTTTTTCGATATAATTAAAAAAGAAGTCATAAAGTCTTTAAAAGTCTTTGGTATAAAACTTTAATGTGATGTTTCCAATAAAAGAAAAAAATATCAACATCCCTATTGTTCACGGAAATATAACTTTTCCAGTCACAAGCGCAACAGCAAGCGAACCAACAAGCGCAGCAGCAGGCCCAACAGGCGGCCCAACAAGTTGTGCAACAAGTCCAGCAACAGGTCCAGCAGCAGGTGCAGCAACAAGTGCAGCACCAGGTGCATCAGAACAGGCTCGAGCTGCAGGAGGAGCAGCCCACGCATATACAAGTGGTGAGTGTTCAAGAACACTTCTTCTAGCCCAACAGACGGCTAACAAGTTGTGCAACAAGTTCAGCAACAGGTGCAGCAGCAAGTGCAGCAACAAGTGCAGCACCAGGTGCATCAGAACAGGCTCGAGCTGCAGGAGGAGCAGCCCACGCATATACAAGTGGTGAGTGTTCTTGGTTCTAGCCTAACAGGCGGCTAACAAGTTGTGCAACAAGTTCAGCAACAGGTGCAGCAGCAAGTGCAGCAACAAGTGCATCAGAACAGGCTCGAGCTGCAGGAGGAGCAGCCCACGCATATACAAGTGGTGAGTGTTCTTGGTTCTAGCCTAACAGGCGGCTAACAAGTTGTGCAACAAGTTCAGCAACAGGTGCAGCAGCAAGTGCAGCAACAAGTGCAGCACCAGGTGCATCAGAACAGGCTCGAGCTGCAGGAGGAGCAGCCCACGCATATACAAGTGGTGAGTGTTCTTGGTTCTAGCCTAACAGGCGGCTAACAAGTTGTGCAACAAGTTCAGCAACAGGTGCAGCAGCAAGTGCAGCAACAAGTGCAGCACCAGGTGCATCAGAACAGGCTCGAGCTGCAGGAGGAGCAGCCCACGCATATACAAGTGGTGAGTGTTCTTGGTTCTAGCCCAACGGGCGGCCCAACAAGTTGTGCAACAAGTCCAGCAACAGGTGCAGCAACAAGTGCAGCACCAGGTGCATCAGAACAGGCTCGAGCTGCAGGAGGAGCAGCCCACGCATATACAAGTGGTGAGTGTTCTTGGTTCTAGCCCAACGGGCGGCCCAACAAGTTGTGCAACAGGTGCAGCAACAGGTGCAGCAACAAGTGCAGCACCAGGTGCATCAGAACAGGCTCGAGCTGCAGGAGGAGCAGCCCACGCATATACAAGTGGTGAGTGTTCTTGGTTCTAGCCTAACAGGCGGCTAACAAGTTGTGCAACAAGTTCAGCAACAGGTGCAGCAGCAAGTGCAGCAACAAGTGCAGCACCAGGTGCATCAGAACAGGCTCGAGCTGCAGGAGGAGCAGCCCACGCATATACAAGTGGTGAGTGTTCTTGGTTCTAGCCCAACGGGCGGCCCAACAAGTTGTGCAACAAGTGCAGCACCAGGTGCATCAGAACAGGCTCGAGCTGCAGGAGGAGCAGCCCACGCATATACAAGTGGTGAGTGTTCTTGGTTCTACTCGTTGCATAGTTTAATAATACATACAGTTGTTCAAAGACTTGATGGAAAAGTTGCTAATATAACCTGATATTGCAGTGTCAGGTTTGTCATTAAAAATGAAAATTCTTTTTCGTTATAAGGAGGGGAATTTATGTATTGTTTTATTACTTAAAAAATGGGGGACAGGTTTTGTTTTCGAGGTTTCCGAAGACGCTGATGACATTTCTTTTTAAATCAATTTATTTTTCATGTTTACACACTGGGATTTTGTTTTGGCGTTTTCGGTAATGCAGATCAACGACATTTGTTTTTGCATCCTGCTAGACTCCGAGTTTCCGGGGATTGCTGATTACGAAAATGACATTAAATTGTTTTCGGATCCACTATGCACTATTTATTTTTTTCAATATTGCAATATCGGTATCGATTCCGCGGTTTCCGGGGATGCTGAATACGCAAATTAAATTTTTTAAAGTTTGTAATAATTATGGGTTTCCATTAGGGGTATCCGTGGATGCTGATAACGCAAATGCCACCTATTTGTCCCTGCAGGTGACCAACAGGTCGGGCCAGGTGATCGGCAACCAGATCGTGGTGGGCGGCGGCGGGCGGCGCGTGCTGGCCCCGCAGCTGCACATCATCGGCCGCGACGCCAAGGCGCTGGCTGCGCAGCTCGCGCTCAACAAGCATCGACATGCCAACAGGTTATATTATACTAGCTTTCGCCCGCGTGAATTTCCCACGGGAACTGTGCTTTTCCCGTGATGAAAGGTACCCTATGTCCTTCTTTGTCAGACTGCCACACCAGAGGTCCCGGGTTCGATCCCCGGTCAGGTCAAGATGGAAAATGATCTTTTTCAGATTGGCCTGGGTCTTGGATATTTATCTATATATGTATTTGTCATAAAATATAGTATCGTTGAGTTAGTATCCCATAAAACAAGTCTCGAACTTACTTTGGGGCTAACTCAATCTGTGTGATTTGTCCGTATATATTTAAATTTTTATTTAAATTTAAATTTAAGCTATGTGTATGCGAAATTTCAAGATTGGTTCAGTAGATAAAGCGTGAAGAGGTAACAAACAAACAGACAAACTCACTTTCGCATTTATAATACTAGTTAGGATTACTAGAGCACCAAGGCAATTTTACTTTTGCAGTTGCGATTGCATGAACATTTTTTGGGAAAATAGCAAAAAGTCATGTATAAAAAAAAGTTGTCTGTTAAGATTACGTGAAGAGCCGAAAGGCTGCTCTGGCTATGACTTTGCTATAAAGACGCAACTCGGCCTGCGGCCTCGCTTGCCCTGACTGGAGAAGGGGCTCGGCCTTCGGCCACGGCCCATCGACTTCGAGATGAAGTCAGAAGGTCGTCCATGTAAACGGAGAAGGGGGAGATCAGGAGGTCGTCCGCTCTTTACGTACGAGACAGAGCTTGGCCTTTGGTCTCGCCTGGACGCAGCTTTGGCTTGCAGTCTCTCGGGTACAAGTTTCGGCCTTCGGCCTCTTTTGCGCGGCTGAAGGGCCTCCCCCCCAGGCCACGGTTCGCCCGCTCTTTTCGCATGAGACGGAGTTTTCAATTACTACAAAGTCTTTAGATAAGGTACATTATATCGATATCTGCTACATAAATTACACACCTATTTTCTTTTCACAGTGGCGAGCTGAAAGAAGTAACCCGGGGTCTGGTACTAGGAACAGAACTGGTCAAATATGAGATCTCTATCCCTCCACCAACATCAGTAGTTCAAGTGCAACAGCTGGACTGAGTGAAGAGAGAGGGTGCCGAAAACTTCCCTCAGTGCCACTGGGACCCCAGTGATGAACAAATTGTGCAGTGAAGTGAAAAACCTAAGGCACCCGATGATAAATGATAAAGTGGTCTCTTACTGTACCCATAGGTGTATGTGTGATTTTGTACGCCCATGTGTTATTAGTGAAAGTGATAAAACATGAAGTGAAGACGAAGCTTATTGAGGACTCTTCAAAGATATGCCCAGTGATGTGATTAAGTGAAGAAATTGTCGTAGTTTTGTTTACACAGAAAGTTTTGAAAGCCAATAAATGTGTATGTTGTAAAGCATTAGAGTAAGTGGACATTATAATAATTCATGGCAGTGTATGATAGGTCATACCATATTATGAATTATTCTTGATTCCAAGTTTTTAAAATGCATATATTCCCTTAGCTTCCAAAGAGCAGGGGTGAATGATTTTAAGGCCTTTTCAACACATAATATTGGCTATCAATCACTTCTCTCTGTATAAAGAACTGTGGTATTATAAAAGTAATGTACTGTACAGTTGCCACAGTAAGGACTTGTTAGCATAGATTTACGAATCTTGTCTAACTGCCAGCCAAATATTTCTTCAATAATTTCACTAAGCATGGCGCTGTGTAGCTAACGAATATTTGCAAGTATGTAATCATATTGTCATGTTAAAAAATTATGTGTAAAATAAATAGTTACTTTTACGTACGATAGAGGCACTGTTCATTTTACATATAAATTTTTGATGTGATGATATGATTATGTTCAGGCAAATATTCATGCTCACTCCATTGATGTAAAGTTAAAGTAACAACGAAAGTAGTGATTCATACCATGAATTAGTTATTCTATACTAGACTGTCTTCCTTAGAGTTGCACTGTTTAGTGCATGTAAACAATGCAGTATTTATTTTATCATTTTCAATGCAAGGTAAGTAGTTCTCTCCCTAAAGCATCTTATCTATGGAACAGCCAACGTCGCTGACGAATAAATTAGTTGGCATTTAAAATAAATAATAACTGATTGTTTTTTTGTCAACACAAACTCATGGGATTATTGATAATAATATGTATAGACAATTCCACGCCCGGTGCGTAATAAAGCCATACTTGATGTTAAACGCTTAGCACTTTCTAAGCCATATTGGCGCTCCATTTTCTTCACACGAAAAACAATTCCATCAATAGGTAGGCCATATCGAAAGTTTTGTATGGTTCAGAAAGCAAGAGAGAAGGTGCCTGACTTGGTTAGGACTTAAGCATTGTTAAGCGCTTAAAGATTTTTATACAGCTTTACATAATACACGATTAAACATCATTATTAGTCTCAATTTTTTAATGTTTTAACTAGTTGACACACATTTTCGATTGAAATAGATTTGTTTGAAATTTGGCTAATTTGAATCTTACTTAAATTTTTATGGAAATAACGAAAATTCAGTGTTGTAATATACTTAATGAGAATGTTCTAAAATTTAGAACATGGGGCATTGTAAAAAGACAGAATACCATGTTTTCTTGTAAATTAGTTTAGTTGTAAGGGTACTGTAGTTACTAGAATAGAAAACTTGTACATATCAACGTTTTTAACGACACCGATTCCGGTTTTGTAATTAAAATGTACAATCCCTCTGTATGTATCGCATTTAGTTTTTTTAATGTATTTTTAAAGGCCTCGTTGAATAAGTTTCAGTTAAGTACATACATATATTATTTTGGCTTTTCATGAGTAGTGGCAGGTGATGTGTGCAATTCAAATTCAAAATAGAACTAATTATATTAGATCTGAATTTTCAAGATATTTTATTTGTAAGCTTATATTATGTAAGATCCATTTGACAGTTTTATATTAGGTGGGGTTAGTGGCGTGCATACCATACATAACATGAGCAATACCGTGTTTAACAGAATAACTTAGAAATAAAATATGACAATAGATTCACATATTGCCCTAACTATACAAGGCATTGCCTACCTTGGTAAATAAGGAATTGAAATAAATCAGATTGGCCGGGGTCTTGGTTGTTTATATATATATGTATTTGTTATAAAAATATAGTATCGTCGAGTTAGTATCCCATAACACAAGTCTCGAACTTACTTTGGGGCTAACTCAATCTGTGTGACTTGTCCGTAAAAAAAAACAAAGTAAAACTTATCCAACTTTTTACAATTTTGTAAGCGTAATACACAGGACATGTATTGCCATAATTTATTGATGTTTTATGCACGTCATTGAGCAGAATTATATATTTTTTGCGTTTATATGGTTTTCTGAATTTCATGTGTATCTAGTCTGTGATAGGGATGTCTAATTCTATGCCTGTCTGGGTTTTGTCCAAAGGGATCTGGTGGTGAACATTGTCTAAGATTCAAATATGGCTATAGCATAGTGCCAACATGTTTCATTCATGGTATAACTCGATCTAGCTCACAAAATTTTACTGTCTATATTTCAGGGCTTGCTAACCTGCAGGGCTAACATGCGCGCCACGACATAATTTTGTCGTAGCATTTTATCGATATGAGACGACATATCTCTATATGTCTACAGTCGCTAACATGGCAGCACAGTCAAATCATGTCCTTCTGTCAAATGAAGACTTCGTGACAATTTGTAGAGCAATTTGTCTACGAACCCTAACATGCGCGCCAAATTGAATCGATTTTTGAAATGTTTTGATGCATGATACATGATAAGTTTGTCGTCAAATATTTTTTCGACGACAAGCGACGAGAAAAAATTGTACTCGAATCGTGCGGGATATCTGGATACCTACTAATTAAAGTTGATGATTGTGATTTTTTTTGTTATCCAAGGTGGCCGATATTTTTTTATTTAAATTAAATACATCTATAGGCGCGGCTAGACAGTAAAATCGATTCGAATGCCGCGACAGATAATAGCGTGACCGTCGTGCCAGGATGCTAAGATATTATACATCTGCCTGGCATCCCGTGAAGGCCAATTTTTCGGGATGAGGTTTACAAAAATAATATTTTTGGATCCAAGATGGCGGACAATTTTTTTTTTTTTTTACAATATGGGTATAGTTTTATAGGTTTTTGGGGACGCTGATGACGAAAATAACATTTATTTAGAGATCCAAGATGGCGGACAATTTTTTTCTTTAAATTTAACATATGGGTATCGTTTTATAGGTTTTTGGGGACGCTGATGACGAAAATAATATTTATTTTGAGATCCAAGATGGCGGACAATTTTTTTTTTAATTTAACATATTAACATATGGGGATCGTTTTATAGGTTTTTGGGGACGCTGATGACAAAAATAACATTTATTTTGAGATCCAAGATAGCGGACAATTTTTTTTAAAATTTAACATATGGGTATCGATCCATAGGTTTTTGGGAACGTTGATGACGAAAATAACAATTATTTTGAGATCCAAGATGGCAGTCAATTTTTTTCTTTAAATTTAACATATGGGTATCGTTTTATAGGTTTTTGGGGACGCTGATGACAAAAATAACATTTATTTTGAGATCCAAGATGGCGGACAATTTTTTTCTGGCACTTGTGTTTCTGATATACAGTTACTCGAGTATAAAACGATACATACCTATTGTAAAATTAAAAAAAATATTTTCTGCCATCTTGGATCTCAAAATAAATGTTATTTTCGTCATCAGCGTCCCCAAAAACTCATACAACAATACCCATATGTTAAATTTAAAGAAAAAAATTGTCCGCCATCTTGGATTTCTAAATAAATGTTATTTTCGTCATTAGCGTCCCCAAAAACCTATAAAATGATACCCATATGTTAAATTTAAAGAAAAAAGATGTCCGCCATCTTGGATTTCTAAATAAATGTTATTTTCGTCATTAGCATCCCAAAAACCTATAAAACGATACCCATATGTTTAATTTAAAGAAAAAAATTGTCCGCCATCTTGGATTTCTAAATAAATGTTATTTTCATCATTAGCGTCCTCAAAAACCTATAAAACGATACCCATATGTTAAATTTAAAGAAAAAAATTGTCCGCCATCTTGGATTTCTAAATAAATGTTATTTTCGTCATTAGCATCCCCAAAAACCTATAAAACGATACCCATATTTTAAATTTAAAGATAAAAATTGCCATCTTGGATTTCTAAATAAATGTTTTTAACGATACCTACCTATATTATAAAAAAAAATGTCGGCCATCTTGGATCCAAAAATAAAAAGTAAAAAAGTAGGTACCTAGTCGGTTCCGAGTCGGTTGGAAAATGATACGGAAAATATGAGTATGTCGTCTAAATAGCTTTGTTGGATTGGAGGGATCAGCGTCCCTTAAATTAGTACCGCACTGCCATACTAAATCGAAAATGAAATTAGTATGGCCGTGCGGTACGCCCACCTCCGTCCCTCGCCCCTCACACCCCCCACGATTGCCCCACGTAGAGGCATTCGATGACCGACTGTATGAACCATATAGGTAGGCTGTGCTATTTTACAATAAACTTGACGTTCCGAGAAGAGAAAGCCAAGTCACGTCGAGGTAGCTCTCTTTCGTGGCGCGCATGTTACGGTAAACGACAAAATTGTCGAATTCGACAAATTATGTCATGTCGTCTTAGAGATATGTCGTGACGCGCATGTTAGCCCTGCTGGTTAAAATTCTAAACCAGCTCACTCGATGCGCCATACATTTAAAAAAAGAGCGTTTGAAATTAGTTACGGTTGAGCAGAACCATATATTATTTCTGGTTATGTTCAAAGCGCGACATCATTTCAGTTCCTGTTCAAAATACCGGAAAGACCCAAAAACATTTCGCTCTTTTCGACGATCGTGTTCCATCTCGCTCTAACTATGATTATTTCTCACTCTCGCTCGATATAAATCTAACTAAACTACACGTTGAGACTTGCAAATGCGTAAGTGAGATAAAACGCTGAGCGATATACCCGTCTTTGTCACTCGCCCGCGCGGGATTAACCAGGTAATTTCCGCTCGCGAGACCGATTCAAAAGGGTTTTCACTCCGATCGTAATGGCCCGAGCGTTACTGCGTAACCAGGTCAAAACACTTATTTTTTAGGTTTTTTATTAACCGGTTTCAAGCCCTGCTATATTTTCACTATTTTATTTATTTGTAAAGTCACTTAACAAAAGTACCCATCTTTCCAAATATATATTCGTAATCCTAAGTCAATTCCAACATGAAGACAGATTTATTTGGCGAGTTTAATAGGAATACAGACATCAAGTCCTTTTTTTTTATAATCCATTTGTTTTAGTCTTCCAGTCAACTAAATATTGCAAAATTATAATAAAATCTTTTAAATTTTACGTTAGCGCTAGTTCAGTGCAGTATGTATTTATTTTATTTTGTACCTATTTTATTGGAATCGATATCAAATAAGATTATAAAATTGTTTTACATCTCCCTTATTATAACAACCATGTAAAAATATTATTTGAAATGAACTATTATTGTTGTAAAAAAATAACCATAATCAACTAATTTATTTATAGTAGCCCTATTTTGAAGAGCAGGCTAAACAAAGGTTCCTATCAGGTTTTATGAAATGTCAAGTGTATCGTCTTATTCATAAAAAAGCTAATGGACATGTAGTTAAAATAATGTTTGGTCTCGTTCTTTCAATGTCAAATATTGGAAAGAGAGATAAGGACAAAACATATTTTAAATAAAATGTTTGTTAACTTTTTTATGAATAAGACAGTATTTATTTACCGTACATTTATTTGCATGGCTATAGTGAATCCTTTATTTCAATAGAAGAAATAGCTAAATTGTAACAAAGTCAATTTAAATTCGAAATGTGATTTTAAAGCCAATAGTATATAATGCTGTACTGTCCATGGATGTGTAGCGTTTTTAATCTGTGGTAGCGTCTTAGATGATGATGATAGATGTCATTGGAAAACATGCCGTATTTGCACTGTCTTAAGTTTGAATTTGTATTAAATTTATTGAATGCAAATGGTTTCTTACTTTATCCAATGGTGAGGAGATATAAGTAACTCCGTTTTTTCTTACTTGTCCTATTATGTAACCAATCTTCACAGTACTTTTTGTTGAATTTTGTTGAAAATAAATCAAATTTTAGTTCAAACCTTAAAATTCTGAAGTAAAACATTTATTAACCACGAAAGTAATTTCCTAAAAAGCCTATTTTTAATTTATATTTTTGTAAAATCATAAAAAGACATGGTAAGATTATTTACATAATAGGACAATTATGAATAAATGGAGTTTACTTAAAACTAGCGAATACGTAAGCATTTTTGTTTAATTTATGAAATAACTTATGTATTTGTTATTTTTTATACGGAAGTTGTAATTACAAATGAAGCGTTCACCTACAATTTTATATCTTTCATACGTTTTCAATGAAGATTTCTTCGTGAATAGTATACAGAATCCCTCATTCCGGATATAATAGATAATGAGCTGTGTAAAAGATGTTCCTGCTTTTTATTTTTCATCTCAAGTATCTATCATAGTAATTTAATTCGATAATGATAAACAGCAAGAAATTTTGCTTGGTTATTTACTTTTACATAAATATAATAATATTGCCATAGAGAATATTTCTTCTTCTGTAAGCAGAGACATTTTGGGGCATTGTATGGTTTTCCGCCTATCCTAAAATAGTTATTTATTCTCTTCTTCATTCTCGACTACCATCAAGAATTATTAACCCCATTTACCAAAGTAAGAAACAAGAATATCGTTTGGTCAGAATATTAAAATTTCCATGTAGACAGTATTAATTGGAATTTCCCTAAATATTATTAAAATGAGATTGGGGTGTCCATTTTTTATGTTATCTCTTGTCTTATGTTGGATCTTGACAAATTATTTGCCATTTACTTACTTGTAAATATATATAGTTGATATCTATAATTTTTTTTTTATATTAAATGAAAATATACATGCTATAATCAGTTCTTGTGTGTTATTTTATATTTAAGTTATCAATAGAACCACTAATGCTCCTTTTATATACTCGCCAAATCTCAAAGTACGGTCAGCTCCATGGTGTTACGATAGACGCGATAGACGGACCTTATTGACTTGCCTTAAAGATCATTTTGCGTTGTAGATTCTGACTATACTTTTGCAACTGACCGTACTTTGTTTATTTTTAAAGTTTAAACTCAAGACAAAATTAATTCTCTCTTAAAACTTTTGAAAAAAGCTAGACGAGCATGATTGAAAAACTACAACAAACAATATTGCAAAAATAGTGAAAAGAAAAATAGTACGTAACATAGTAGTACTAAAACTATAAATAAATCTTAGTAAGTACTTACTATAATAAATAGTAATGATTATAATCGTTACTATTATATAGTAACGATTGTAATCGTTACTATTATTAGATAGTAACGATTATAATCGTTACTATTATTATTTCGATGTATAAAATAGGTAAGAATTTACCTATTTTGTATATCGAAATAATTTGGATCAAATGTCAAAGATTTTTCGAGTAAAACCGTTCTTAGCGTAGTAAATATAAGTTTCATAAAGTTCTACGAGATGAGAACATTTTCGGGACCGTTGGCTATGAATTTATAACACCCGAGGGATCGGAACGGGGCAGAGCCTACATTTTAAAGCGGAGTTACGATGCCTAGTTAATTTTGTATGACTTAAGATTTTGAGGAACGCCAAACCTCGCCAAGATCGTTTAAAAATAGTATACCTACCTACCTAAACTTCAATTAAAGTATCAAGAAAATCTTTAGAAGATTGCAAAATGGTTGACTGTAATTCATAAAGCAATTTTTTACTAAATGTTTTGTTTGTTGTATGTTTTTTTACTTTTTACAGTTACTAGTAGGCAAACAGCGTACGGCCCAACGACTACATAAGAAGCAAACGCACGAACGTCACAGGTGTTTCCAATTTTTTTTTCTAAAATTGTCTGCCCGTAGGCATAAAAAAATCGCAAGTATTATGTATGTCATGAAAATGGGTTTACTAATCTCCCAGGAATAAACCAATTCTCCGCGTCCTTCCCGAGAATCATTTGTGTTTTACGGAGGCGGTCCCGGGGGCGCATTTATGAGGCACATCCTATTTCGTGATATGAGAAACGAGTTAACCTAATCCTATTAAGCGATACCCGTGATACTACGATGAGACCCTTGTCAGAATATTTATTTTTGGAGGCAGAGATCATGTTATACGACATAACTAGATTCTGAAAAGAGCTTTAATCCCGAGTGACGTATCTAACCCTACACAGGATTAGGGCGGGAATAGCGTCAAATAATACAATGAAGGTAATTAGTGGAAATCCATTCCATACGTGCAATGTATGTTATCACGCGGGTCAGGCAAGCGTTAGCACATAAAAATGTACTCTGACCATCGAGAGAATAATATTATATACACAGGGACGTATTTTTTTTACACAGTTAAGAGTCTAATACACTCGGTGTACCCTTCGACTTGATAAAACTAGGATTAGCTGACTTTGCCCTTCAAATAAAATTCTACAAATCATTCCCGCACTGAAAAAGTCTCGCTTTGTAGCAAATTTTCGTACAAGGACGAGTTGCACCGCAGGGAGTCGTTTGCAGAAGGTTCAGATGGAATCTGGCAGTTCCAGACCGCCCAATTTCAGGTTACGACTCGGGATAAAATAAAAAGTTGAGACGCAGCACACGCAGTGCAAGAAGAAAATTGAAGGTCAGTTTTGTTTCGCTTTGCTTTGCTTTGCTGTCGGACATCCATATAGAGTAGAACTTAACCTACATTATTGCGTGCATTGCACTGAAACGACTAATATTAATATCCATCATAATATTATTATGTTTATTTTTAGTTTTTTGGAAACTGCTTATGATTGCAAAGGAATGTGCCATATTATCTACTATGATATTGTTTGCTGGACAATTTACAGAGCGAAAGCTTATAGGCAAGGAGGATAAAACCAATTGCTTACCGGTAAATAAACATTATCCTTTAATTCTAATTAGCAATAATTCGCTGAATTAATTAACTAAGCTTTTAATAGATACGAAATCGTCTCTTGTAACTACTACTCACAGATAACTACTACTATATTGGATTAGGGGCCAATTTTGGCATTTCTCGACCAGCCGTCTTTATTTCTCATAGAAAGGTGTTTACGACGAAGAGAGAAGTGTTCATAACTGTACGATGTGATTGAAACAATAACTTCTGTTTCAATCTGTGGAAAACGCACTCTGGGGTCTGCTATTGTGTGGGGACAAGGGTGGGACAAGGTCAATTTTTATCAGTGATCGGATTTAAATATAAATATATACTTATACGGATAAGTCACCCAGATTGAGCTAGCCCAAAAGTAAGTTCGACACTTGTGTTATGGGATCCTAATCCAACGATACTATATTTTATAACAAATACATATTTAAATATATAAACATCCAAGATCCAGGTCAATCTGAAAAAGATATTTTCCATCTTGACCTGACCGGGGATCGCACCCGGGACCCCCTGGTTCAGAGGCAAGGTCGTTACCACTGCGCCACGGATTTGGTAGTAAAGTGTGAAATATCGTGACGCTATCTTAATATGGATACAGATAGTTGATATGAAAATAAATGATTACAAATGCAACCTGAATTTAGCTTGCCAAAAAGCTCGAAGCAAAACTGTTGATTTTATCGTATACCATACGTACATACATATTATCACGCCTTTTTCCCGTGGGGGTAGGCAGAGACTAGCGATTTCCACTTGATAGATAGATAGATAGATAATTTGTTTATTGATATCAAAAAGACACACACGTTATAATTACATTAATAAGAGAAACTACGATCCTTACAGATCTCTATATCGTAAAGGTTTTTATTAATTAAGTACCTATATAAAATTGGTTGTTTTCTTTTCTATGTAAGTAGTGAAGTTCGCTATTTTTAGGCAAACGAGCATGCGGGTTGCCTGATGGTAAGCAATCACCGCAGTCCATAGACACCAACGACCCTAAAAAGGTCACTGATGCGTTGCCGACTCTTTGAGAAAGCGATAGGCTCTTTTCTTGAAAGTCCCAATGTCGAACCTATTCGGGAACACCGCTGAGGCACAGAATTAATATAAGTACTTACTACGGCTGAGGGAAGCTTATTCCACAGCTTAGTGCAGCGCAATAAAAAGCTGCGCGTAAAACGGGCAGTGGTTATAACCGCAATTGTGAAAATAATTGAGACGCGATAATTTGTGCATCGAATCGTTTTAATTATCTCAAGACAAAGCGACTCTTTGCCATCGATTTCAAAGTAAACCATTGTCTGAAGATGTCAAAGGATTGTCCATTCTATAACTAAATTTAATTTTAATTAAATTACGCATTGACGAACATTTTGTGGTTGTGCCATTTTATTGAATCGTGATTTTGTTCTTAGGTAACTTGCCACTAATATTAGTAGAAATGTACCTAACTTTAAATACTCGGTATATCTAATACCTATTAGAAATAGGAAAATTTATATGTGGGAGTAGGATGCTTAGCTCAAACCGAGCAATACAGTCTCTGCCTACCCCCACGGGAAAAAGGCGTGATAATATGTATGTATGTACGTAATGATCCTTTTGTTAATTGAATAAAGAATATTATTATTTTTGTTGTTTTTCCAATTGGAATTCTCAGGACGAGCCTGATAAATAAAAGTACGGGCTTTTAAGCTAAGTGATATTATTAATCATTAAATTACGGTGTTATAGGAAACAAAGGTTGTACAATAGCGCACTACCGGATCCGATCTCTTGATAATGAGCGATTTTTCTGACAGCTAAATTAAGAAAAAAAAATCAGTATAAAAATGTCTCAACAGAGCCGAGCCGTAATATGGCTGTACCTATATTGTGCGCTTTTTATTGTCAGCCAGAAGCAGAAAAAAAATCACATAACAGTTTGACAGTTGCACAAATCACAATATTGATACTTTTTAGATGTTTTTTTTTAGGTTTTATGTAAAAAAAATTAAAATCCCGTGCATTTTTGCTTTCTCTATGGACTCGCCTTTTACTAAGCGCCATCTATGAAGTCATCTGGAACTATTTATTTTTTTAATTTGTGTCAAGGAAAATCCCTCATTGCACAAATCACAATATTGATACTTTTTAGATGTTTTTTATTACGTTTTTTTTTTAAATGCCAATACCGTGCATTTTTGCTTTTTTAATGGTCTCGCCTTTTACTAAGCGCCACCTATGAATTGATCTGAAACTATTTTTTTTTTTTATTTGGGTTTCGGAAAATCCCTCATTGAAAAGAAACTCCTTGCAGGATAACTTGACATACATGAAAAGAAATTACCTGAATAAACTATTCCATCCCGAAATTCTCACGCCAGCAAAACCCCGGGGCGCATTTAGTGTATAATAAATCACGACTGTCTGCAACTTTGAGGTACCTAGTTAGACATTTTTGCGCGTCAGTTGCAGCGCGAGGGATTTCAGCGCAAACGACTCTATGTTTCAGGCCACAAACAATGCGGTTACCTAATGCGAAAGTGAGTTTGTTTGTTGGTTTGTTTGTTTGTTTGTTACCTCTTCACGCTTTATCTACTGAACCAATCTTCCTGAAATTTCGCATACACATAGCTGGAAGTACGGAGAAGGACATAGGGTACCTTTCATCCCGGGAAAAAGCACTGTTCCCGTGGGAAATTCACGCGAGCGAAGCCGCGGGCGAAAGCTAGTAAATAATAAATATTTAGACAAGCTAATTATTAAAAATAAAAAACACGACTGACGAGTTTTTACTCAAAAAGTACATACAAACATATACGTTAAATACATTTTTGAAATCGCCTTCTAAAGCCCTTCAATTTGATACCCCACTCGATAAGATTGATCAAATTTTATTTTTTTGGTCTGCTATTTATCGCATATATAATCCGCCATTTTGTTTTCATGGTGACGTCATATAGCCTATGTCACTCGGAGGAATGCAAGGAATCTAAAAATATCTATCACATCAAAATCGGTTAAGCCGTTCAGGACTTATGGTGGAATAAAGAAACTTACATAGGTACATACATACATGAACCCTGAAAACATAACACTCCTTTTTTGGTCAGTCGTGTAAAAATGTAATAAGAGCGTAGCTCTCCTAGGCTATATAAAATTATTTATTCATTATATACTAGTTGCGGCCCGGGGCATCGGTCTTGTGGGAAATTCTGGATAAAAGTACCATAGGGTACTGAAATACCGGGAATACACATAGGTGTATTCCCGGTATTTTTCCGCCCGTGTACCAAATTTCATCAAAATCCTTCCACTAGATTTTGCTTGAGTAACAAACTTTCTTACCTCAGATCCAAACTTTCGCATTTGTAAATAGGATTGTATACTATTTAAAAACCACTGAGACACGACTATGACTTAACAGGTATTTATCACAGAAATCTGATTTAAAAGTATATAAATCAGATTTCTAACTCCTAACACAGGTATCTTTAAAAGGAGTCGCCTGCCACTTGTAGTAACCAATGTAAGTGAATCAATAAAATATTTTTCATTTTTTTTCATTTTCAAATCATAAACATAGAAAATAAAAATAGTGTGCTCCAAATTAATTTTTTTTTACAGATTGTTCACAAATTCTATAGAACCATAACACACAAACTTTGTCAAACTTGATAAAAATGAGCATCACAGAAGATATTACCTGTCCTTCACCACCATAGGCAAAAACCATATCTGACATCCCGCTTACTCAGTAGCTGTCTGTATATCAGCAAAATTAAAAAAAAACTAGCTCTATGATATAAATACAATGATACACAGTCAGATATATGAGCGACGAGGTATTATCGCCTATTGTGGAGCCCCACTTCCATAGGAAGTTTACGCCTTTAGCCCTTGATTAATGGTTTGCATTTGCCAACTACGACATATTTGTAAAACTTTCGTTACACAGTGTTGCGAAATCAGGAAAAATATGTTTAATTCATCCATATTAAATAAATAATAAATATATACGGACAAATCACACAGATTGAGTTAGCCCCAAAGTAAGTTCGGGACTTGTGTTATGGGATACTAACTCAACGATACTATATTTTATGACAAATACATATATAGATAAACATCCAAGACCCAGGCCAATCTGAAAAAGATCATTTTCCATCTTGACCTGACCGGGGATCGAACCCGGGACCTCCGGTGTGGCAGTCTGGCGTGATAACCGTTAGGCCACGGAGGTCGTCAATTAATACTATACTTAGAAATGCAAAAGTCTGTTGATTACGCTTTCAGAGCTAAGCTGCTGCACCGAATTTGATGTGCTTTCTTAGTGTTCACTTACGCTGTATAAATAACCTTTTTCCATTTCAAGTATTTACGTTCATCGGTTTCGTGTCTGTATATTAAAACGCAAAGACGAAACCGCCAGTCATCATTCAATTTTATGCAAATAGCGAATTTCCTTATTATACTCGTATTTACATGTTTTTGAAAGGCTTTTACATTGTTTAGCATACAAATAAATGATGACATGTAATTCCAAAAAATGTGAACGCACAAAAGTTCTCAAATGAGCAGGCAACAGCTATATCTATACATATAATAAGAGAGTAAAAATATTTTGTCTGTACATTTTGTATTTTTGACTGAAATGGATAGAAGAACCAAGACAGAACAGTTAAACAGAAATATGGAAATGTTGCCTTAACAAAAGTCGTTCAACCTGATGAGCATTTTCTGCTGACGTATAAAAATTGAAGATATGAAACATCTGATGAAAAGCTCCAAGAGACCAGCTACACTATAACATAAAGTATGCAAATGGCGCCTTAGCAAAAATCGTTCAACCTGATGAGCATTTTCTGCGGACGTATAAAAATTTAAGATCTGGAACATCTGATGAATAACTCCAAGAGACCAGCTACACTATATCATATATGGAAATGGCGCCATAGCAAAACTTGATTAATCTGATGAGCATTTTCTGTAGACGTATAAAAAGAAGATCGAAGATCTGAAACGGTTTGGAACACAAAATGATTTTTCATCTAAGCGAAATCACGCGGGCGAAGCCGCGGGCAACAGCTAGTTCCATAATATTTCATATTATTTATACACAAAGGTTCCTACAAAAAGGAAAAATTTATCTTTTCACTTCGACTCCCTAGGCTCCGGTAAATGGGACGGAAAGATATAGATTGGGACTTGCTGACAATGTTATATATTTAGTTCGTAAGAAAAAACCTAACGATTCCCCAATGCCTTCACCTCTTCTTATATGTTCTGTATTTTTTATAAGATTTTATGTTATTTGCATAAATCTTGAGCTAGGCGAAAATGGCGACAGAGTCGGTCCTATACAAAATTTTGTTACATGTAGGTACTTTCATTTTACATTTCGGTGTCCCATGGCACAGAATTAATATAAGTACTACGTACCCATGGGTGAAATTAGGTACTCATAATTATGAACAACTTTTTCCTTTAATTGTATATTTACCTTTTTATTTTTGTCACTTTTAACTATGTATCCTACAATAAACAAACTTTTTGTAGGACGGGTGCCAATAACTTAGAATTCACTCTGTACGAATGGATATTTTTTATCTGTACTATAATCGACAAAACACTAAACTGGTGGAGGTCGAGTGGTTAAGTGTACTCCTGTGGTTGAAAACCTACTCAAGCGTCAAGATTTTGTACACGAATCGAGAATAATGTAGTTTTTTATCACCACTTGCTTCCCCGGCACTCGGCCATAACGATCACCTGGAATTACCTGCATGGACTATAATAAGATAGAACAATGTGCAACTACAGTTTTCTAGTGCAAAAACATTGCTCTAGAAAAACGCGTGGTGTTCCATCTCTCGCGAATTTGGACTAAATTATGCCGCTACCCATAAAAATGTCACGAACGTTTACGTCGTGGTACTTATCGACTGCTCTCCAGCGCATTCCAAATGAGCATATCATAGACTAACCATAAACAGATGAACTCAACATACACATTATAGGGAGTACCTAGTATGGAGTACATTATATGGAATAGAAGGCCGAATGAAATGTCGGAAAACACTTCGATTTATTTTTCCTCGTGATTTTTCCTGAATATCAGCGCATCATGGGCTGAGGGGTCCTGGTGAATGACGCGCATTTCAGGACGCCTTTCCTTTTGGCTTGAAAAAGTAATTCCATCGAAAATTCCCACCCACGTGGGAACAGCCCCGGGGCACAACTGGCACAAGTTAAGTATAGTAATTGGTATGTTCATAAGCGTATAAATCTATTTGACTATCTGTCATTTATTTACTCTATGGGCCAAAACCTGTGTAATTGTCATGACTGGCCCAAAATCGACCTGCGCCCGTGCCTACTAATGAGGAGAATGGTGCTTTCCCGTCATTTCTCCTTTATCCAACCTCCTAATTACACCAGCGAAGGGATTATATGAAAAATATGCTAATATGGAGCATGCCTTCCTGGAATATTTGTTTTGAATATCTTTTACAGATTACCTTGTTGTTAGACTCGTGAGTTTACTAATAATATTTCCGTTAGCCATAAGGTTTTTTCTAAACTTAATCTACCCATCACATTTTAGTCTACTGATTTTTTACCTAGATACATAATTGCTCTTTTACGATCTAAATTGAATCTAATTAATCATTATCACCTAGAGTAGAAATGTCTAAAGATATCTTTATCAGAATCAATATTTGGCCATGTCAACAATACAATCTATAGTACAGGAAGAAGGGAAATTGGGACGTGATAAAAGACGAATCATAGATTGGACAGCTCTACAATCACATAATACCTGATTCATTTTTCTCGGCATCTCCCAACACAAAGTCTAATCGAGATGTAGTCATAACGTTTCTAACCCGGAAAAACATACTATATATATAGCTCTAAATTTTGACGCCAAAGTCCTCAAAATTGTCAAAACGTTGAGCTCTAAGTGTGCCATCAAATTAAGCTGTCATCTTCAGCAAACGGCCCAAGTAATAGTCGTCCTCACGCCTGACGACATAAAACATGCATTGAAATAAAACGCGGCAATATGGCGGCAATCGTAAAATGGCGACGACGCAGTTGCACGTTTTTATCATTTTTTTGGTTTAATTTAGACATTTAATTTAGTAAGTATGCATACTTACTAAATTAAATGTCTAAATTAAACCAAAAAACTTAGGTTAATACCTAATAATAGATTATTTATATTAGAATAAGTTTTTTGTGAGCCGAGAAAGAAAATGGATTTTTCAATAAAGGTCGTAATCATCCATAATGAAACAAGTTGTCGCGGAAAAGAAGTTCGTAAGAATTTCAATATTAATTGAGTTTCCTCGACTTTATTCCCAGTTGTTGAGAGCTCGGGGAAGTTAGTGAAGATTTATTGAAGCCTTCAAAATTTGGATTTCGCGATGGAGGTATCTAAAATTTGTAGGATTCTCTTCAGCCCTTTTCAACCCTATGGGTGTAGGCCTCCTTCATCTTATGCCACTTCTCCCCGTCTTGGGCAATCTCTATCCATTTCACCTGCTGTTCTTTTAACATCATCAGCCCAGCGCATTTGCGGTCTTCCTTGTGTTTCGCTCCACGGTCTCCACTCCACCAGAGCTTTGCGCCATGAACCTTCTTTCCTGGCGACATGGCTATTTTGTAGGATTAGGTATCGATAAACTTATAAGAAAGCAGCAAAGTTCTAGACTTTGCAAGACCTAAGTGAATTAATCTATACATATAATAAAACAGTAAAAAAAAATTTTCTGTACCTTTAATATTTTTGACTGAAATGGATAGAGTGTTTGTAATATATTGGGTAAAACTAAACGCAGGCGTTTCCTGTCACCGCCGCCAGGGGGCGTTCGGGGTTTTTTCACTTTGCTCGCGCGAATGGCTCGCGGACGGTCGCCATTGCATTGCCCTATGCGATATCGGTTTGATTTTTAATACGCGAGAGGTTCCGCGTTCTTTGATTGCTAATTAGCTTGAGTTGTGTTTGTGAATTTCCTGTTTGTTAAATAACTATTGAACTTTGTGTTTGTGTACCCGTCATGGTGACTTTTTCTTGTGAGAGGTGAAACGTGGCTGGCGGTTCACATCTGGCTGTTCCCGAGTGAAACTACGGGAAGAAATCTATTTATTTGTCCTGGGGAATTGAGATCTCAAGGGTTAGGTAGGGTGATTAGGAATTCCCCCTTCCCGAAGATACTCAAGTTTGGATCCGAAGAGAAAGAAGATTTAGCTTGGTAAGTGTTTTTTAAGTGTAATTAATTTATAGGTTAGGTTATCATATAGGGCCCTGTAGCTCCCTTCATAAGCTACGGTGGTAGCAGACTGCGTTAAGTTATTTAGGTTTTAGTCGGGCAAACGTGGTGCCGCGTGGAGATTTCTTCCTGGTACTTATTTTTTACCGGTGGTTTTTTCCCGGTGAAGTTCCGGTACAGAATTCTTCCCGCCGCTTCGTTTGTCCGGATTCGCTCTGCGCACATTTTCTGGCAGCAGAGCGTAGTTGCTCTGCACATTTTCTGGTAGCAGAGCGTAGTTTATCTACCCTCTATTTGTTCGTTTGTAAAAAAATAATTAATTGTTTGTAAAAATTATTAGATTTTTCTTAGTTTGTTTGTATAAGAATATTTGTAACCTTTTTTGTATTTGTTTGCGGTTTGTACCGTGCGTTCCGGGTTTGTGCCATTCTCATACCTACCGCGGTTCTTCGTGTAGTTGCTTGATTTTGTTGTTTTTTATTTACCTTTTGTTATTTTTTGTTTGTGACTTGACGCGATGGCGAGGGCCTCCAATGCTAGGGCGACACTCGCCAACGAATTGAGATGGTTTGTGACGGCCGGAGGACTCCTGTCCCGGAAGGACAGGGAGGGCGCCATACTGCTAAGAGCGGATCACCTCCACTCACGATTGATTAGCGCGGAAGCGGCCATGGCGGCGCTTACCGAAGCCGATCTTACCCCGGAGGCCTACGCAGGTCACATGGCGGACATGGACCAGATCCTGAGTCTGCACGATGATATCGCGGAGGCGGTGACCGCAATAAGGGCGAGACAGGCTGGCGGACCAGCCCCTCGCACACCTGTTAGACAGGAAGGACCAGCGGTTACTGGTCGGCTCCCCACCCTTCAGCTGTCCCACTTTGGGGGTAGGATGGAGGAGTGGGTGGCATATAAAAATATGTTTGAGTCCCTGGTCGTAGCACGACAGGATTTGTCGAAGGCCCAGAAGATGGCCTACCTCCTCTCCACTCTTGAGGATGAAGCGCGGTCGCTCATCCAGCACCTCCGGGTGGAGGACGACCAGTACGATACGGCTTGGGAGTTATTGAACTCCCGCTACCAAAATTTACGTTTGTTAGCGGATGCGCACGCCGCACAGTTGATGGCCCTGCCCAAGGTGGCCAACGGGGCACAGTTGCGCCTGCAGTTGCTCACGCCCGTTACAGTGGCCTGTAACGCGCTCCGCACACTGGGGCTGCCGGTGGACCAATGGTCTTTTTTGCTGGTGCACATTGTATTGGGCAAATTACCCAATGACATCCGCTCGCGGTTTGAGCGCGAGAATGCGGAACGGGATAGCACCACCCTACCAACATTCACTGACTTGGTGAAGTTTTTGGAGTTTGAGGCACGGGCTGCTGAGAATACCATGACGGACTCAGCGCCATCCAGAGCGCCTGAACGTAGGCCCTTGGAACCCTCATGGCGAGGGAAGCCCCAACAGGGAAGGCAACCGCCACCGCGTGGAGCTGGTGCGCGGGTTGCACACACGGCAGCAGTCGCGGGGGACGCGGACTGCCTGCAATGTGGCCGGATGGGCCACAGCCTGCTGCAATGCAGGGACTGGCAGAGACTGCCAGTACAAGATCGGCGCCGCATGGCAAGGCGGCATGAACTTTGCTTCTACTGTTTGGGCAGTCACTATGCACGTGACTGTCCCAGGGCCATACCATGCAGTGCATGCCGTGGGCTGCACCACGTGATGCTCTGCATGAACCGGAACGGGGATGGCCCCCGGTTGTTGAGGCAGGGGTCCCCTATGGGCGGGGGCGCTCCTGCGCGAAGCCCTCCACCATCGGACGGAGGACGCGGCTTTGCTCGTCGCACCCCCCCTCGGGAGGGGGGTCGCGTACCGGCGCGGGTCTTGGCGGACCGGGACCACGCGCCCCAAGGTCGTGGCCAGTATGTGGCTGGCCAGGCCCCGGATAGGGCCCCCATGGGCGGGGGCCCTAGATCGGACGTGAGAATGGGGACACCCCCCTCCACGCGGGTTACCAATACCCAACACATGCAGCCGCAGCGGTTTTCTCCGCCGCTGCACGAGTACCCACGGCTGGAGTACCACCCGCCGTACCATATGTATGGCCGGGCCGCGGGTTCTGCCCCCCCTCAGATGGGGATGTGCACTCGCCCGCCATATTATCCGGGTCAGTGGCGCGCCCCTGGTTTGGAGAGAGTGGGGAGCCCGTAACTAGCTTGCTCCCTTGCTGGGACAGAGCCGCGGACGGTTCTGCTTCCTACCGCGGTGGTCCGCGTATGGGGTCGTGGGGGGGAAGCCATTAATTTGAGAGCTCTGTTGGACTCAGGGGCTCAAAGCAGTTTGGTTACCACTCGAGTGGCACGCCAGTTAGGTTTAGTCGTGGAAGACTCGCCTGTGCCACTTCTTGGAGTTGGTGGCATACAAGTGAAGTGTCTGACGGGCCAGACACTTGTCACCTTTTCTTCGCTGAAGTCCTCCACAATGAGGATCACGACTTCGGCTATGGTAATGGATACCATTGCGGGTTGGCACCCCTCGACAGACATACCGCCGGGTGTGTTGTCTTTGGTTTCGGGTCTGGATTTGGCCGACCCCTTTGTCTTTCATCCCGGCCCAGTGGACTTGCTCCTGGGCTCGGACGTATTGGGTTGGATTTTGTTGGGTACACAGAAGGCTCTGGGTTCGTCTTCACTGATGGCAGTGTCTACGATTTTTGGTTTTGCCCTGATGGGCCCTGTGTTTGATAATGGCACCGCGGAGGAGCCACCGGTTGTCGCATCTGCGTCCTTGGCCAAGACCATGCAAAGGTTTTGGGAGGTGGAGGAGCCACCTATGAGTTCCAGGATGGATCCGGAACACGCTGAGTGCGAAGCCTTCTTTCGATCAACCACGGAGAGGTTGCCCTCCGGTCGGTTTGTAACTAGGTTACCCTTTGTTGCCTCTCGTCCTAGCCTAGGGCAAAGTAGGGCGCTTGCGGAGAAACGACTGCTGTCCATGGAGCGACGCATGCAGCGTGACCACGTACTTCGCGATAAATATATAGAATTTATGCGCGAGTACGAGGATTTGGGTCACATGTCTCCGGCTCGAGTTGATTGGAGCTCAACTGAGCATTATTTTTTGCCCCACCACGCGGTGGTGAAGGCCTCAACGGGCAAGTTGCGGACTGTCTTTGATGGGTCCGCACCCACTTCGAACGGAGTTTCGTTGAATCTATGTTTGCATTCAGGTCCCAAATTGCATAGGGATATAATTGACATCATCTTGAACTTTAGAAGACATCAAGTGGTTTTTGGTGCGGACATCCGGATGATGTTCCGCCAGACAGTCATACATCCTGAGGACAGGCGATTCCAGTTGATACTCTGGCGTGAGCGCCCTGAGGATCCTGTGACGGTGTATGAACTCAACACAAACACGTATGGTTTGAAATCTAGTCCCTATATCGCCATCAGATCATTGCTTGAATTGGCAGAGCGGGAACGGATCCGCTTTCCCCGTGGGGCTTCCGTGCTGTCACGTGACTTGTATGTTGATGACGTGTGCACCGGAGCCCAAAGTATTGAGGAGGCCCTCCTACTGCGGGACGAATTGATTGAAATATTGAAAACGGGTGGCTATGAGCTACGTAAGTGGTTGTCCAATGAGCCTAAAGTTCTAGAAGGGATCCCGGAGGATCACCAACAGAACCCTCACCTGTTTGAGGATGTGGATGATCCCAACAGGATAGCGGTGCTGGGCATGCAGTACCAGCCGCTAACCGATATTTTTACATTCCAAGTGGACTTGGAAATACCAAAGGTCTGGACTAAGAGAACGGTGTTGTCCGTAATAGCCCGTATGTTTGATCCAAGCGGTTGGATCAGTCCAGTGATATTCTCTGCAAAGTGTCTTCTTCAGAGACTTTGGACTTTGGGCGTCTCGTGGGACGAGCCGCTGTTTGGCTCTCCATTGGATGATTGGCTCGAGTTGTTTTCATCGATTAAGGAAGTCAATCGGATTGCCTTGCCTCGTCGAATATTGCCCCCGGGAAATATCGAGCCAGCCTGCATGGCTTTTGTGACGCGTCGGAGCGAGGCTATGCCGCGTCAGTCTATATGCGGACAGTTGACGCCGATGGCCGGGTCAATGTCTCGCTTTTGTTAGGGAAGAGCAAGGTCGCCCCCATCAGGACTAGGCTGACTATCCCCAAGCTTGAGTTGAGTGGAGCTCACCTTCTCTCTAAATTGTTGCATCACGTTGCCAGTGAGCTGGCGGCCACGGTCGAGATACGAGACATCTTCGCCTGGTCGGATAGCCAGGTCGCGCTTGCATGGTTGCGCGCGGCCCCACATACCTTGGAGGTTTTTGTGGGAAATCGGGTTTCCCAAATCCAGAATATCGGAATTGATATAACATGGAGACATGTGCCGGGAGAGCTTAACCCAGCGGACTGTGCTTCCCGAGGTTGTACGGCACCAGAATTGGTGTCACACCCGCTCTGGTGGGGTCCAGAGTGGCTGATGGGATCAGAAACTTCTTGGCCTGTCTGTCAGACAGATGTTACTTCTTTGAGTTTGACTGGGCTCCGTGTACATGCTGTAGTCGCTGAGACGACGTCGAAGCCGGATTGGCTACTTGCTCGGTATAGCAGCTTGGATAAGCTTCTGGGTGTCACCAGTTGGATTAAGCGTTTCATACATAATTGTAGAAACCCACAGGCAAAGCGGTTGGAGCCGATTGCAGGTGCAGAAGAGCGCCGGAGCGCATTGTTGCATTGGGTCCGTGTCGTGCAGACCGGACGGTTTGAGTCAGAGCTTCATATTTTGCGCGAAGCACGCGCTAAGTTGAAGGGCGCGGTCGCTCGTTTGAACCCGTACATCGACTCGGATGGGCTTCTTCGGGTTGGAGGCAGGCTCCGGAAGGCGGATCTTCCATATGAGACTCGCCATCCTCTGTTGTTGCCCAAGGGCGGACCCTTGGTGCAGCTTTTGGTGTCTGATCGACACATTCGTAACGCCCATGCTGGGTGCAATGCTTTGTTGGCTATTTTGCAACGCGAGTTTTGGATTTTGTCTGCCCGAAGAGCAATCCGTAGCGTTCTGTTTCGATGTATTGCATGTTATAGGTTGAAGGCATCCACGATGCAACCACAGATGGGTGATTTGCCCGCTGATCGAATTCGACCTTCGAGGCCGTTTGACGGCGTTGGAACCGATTTTGCCGGTCCCTTTTCGATCAAGGCTTCTCCCTTTCGTAATGCCCGTATTGTGAAGGGCTATTTGTGTGTATTTGTTTGTTTGGCCACCAAGGCTGTCCATTTGGAGGTGGTATCGGCTCTGACTACGGAGGCCTTCGTCGCCGCGTTGGATCGCTTTGTTTCGCGTCGAGGTCTACCTTCCCTTATTAGGTCTGACAATGGCACAAACTATAAGGGAACTGTAAATTATCTTAAGGATATTTCTGTGTTTATTGATAAAAATTGTACTAGTTTAAGTCAAATTGCTGCCCAAAGGGGAATAACCTGGAAGTTTAGTCCCCCAAGTTGCCCCCATTGGGGAGGGATTTTTGAAGCGGCTGTGAAATCCGCAAAGACCCACCTCCGCCGCATTATCGGAGAAACGGCTCTAACTTTTGAAGAGCTGGCCACAGTGCTTTGTAAAGTTGAGGCGGTCCTCAACTCTCGTCCTCTCTGTCCGCTATCTCCAGATCCAAATGACTTGGAAGCTCTCACCCCTGGTCATTTTTTGGTGGGAGGGCCGTTGAATGCCCTGCCCGAATACCCGTGGAAGGATGAACGCGTATATCGGTTGTCGCGTTTTCAAATGTTGCAGCAAATGAGCCAGGACTTTTGGCGTCGCTGGTCGCTTGAATATTTGCATTTGCTGCAGCAAAGAGTGAAGTGGACAGACAGGACTGAGCCTCCCAGGGAGGGTGATTTAGTATTGTTAAAAGAGGCAAATTTGCCCTCATTGCTTTGGCGACGAGCTCGCATATTACGTTTGATTCTTGGCGGAGATGGCACTCCGCGTGTGGCTGAGGTGTTGGTCGACGGTTCGATTTTAAGGAGAGGTGTGACCTCTCTCGCCCGCCTTCCCGTAGAGTAAGCTAGCGGTCTGCTTCTCAGACCGGGACGGGGGGATGTTTGTAATATATTGGGTAAAACTAAACGCAGGCGTTTCCTGTTATCGCCGCCAGGCGTTTTTGGGGTTCTCACTTTGCTCGCGCGAATGGCTCGCGGACGGTCGCCATTGCATTGCCCTATGCGATATCGGTTTGATTTTTAATACGCGAGAGGTTCCGCGTTCTTTGATTGCTAATTAGCTTGAGTTGTGTTTGTGAATTTCCTGTTTGTTAAATAACTATTGAACTTTGTGTTTGTGTACCCGTCATGGTGACTTTTTCTTGTGAGAGGTGAAACGTGGCTGGCGGTTCACATCTGGCTGTTCCCGAGTGAAACTACGGGAAGAAATCTATTTATTTGTCCTGGGGAATTGAGATCTCAAGGGTTAGGTAGGGTGATTAGGAATTCCCCCTTCCCGAAGATACTCAAGTTTGGATCCGAAGAGAAAGAAGATTTAGCTTGGTAAGTGTTTTTTAAGTGTAATTAATTTATAGGTTAGGTTATCATATAGGGCCCTGTAGCTCCCTTCATAAGCTACGGTGGTAGCAGACTGCGTTAAGTTATTTAGGTTTTAGTCGGGCAAACGTGGTGCCGCGTGGAGATTTCTTCCCGGTACTTATTTTTTACCGGTGGTTTTTTCCCGGTGAAGTTCCGGTACAGAATTCTTCCCGCCGCTTCGTTTGTCCGGATTCGCTCTGCGCACATTTTCTGGCAGCAGAGCGTAGTTGCTCTGCACAAAATAGAACAATAGAAAGCAAAAAAAATTTTTTGGAATTTCTTGTCTCTCTGTCTGTCTGTATGTATGTACGCGTTTTACGCAAAAACTACTGGACGGATTTGAATGAAACTTTTTTTGTTGTATAGCTTTTAAGCCTGGGCAACATATAGGCTATAATTCATTTTGAAAACTGGAACACCTGATGAAGAACCTTAACAGAACAGCTAAACTATAAGAAATATGCAAATGGTGCCTTAACAAAAGTCGTTCAACCTGATGAGTATTTTCTGCTGACGTATAAAAATTGAAGATCTGGAACATCTGATGAAAAGCTCCAAGAGACCAGCTACACTATAACATATATGGAAATGGCGCCTTAGCAAAAATCGTTCAACCTGATGAGCATTTTCTGCTGACGTATAAAAATTGAAGATCTGGAACATCTGATGAAAAGCTCCAAGAGAGATTTTTCATCTAAGCGAAACTCACGCGGGCGAAGCCGCGGGCGACAGCTAGTTATTTCTAAATTTAATAAACTCAAATTATAAGACTGGCTGTTGCCCGCGGCTTGGCCCTTGAGAATTTCCCACGGGAACAGTGCTTTTTCCCGGGAAGAAAGGTATGTCTTTCTCAGTAGGTACTTCTAACTATGTTTATGTGAAATTTCAGGAAGATTGGTTCAGCGTGAATAGGTAACAAACAAACTCACTTTCACATTTTCTATTATACTAGCTTTTGCCCGCGGCTTCGCCCGCGTGAATTTCCCACGGGAACAGTGCTTTTTTCCCGGGATAAAAAGTAGCCTATGTGCTATTCCAGGTCATTATCTACCTCTGTACCAAATTTCATCGAAATCCGTCCAGTAGATTTTGCGTGATTGAGTAACAAACATCCTCACAAACTCACAAACTCACAAATTCACAAACTCACAAACTCACAAACTCACATCCAAACATTCGCATTTATAATATTAGTATGGATAAGTAAGGATTAGGTAGGTAGGTATTTATACGGTAGGTACCTATGCTGCTAAAGTAGTAAGTTTTGAACAAATGATTTTAACCTAGATTTGTATTGCTGAAAAAAATGGTAGGTACCTAAATATTACGTATTCATAAATCGTATCACAGACATCGGAAAATTTTAAAGACCAATAGTTTATATAGAAGAATTCCAATTTCTGAGAATTTTATAGATAAACTTCAGACGGGACTTAATTTATTCAACAGATTCAGTTTTTTCGGAAAGAAGTCCTCTGAACGCCATTTCTAGCGATCGATATTCAACAAAAAGTAATGACGAGACTTTATCTAAAACCCTGAAGACACACACAAATCACACTGGAAGCTGCCTGTCATTCATCCATTAACCCTCGTTCATATTGGTCGATTCGGACGGGCGAGTCATCCTGGCAGACCTGGGTTAGGGGATTTTAAGGTACACATGCTTTTTTCGCGTAATGTATTTTTTCTTTGATTGGGGTTAGACGCTTTTGTCATTGTAATTTATCATTTCGATTTATGAATTTAGAATGATAGATCTTACCGAAGTGAACAGAAAACAATTTCTCAAAGTTTGCGAATGCGGGCCTTTACTTTAATCCTAGCTAAACTAGAAGACTGAAGCGGTGGTGGCCGAGTGATAGGGCGCCCGCCTATGGATGCAAAATCTCAGGTTCGAATCCTGCCCGGGCTACATGAGTTTGTATACCAAACTGACTCAAGTTAGTTTTCATCGACCACCACTTGCTTCCGGTGAAGGAAAAACATCGTGAGGAAACCTGCATTCTGGTTGATGATTATCAGCTAGTGTGTGAAATGGAGAAGGCAATGGCAAATTACTCCATTAAAATTGCCAAGAGAGTCGTTGTGTGTGTTTCATTCCATACTAGCTGGCGCCCGCGCACGAAGTAGGTAAAGAGAGGAGGTGCGCATAGGCATTTTACATATGAAAGACAGTGTCAAAATTGCCAAGAGAGTCGTTGTGTGTGTTTCATTCCATATAATGACCACGACCCTCAGTCATGAGGAAATACGACTAAAGAGAGCTAAACTAAGCTCACTAAGCTTTGTATCCCACAAAAGAAAAAGCATACATTTACTAATGTTTAAGTAACTTCTTTTTACTAGGTAAGTACTTGTTAAATGCATTGCAAGATCAATAGTTAATCAAATTTTTTACATTATCTAAGATAGCGAAAAGTTTCGTAAGATTGTCTAAACTAGTACTTACCTGCAACCTAAAATATGATCAAAACTACATAAAATATAAATAGCCTCTGGCGGCAAATAAATATGTGTAGTGTGTATCCGCCACTGAGAAAGAAAGAAAGAAAAAAACTTTATTCGATAAAAATAACAAATTAGGTATTCTAACACAAAAAAGAAACATTTCTTAGCACTAAATTTGCACCATGCTCTGCTTGGTGCTACAGAAAGCAGAGCGCTGATTTTCAGCTGGTACCAAAAGTAGAGGAGGCAAGGTGGCTAAAAAATTAAACAAATTGTACCTTGTTACCAAAAACAAAACAAACATGAGTAGAATTCTTCCAAAAACAAAAGAAACATATACCTAATGAGTAGAATTCTTGTGGCTGAGATGATGATTTATTTAGGATGCATACCTACATATGTATTTGCATATGGACTTGCACTTATCCAATGTATAATGCAAAGGATTTTTTTGTAAAAAATGACGTCATGGGGACACGACGCCTTTGTCAGCGAGGTATTCTGCTCCCGTGAAAGGGCACTAATGGTGATGATGTAATGCCTCTTTTCTGTAGTCGGTTAAGTGATTCCGGGAATTTTCAGAATTCAGGAGGCTTTGTTAAGGATGCGTTAAAAAATATGGGGTCATTAAGCCTCACTTCCGTTGGAAATTCTGAAAATCTCAGATGAAACTTTATCTTAGAAGGATATTAGAAGGTACCTATTCAACTAAACCAGAGGCCTAAACATGAGCCTAGGTAAATAAATGTCAAATTGAAATCCATTACGCCAGTTTTCTGAGGAATCTCAAAATAGGTTTTATTATGTTATTTTGTGTAACCATAAAAAAATAGAGTCAAAAGATTGAATATAATAAAGATAATGTTTTATCCAACATCATTAAACTGTTCAGATTAAATATCAATTCCGTTACCTATTGACGTCAACGCACAGCCAAAACTACTGGGCTTAGGAAGTTCAAAAGCAGTAGGTTCAGTAGCGGATTTAGGGGGGGGGGGGGGCACGAGGGCAATCCCCCCAGACTGCTTTTTGTTGTACCTACTGTGGAAGAGAAATTCCATGACAGTGCATATCAAATAAGAAATAACAGAATTTTTCTGCCTATCTGGTTTATTTCTTGCAAATCTGGTCCTTCAGCAGTGGTGTAGTGAGGAAAGCAAGTCCTTTAGGATTCGTTTCAAGGCGGGCGGCAACAGCATCCAAGGACGGATGTCAGTTTATTGCCCCCCCCCCAACATGCATAGTCCGCCAAGGTCCCTGGGCCCCCCTAGAAAAAAATCCTAGATCCGCCGTTGAGTAGGTTCCTTAGGGGGAGTGAAGGGAAGCATTTCCCGAAATTCCCACTGGAACAAAGTCCCGAGGTTCATGCTATTTATATATAATAAGAGATTACTTTTAACATCCTTTTTACAAAGAGGATGTTAAAAGTTTAAACATCTATTAGCTAGAGAGAGTTTTCAGAAAACCCGTAGTTATCGTAAAAATCTTCCGCACCGTTTAAAGCAAATTGCCCTTCGGTCGTGTTGGAATCCTGACGAAGATGCAGACATCTCTCAAGTGGCATCTCACGACTCAGCTCCATTTGATTAGCTGAATTTGAACCGCCAGCTTCGCAGATGGATCTTACAGATATTTATTTTTAGAGGGTGAGAAGGAATACGTTAAAATAAAGATAAAAAGCGCATGGGCGACACGCCGCGAACAAAGAAGCTAGCCTGTCATAAATACAAAGAGAGGGTTGATCAATTTTTTATTAAGGGAAAACTGAGAAAGTGTAGAAACCCCAGTATGTTTTTCTTATAACATAGGGCGGCAAATGAGCAAGCGGGTCACATTATGTAAGAGTAAAAATTAAAAAAAAACATGGTGTAAAAATTTGTGTGTTCAGTTTTTTTCTATTCCGTACTCCGTGTCTTTTATGCAGGGGAAGCTACAGAAGCGACTGCCACAGAAATTTAGTACTTCGAGTAGGTAAGTAATATGGTACACAGCAGAATATATGGTAATGGTACTCCGAGCGACGTAGCACTGTATTTCCTAATAGACATCAAGTTGAGATTAATGTAAGCGTTATTTGAGAAGGAAAGTGGTTTGTAAATACGCGTAAACATATCCTAATGGCACGGTGTATCCATAGGGTTGCCATAAGTTGTAGTAACAATACAGGACAAAACGCAAAAAAAGTCTGGCTGGCGAATTTCTGTATGTTGTAGAAATACGGGACACGGAACAGTACGGGACGGAATGGTCAAATACGGTGACAGTCTCGTATATACGGGACGTATGTCAACCTTAGGTATCATCATAATTACTAAGCCCTTTATTTCCTTGCACAAATTTGTTCTGTTAGCTGCATCCCGGGGCTCCGGCCCCGTGGAATTTCGTGAAAAGACTTCTTTTCACGAAATTCCTGCAGACCGAAAACCTGAAAAACCTGAAATAAAAAACAGAAAAAATGAATGGAAAACCTGAAATAGCACTAGCGTACTTACGCTATTATGTGCTATTTCAGGTTTTTCCTACTCACTTTAGTCGTATTCCTCATGACTGAGGGTCGTGGTCATTATATTTCAGAATGAAACACACACAACGACTATCTTGGCGATGTTAATGGAGTGGTTTTACTATTGCCTTCTCCATTTCACACACTAGCTGATAACCTACCAGAGTGCAGGTTTTCTGATGATGTTTTCCTTCACTGGAAGCAAGTGGTGGTCGATGAAAACTACTATATGAGTCAGATTTGTATACAAACTATCTCTGCACGGGCAGGATTTAGCTGCTAACCGTATATTAAAGTTCATCAGAAATCAGTCAAGTAAGTAGTATTTACGGTAAATAGTAAAACAAACAACCTTCCTTCAACATTCATAATAAAAATAGGCTGACAATGTTTCATGAGAATAATGTAACTATAGGTACCTATGCGATTTTAGGGGCAAAAATATATTAAGTCAGATTTAATCTCCGTGAAAGCATAAACAAAACAAAGTCCATGGGCCCATGTACATACTTATTATTCTTTGTACTTATCTAGAAGTGGGATGTTGAACAGAGACGATGTAATCCTACAACCACAGACATTAATTCCCACCAAGTCAAATAGAAATTTGTCCTTTTCCGCCTTGCGATAAAACAGATTCCCAACGATTTCTAGTTCTAGACTAGCTAATATTTATGCAAGTAAAAAAAAATGGACACTGACTGATTACGTATATCAAACGTAGAGAAGAAACACCTAAACGAAACTTGAATTTTTTCGGAGAAGTTTTTCAGGTTTATAGCGCAAGCGCGCAAGCAATACATAATACATAATGAATATAAGAAATTATTTTTTAAAATTCCACCTCTAAGGGAAGCTTAGGACAGAATAGTAAAGCATAATATATAATATATTTAATATAAAGAATAAATAGTATATACTACCTACTCCCAGTGACCTCATGCGCGCAAATTTATTTGAGAATGCATACTCTTGTTAAAAAGTATCTAATGAAATTGGTTAAGTGTTTAATTAAATTGGTTTAAACTCTGGTTAAATTGACTAATTGACGATGTTTTCAATTGTTTGTAAATGTGATTATTAAAAGAACAATAGAATAATCGATCTAAAAGATGAATAAATAATATGAATAAGAACACAACAAAAACTTGGCTTTATTCGTTTAAAAAAATAATACATTTCGAGGGAAATGGACGTTCAAACCCTAATTCTTTCTGAACTATTAAAAATATTTCTGAATACTCTCCATAAATCTAAAGTTCAATGGTCGAAGAGGTCTCTGTCCGATCCGATGGTTTTGCCGGCCGGGATTAGAATTAGAAGGCATCTGCAGTTCTTTTTTATTCAGCCTGAAAGATTTACGAGATATAATGATATTACCGCCCAATTTCGCGGCGTGGGCGGCTGGCTTTTATTACAGAGCATTTATTTGATGCATGTACCCTAGAATATAATAAGTTTTAATAAAATAACCGATAAGACATCTATTGATGCTCAAGTGGAACTGGGCTGGACATGTTTGCCGCATGCCGCCTGATAAATGGACTCGAATTGCCACAAATTGGATTCCCCAAGAGCGCATGAATAGAGGTAGACCGCGTTCAAGATGGCGCGGCGGGACGATTTGGCGAAGATTTTGAGTGCTTGGAAACAAATTACCGCCGATAGAGATATATGGAAGAAAAAAGGGGAGACTTTTGCCCAGCAGTGGGACACACCAACAGGCTAGCACATAAACTAGCTTTTCATCTAGCGGGATTCCCAAAATTCCCAAAAATATTTCAGTAAAACGTTGGAAATTTGACCCCGGCTCGTCCAGGCTTCTGTCGGTATAACAATAGCGTTAAATTGTTTTGTTTGTGTTATTAACAGAGATTGATCATTCCATGGTCGACTGGGTGATGAATGGGCCAGATTTGATTACTGTTTGTTAATAACGTTTTTATGAAACAACTAGGGGAACCCTGCTTAAATTGGCTTAAATACCGTTGCAGCTTGTAGATAACTTTAATTTTCTTGTGGATAAGTCCTTTGCTTTGTCCATCCTGCCTTCTGTAAACTACTTACTAAACTTTTAAGTAGCTATTCTTACTCTTAAAACTTACACACTTGACAGATTTTTAAAGATCTCTTGAGAAACACTGTTTGATACGGGTACCTACCAAGTAAATCGGCCCAGAATTGGGAAGCTTGGCGTAGACAGAGGGAGGCTTATACCCAGCAGTGGGTAACAGAAAGCTGACGATGATGATGATGAAATTAGGGTATGTATTAAAATGTACATACAGAAATGAGAATCATACTAAGTATTTGATGTATTCTTTCTTTATTTATTATTATTAATGTAACGGATAATGCTCAAATTAAATTCTAATAATACAGATACAATTTACGCTGGAAATTAAATGTTGCAATTTAATTTCACAACAAAAATAAACATGGGAGAGCTCTACATATCTTATGACCATATGCTGGGTTCGACCAGGTAGGCATTTAACCAACGTAATTGCAAATAAACTGACGGACAAGTTTCCATACTAAACACTAAACAAGATTAACTAAAAAAATATCACAGCTAATCACGCCGCATTCTGCAATACGAAATAAAACTGGCGGCTGGAGTTTGTTTGACCCCCGTGGTGGAAGCATGCTGAGGGAGCTGGTCCGTGCCATTCCAGCCTGTATTCCTCAAGGAGTACCCTCATTGCTAGTTGAGATAACATGTTGTTAACTATGTCAGTGGCTGGGCAGGTTTCTCCAAAGGGCATGGAGGCGAAAGAATGGGCTTTCGACGCTCCGGATTGGCTCCCAACCTTCAGTGCACCACCGTTCGGGAATGAAAGGCTTTCGCTCGTCTCCATTCTGTATCGAATTTAGAGCTCACGCCATGAGCGAGGACAATATGTCTACCTGTTGAAAAAAACTCAATTAACTTGAAAAATTGTGATCAAGCCACCGATCTATAGAATGTAGATTTACAACTTCGGTATGTTTTGTTGAGATCTGGCCGTAATGGCTGACATATTAAGATTCTGAAAAATACAAGACTATCACATTTTTATGAGGTAGGTACGCGAGCTAATAAAATTTTAATATTTCTTCACAAGTGCCTATATTGCTTCTATTCACATCCAATATTATTCAGTTTAACTTTAAAATACGGGATAAGATAAGTCCGCCTTGTCTATTTACTTTTGTTTTAGTCATAAATATGTATTCTGTTAACAAACAAACAACATTTTTCAGAGCCAAAAGCCCAAACCATACGCTAGTCATCTTCAATACTTACCCCTTCAGGAACTTCATATCCACCAACGGCGAGAGGCTCCATGCTTCGTCGTACAACGCCTCCTGTGGCCGGCAGCAGCCTCATAGCTTCCCGAACACAGGCAGCAATGTACGGCATCTCAATGGCGCCGGCGCCTGCGTCTTTGGAGGCGGTGGACCAGGCTACCTCGTCGTGCGCGCGCTGCTGCTGCGCCGCGTGGAGGGAGAGCTGGTAGAACATGCTTAGGGCTGTTTGGACGAGCTGGAAGTTGAATAAATTGAGGTATTACACATTTCATATGCTGCAATATGGGTTCCTTACAAGTGTTACCCTATTTACCATAACAATGGAAGAGAGAGAGAAGAGAAAGAGAAATGAACTTATAATGTTTATGGGGTTCTGTTTTCGGTACTCAATCGTTGAAATCCAAATTCAATCTTACAAGTACATGCAACCTAAGTGGGGCTCTAGAATTAATATAAGTACACTGGTGCGAAGGCTATAATGTTTCCAGAGACCTCTCTGGAAACATTACATCAGGCTTATCGGCTAGAGGTGGAGAGTAAATCGATTTCTTCTTTGTTACTATTGAAGGGCATTTAAGCAAAGAGTTTGTTTGTGTTTAAAACTATACTTACATCCACCCCAGCAAAGGAGTACATCAGACGTTAGCGGGAGTATCCGCCATACGGAGGGGAGTAGTTTGTCCAGCAGTACTTGTTCCGGCCTTTGTCTCAGGTCTTGGAGCGGTCTCGCCATTATAGAAGGATCAGCTGTATTTAAAACTATACTTACAGGGTCCACCCCAGCAAGGAGTACATCAGACGTTAGCGGGAGTATCCGCCTGTCCAGGGGCCGTAGTTTGTCCAGGAGTACTTGTTCCGGCCTCAGGTCTCCAGCGTCCAGGTCTTGGAGCGCTCGCGTCAGGAAGTGGTCAGTGAGGCTGGAAAGAAATTCTATGTTACATTTGTCTTCATAAAAAAAGAAAAAAATAAATAGGTATCATTCTTATAAAAACCCAATTTTTATACCACCTTATTAACCATATAGAAAAAAAGAATTACCAATGCACTTTGAGATCGCAATTATACCTATTTTTTTTCGCATTTCATTCTTATCACTATGTAAGTAAGTATAACTTTTTATAAAATGGCATTAAGGTAGAAAGAAAATACGTACTTAGGTAGATACTTAAATTCTGAATATGAACAAATAAAAATATTTCGCTTTAACATTAAATGCAAACTTATGAAAGTTACATGCATGTGTTTGGTTTCGTGCAATTAATTAACCTTGGCCGCGCGTTTGCATTTTAATTTATTTCCTAGACGCGACTCACCAATTCCATAATTATATTTTATTTATTATACAATAAATTCTATTTAATTTCCTTACACTCATTATGTATTTTAAATATACTACCGACTTACTTATTTATTTTCTTTGTCTTGGTAAAAGAGGAGATGGAGTTGTACACTTGTTATGATACGCTTTTAATAGTTTCATATGAAGCTAACAAACAATCGATATGATAAATCACTCAAAACTAAGAAGGTATAACGTAGTTCGTACAGTCCGCGAGGAATAAGCTGAGCTTTGCATTTGTGTGATTCCGAATAGTAAGTGCGCAGGAGATTGCGCAGAACAAGTGACATCTCACACATCACGCTGGTTGTCAAAATGTTGTACAAACACTGCCTTTTTACACTAACTGTGTGCACTCACACAAATGCAAAGCTCAGCTTAGGCCTCGCTCGCGGAGTTGTATAGGTATATGATATTGTCATGATTCTCGCAATACAGTCGTAGTAAATTAATGATACACAATATTCATCACCCACTATAACCATAAATTCCTTTACCGTGACATAAGACGTAAGTATGTATGATATTACCATTTCATTATGGCAATTAAATACATAATTAAAATTGTATACTCGTGTAAACGTATAAAGAGCTTACTCTATACTTACCATAGATATCTGAATTATATACCCGGTACTTACCTACTCATCTAACATGAGTATCAAACATCTTCTCGACTGGGTTCATTCAGATACGGGGACGCTTGAAGAGGGAGCAGAGGTCTGAAGGGCCGTCATACACTGACGTCTTCTAATAAATTGACACTATTTATACCATTTACTCAGAAATAAGTAGGTACTTCACAGGTACTTTTTAACGTCATCTTTAGTTTTTTTTATCTAGCTTTTCATGTCCCACTGCTGGGCAAAAGCATTCTTATCCCTAATTCCCTCTACTCATCTCAAATTTAGAATTATAGAATAGAATATTATTTAAGTAGGTGTATTATGAATGCTACAATCTAAAAGTTGTCGTTAGGAAATACTAAGCATTTCAGAATGACTACTTCTGAATATCTGAGGAGGAATGCCGAAAGAAACATACTATTGACTCACCTTATATGTGTGTCAAATGCCTTGAGAGCCTTGGCGAAGACCTGTGAGTCGCTCTTGAGAGTATGTTCACTGCGCACCAGGTAGCTCCCGTCAGCAATCTCCCGCGTACACCGCACCAGCCTCTCCGCTGGATTCAGGTCAGCTAGGGAACGCTTCGACAGCGAACAGCGATCTGGCGTGTCGTCGTCCATTGAAGTTTTTTCGGGCGTCCTGGTAAATTGGTATATTTTGATATATTGTAATAAGCTTGTGTAATAGAGCTGGACATGAAATGAACAAAAGATTTTTTTTTGCAAATAACAATTTCTATGGGCTACGGTGATTGCTTACCGTCAGGCAATCCGCATGCTCGTTTGCCTACAATTCTATAAAAATAAAGATACCTTGCATTGATGGAGCAAAATAGATCACGTAGAGAATTCAATTAACAAATCATTATTCAGAATACAAAGTATGATGAAATAACAGTTTTGCACATTGTAATTAAACGGACAAGGAAAAATAGACGTTTTAGCTAGTTTACCACTCTTGAAGAGAAGCTCAGTAACTGGCGTCTTAGCCATTACACTATTGAGGTCATAAGGTAGATGAAAACTACTAATATATACTCAGCCCAAACGGAGGCTGAACTTCACATGCCGTCAATCCGTTACGTCAGCAAAATGCCCAGCTGTATCGATACAAAAATGTCCCCTGAGGTCCAAAACGGCTCCATGTTCAGGCAAATGGCCTGACTTTCTCAAAATGTCCCTTTAGCAAAAATGGCCCTTTCTCAATAATGTCCCTTTCGCCTACAAATGGCCCTTTCGCAGAATATCCCTGTTCTGCAAAAATGTCCCCTCTATTCCAAAGAGAAGTGACCTCTACGACCTCCCATACGCATTTTTTTTTGCTTACTTTTAATAATAAATTAATTAATGCTTTCAAATTTACAGCGGCAATCATTCATCACTTTATTCCAATATCTAAAGTGATCCACTATGAAAAAAAAAAAAAAAAATTAAAGCAATACTAGTGTATTAAGCTTTAATTTATTTTTAATATACACACAATATTACTAAGTGTTGATTAGTACCTATCACACTTAGTAATATGTGAAAGTTTGAATGTAAGTTTTATTTGTTCTCCAGCTACTCAATCGTAACGTAAAATGTACTGGAGAGATTTGGATGAAATTTTGTAGGTATATGGATAAAAAAAATTCGGGAATAGCACAGGGCGACACACAAATTAAAAAAAAAATGCTAGGGGGGTCGTAGGGTCACTTTGGAAAGAGGGGGACATTTTGCGAAAGGGCCATTTGGCGAAAGAGACATTCTGCGAAAGGGCCATTTATGCGAAAGGGACATTTCACGAGAAAGGGCCACGATTTTGCGAAAGGGACATTTTAAGAAAGGGCCATTTTGCGAATGGGTACAATTTGCGAAAGGGCCATTTTGCGAAAGGGACATTTTGCGACGTAACGCGTCCGACCAGTGCCCAGTGGTATAGACCTACTCGATCGACTACAGAGCAGCTTAACCGCCAGCGGTATTTTGTACACTGAAAAGTTCCTGTATGACGGCAACAGATAATGCTGTATCAGCGGCGTAATAGTCGGAGTGGTCCGTCACAAATTTGATCTGCCAAGTCGACACGCTAAAAAGAAGCTTCTCATTCGAGACATTCAAAAAACGAGTCTACATCTTCTTGAAAAGAACGGCAAAATTATTTAGTGATACCCCTGGTGTTGCAGTAGGTCCATGGAGGTAAAGCGGTGATCGCTTTCCATCAGTTTGACTCTTGCTCGTTACCACCACATCCTACTAATATTAACAATACGAGAATGTTAGTTTGTGAGGATGTTTGTTAATCAATCACGCAAAATATACTAGACGGATTACGATGAAATTTGGTACACGGGTTTCAAAATACCGGGAATAGTACATAAGATACATTTTATCCCAAAACTCCTACGGGAGCGAAGCCCGGGTGCAGCTAGTATGTTAAAAAAAAGACTTACTTGTTCTCAGGAGTGGGGACGTGGACGCTTCCGTCCAGACAGCCCAGGCGGAGGCCAAACATCATCATGCCGACAGTCTCTATCGCCCAGCGGTATATTTCAGTCTCCAGTTCTTCATTTAGAGCGTTTTCTGCATGACGCAGTGCTCCAAGTCTACAAAAAATAAAGTTTTTAAAACAATGAAAAAACAAAAAAACGATTTCGGATTAGTCAAAGTCGAGAAAGCTGATATTTGGAACTGAACTCAGTAACATCAACAACAAAACAATGTCCAAGAAATTCCCACGTATTCGTAATTCCGAGCAAGGACTAATGAACAATGATATCGTATGACCTTTATGAATATACAGTTTCATTACAAATTAAAACAACATGTATGTATGTATATCCACTTTCTCGTACAGTCGAAAGCACATCTAGCTCCGAATTCATTGCAAATTCGCCTATATTACTTAGCATAGAAGTCATTGCATAACTTATAATGCAGTTGATTGTTTACAGCCAACTAACAATTGACAGGTGCTGATTATTGTATGATTCATAGCTTCAGCTTCCATCTCGTTGCCACATGTTTATGTAATCCTAGCATATACTTACCAACTACTTTTTTATGGCATATAGCAGATGAAATTTCGATAAATTCATCTGCTATATGCCATATATTTTTTCTATAATTTATATGATACATATCGCAATTAAAATTTATCGATAAATTATAGAAAAAAAAACATAAGTACTCCGTTGGACTTTTGATGGAGAAAAAAACAAAGCAAATAATTTCTTCACTTTATCTGTTGGTGTAACCACAAAATTTTTTTCATGGTTCGTCATCATCAGACTTTTTAATCTCCCCACTGCTGGGGCAGTAGTCTCTCTATGGATGGATAAGGAAGATGGGCCATGACCCACCAAGTGGGCCTAAAGCGGATTGGTGGGTAACGACTGCGAATACAGCCGAACGGCTTAAAACGTGCCTTCCGAGGTACGGAGTAGCTGATATACATTTTTGGTCACCCATCCCGTAAATGAGAACTACAGCGCTACAACAAAGTACTTAAAAGTTTTTAGTAATCTGTGGCGCTACCGAGCTCCGGTTCCAAGTTTACATAATATTAATTTACCGGTTCATGCTAAGGTTATACTTCTCATCACGTGAAAAGGCCGCCGGGAAGTGAGGAGGGGGTGAAACTTGCGTATGGGTACGACTGACGAACCAATCGCGCGCGCCGGTATGAGACCTCCGTACACTGAGCTCCCCCGCTCACCGCATAGACCGATATATCGCCTACTGCGCAGCTTAACCGCCAGCGGATCCTTTTTTACGTGACGGCAACTATACATGCTATGACTATTATGTTCATCAAACTTCGACTATGGGATCTTAACTTAGCTATGTTTTGACATGAAAAACTAAGAAATGTACGACGAAGCCGTAATGCTTGGCTGGCACATAAATTAGGCATTAAATGTTGTCAAATGCAAACCATCTATCAATCAAAATCAGATAATTTAAAGCTGTGAACTCCGGAATGAAAGCCGTACAAAGATAAGCCAAAATCCAAGATCGTGGACTTCAACCGTGTATTTTAATCCATCGAAGCTTGGTCAACATTAATTTGAAAGTGATCTTATAAGGGTTCCGTTGTAACCTGTTGATGTACGGAACCCTATAAAGTGAAAATCCTTACCTCTTAGTAGTGTCAATAGCAATTTCTTCAAATGCTTTCTCATAGTTCTTCAGAATCGTGCCATCTTGGAAAAGAATGCGGATTCCAGTCCAAATGGCCTTGGTCTCATCCCTAAAACAAAAAAGAACAATATATAAATAAATAAAAAATGTACCTACCGCAAATGTCCTTGTCCTGCGGAAGCGTACATAGAAGGCTGGCAGCATCGCAACGCTGAAATGCAAAGCTTTACTTTGTGAGAAGAAATTTCAAGCCTGAATACTCTATATCAGTAATTGAACACTAAATTGAATTTGAATTCCAAAGTCAACATACTGGACGGATTTTGATGAAATTTGGTACACTGAAAGAATAAAACCTTGAATGACACATAGGATAATTTTTACCCCGGAATTCCCACAAGATCGGAGCCCCGGGGCGCATCTAGTATGTAAATATGTATGTAAATAAGGCATACCCAGATATGGGGCACTGGCTTGGGGCAGATTTCCTCTGCTTACAGAGCGGCGAGCGATCCCAGCGAGGAGGCTCTGTCGCCTGGCTTTCGTACACCTGAAGACAAAATACTATGTCAATAATATTGCTAAACTATATATTAATCCTGAAACCTGCACTCTGATTGATTATTATTAGTTAGTGTGTGAAATGGAGAAGGCAATGGCAAACCACTCCATTAAAATTGCCAATAGAGTCGTTGTGTGTGTTTCATTCCATATAATGACCACGACCCTCAGTCATGAGGAAATACGACTAAAGAGAGAGAGCGATATATTGATCATTACGTTACTAAAATATTAATAACCCATGGCAAAGAAAAAATACACATGGAGAAATAAGAAGACCATCTAGAAGTGATCTAAAGCGATAGCGATATACTTAGATCTAGACATTGTAGCAAGAAGATTTAATGTGATCGAAGGTAAAAATACCTACCTACCCATTAAATTTTATACTTCTTGGTTTTTATTGTAATTAACAGCGTCATTATTGCATACTTTACATCTTTCGATCAGCAACATGCTTCGTCAAAATGTTTATAGAAAAATTGGTAATTTATCTTAGTGCCGTTCAACAAACAAATCGATTGGAATATCAAAAGTAAACTCCATTTATTCTTAATTGTCCTATTATGTAAACAATCTTCACAGTACTTTTTACACGACTGACCAAAAAAGGAGTGTTATGTTTTCAGGGTTCATGTATGTATGTATGTATGTAAGTTTCTTTATTCCACCATAAGTCCTGAACGGCTTAACAGATTTTGATGTGAGAGGTATTTTTAGATTCCTTGCATTCCTCCGTGTGACATAGGATATATGACGTCATCATAAAAACAAAATGGCGGATTATATATGTGATAAATAGCAGACCAAAAAAATAAAATTTGATCAATCTTATCGAGTGGGGTATCAAATTGAAGGGCTTTAAAAGGCGATTTCAAAAATGTATATAACTTATATGTTTGTATGTACTTTTTTAGTAAAAACTTGTCAGTCGTGTTTTTTATTTTTAATAATTAGCTTGTTGTTGAATTTTGTTGAAAATAAATCACATTTCAAACCTAAACATTCTAGAGTTAAACATTTATTAACCACGAAAGTAATTTCCTAAAAGGTCTATTTTTATTTATATTGTTGTAAAATCATAAAAAGTCATGGTAAGATTGCTCACATAATAGGACAAGTAGGAATTAACGGACTTTACAGAAAAAAGTAAAATTTATCTTAGTTTGCTTGTAGGTAGTTTAATTTAGCTGTTCAACAAACAAATCGATGGGAATATCTAAAGTCCGGTAAATTATGATCGAAAAATAAAATATGTTTTATACGTAATACTTATCAAAAAGATAACACGTGCCGAACTCATGTCGTATATATAATACATAACATAGAAAGTACTTCAAACATGTTTATTATGTGATACAACACAAGATAAATGGGTATTTATTACCGATATTAGATAACCGCTTTTCAGCTAAGTCATCTGAATTAAGTGACATTATGTACAACCAATTTATCATTAATGCTATGGGAGAATTTTCAGGTTTCTACTTAAACTTTGTACTTGTCAATAAAACATTTAAAGTTAAGCTCAAATACGATAATATCATAATCAGATAAAACAATATCTTTAAATAGGTATCTGACTTTGTACTGTTTATTATGTTGAGATAACAAAACCGGTTTTTCAAATGCAGGTATTTGAAGCACCGTTTAGTCGAATGATTAAGACCACCACGTGCGATAAAAAAGGTCCATCCTATAGTAGTTTTTCTAAACCTATAATTGCTTACGGTGAAGGAAAAGACGTAGTCTACTTAGATCACTAATCCGAATAGCACAAACGCGAACAGCACAAGGCCTAGTCCACGAACAGCACATTTCAATATTTTTGGCATGGCATAATAGTTGTATGAGCTGTTCGTGGACGATAATAAAAAAAAATTGAATCCACGAACAGCACATGCCAAAAATATTGAAATGTGCTGTTCGTGGACTAGCCCTTGTGCTGTTCGCGTTTGTGCTATTCGGATTAGTGCTGTGGACTACGTCAAGGAAAAACATGAACAAGAGAAAATCCTGGAATTGTACTATAATTGGATTAAAACTAAAGTGATAGACATTATAGTTTAAATACGGATACTCATGTGTATTGTTAGCCTGGCTGGACAACAACACACGTAAGTATTCGTATTAAAATCATAAATCGCACTATAGTTGATAAATACCAGCTAATATATAAAATGTAGAAGGCAATGGCAAACTACTACCAAAGTAAATAACCAAGGAAGAATCGCTGTTTCTCGTTCTTTTTATTTTTGAAAAAAAAGGCTGCTTTTTCACTAGAGATTCGACGTAGCAGAACGTCGAATCTCTAGTGGAAAAGCAGCCTTATCCGGAAAATGTAATAACACACTTCAAACATAACAATAACTCGTAAACTATAAAGGTAAACACCAAAACGACCCGAGCAGCAGCTGCGGCAGTACGGTCAGCAATTAACGCGTTTGGGAAGCAATTACGAATATCCGCAGTTATTGAATGTGTCGGCCACCCAGGACTTTACATCGATGTGCTGATAAAATTATTAAGTCCTAGGTGTCGATTTTAACAATTTTTTTGTCACAAGCATGTAAATAAGCATTACAATGAGGGATTTTCCGTGACACAAATTAAAAAAAGAAATAGTTCCAAATGACTTCATAGATGGCTCTTAGTAAAAGCCGAGAGAAAAAATTCCATACAAAAAGCAAAAAATCCACGGGATTGGCATAAAAAAAAATAAAACTTAGTAAAAAAAAAAACTAAAAAGTATAATTGGATGACTGACGGCCGCCATGTTGTTTACGTCGACCGCGCCCTTATAAGCAATTGCGTAGGGTCGATTCGCCCATTTGCCGGTCGTTCGTCGGAGCGTGAACATCTCCCATAAGGACAGTGCAAGTGCTATTTTTTGTGTTTTTGCTATTTTTTAGTGTTGCGATTGTTTATTTTTCAATATTTTTGATTGATTTTTTCTTGTATTAAATTATTTTGTAGCGGTTAATGTTTTTTTTTATTTTATTCTGCTTCGGAAAGCTAATTTCCAGAAGTGGGATAGGGCTCTGTGCCTACTTAGTTTTGTTAAATTTGCCTACTTAGTTTGTTAAATTATAAGAAAAATAAACAATCGCTAGTTTTGTGTCGACATGCCTCGATCATCTCGTTCGCGTAGCCGCTCAGTGGAGGTGTCGCGTAAAAAAATCAAAGCACAAGTCGCGACGGCGGTCCCGTCGTGATTCGCGCTCTCGATCGCGTCGCAGTAGACACCGTAGTGAGGGTAGTTTAGTAAAACAAACGGTGGACACCATAATTTCGAGATTAAATGCCGTTGAGGAAAATTCCGCGCATGCGTCTCGTGCGTCTCATACCCCACTACCCCGAGATGATCGCGACACGTCTCATCGAGAAGACAGCACTAGCGTAACGGCTCAATCTCTGGCCGAAGCGTTTATTTCGGTAAGTCGTGTAAAATCTTACAAATACTATGTGTCAAACTTCAATCAATGTGTCAATCCATGATTTTGAAGTCTGGTGTAATGAAGTGGAGCGTGCCCAATTGTCAAATAATTGGGACGATTTGGAATGTCTTTGGCGGGTAGCAACCTGCCTTAAAGGAGACGCAAAAACATGGTTTGACGAGTGGACAACTAACGATCGTTCGTGGTCTAATTTCAAAAAGGATTTTTAGTCGCTCTGTCCGCGTAAAATAAACCATGCGAGTATACTTTTTGACGTTATGAACACGACATCTGATCAGAAGGTCGTCTCCCAAGTGCCTTACGTGCTGGACGTGACACGTGAAACCACGTGATTTGTGCTTGTGTGTATTCCTACCGAATACACACAAGCACAAAACCGCATCCAACCTCAACTCACGGGTCGATTAGACAGTTACACACCACTCCGAACGATCGTCGATCATCCAATCACAGGAATCTCAGAAAATTTTACACACACAACTGCATTTTTCGACAGCTTGTCATTTGCTTTTGACAACGAAAGATACGGAAAAGCGAGCACTTTCAATGATATTTTTCCGTCAGCTCAAGATAGCGCGGAGCAACTACGTGCAGCAAACGAACCTTCATTCTTGGCCTATGATTGGTTGTTTCAATTACTAAATTGAAAAATATTGTATGTAATCGAGAACAGCCAACTAATACGTCACGTCTAATATGTTTATATCATTGAGTTAGGTACGTTATTAAACGTTATAGAATATCTATTTTTGGATTTTGAGCATCTCAGATGCATGCAATTAGTACTATATATCTGATTTCTATATGAGAGTACTTTATATAGAATATCAATAAATAAAGGCATTGTTCTCAAGCTTTTTGTCATCTAGTAGCACTTTCTAGCGCCTGACTATAATAATGCGTGGAGAAAGTACATAATTTAAATAAAATAGCCTATAGTGCCTAACAAGTGGCTGATCCATAATCTTGATCACTACACAGAAAGAATATAATAAATCAAATATTATCGTAGGAAAGGCTTACGTGCATTTGCTTTCAATGCACAATATTTTGTACTTTTATCATAGTTACATAGTAGGTTTTTTTAAATAAATAACAAGTCATATTTTACATATATTTATTTATTAAAACATGATGTATATATACAGTAAATAGGTATAAGTGTATACATCTCTTGTTACGCAGAATAGTCAAAGCCTTTTTCTCTCTTTTTAGACCATAATTAGGAGATAAAATCAGTTCTTGAATCTTGTAATTTTATGAATCAAGCAATGGTTTAATGTTACATCGAGCTTTTGATTCCATCTGTGCATTCCACCTTGAAATAGAGGCTATATTTTGTTATTTTTATCTTTATAAATGTACTCAGGTAAAATGTAGGTAAATAACCAATTACATTAACATATTTTGCTACTTGAAAATGTTTTGGGTTAAATGTATTTTATTATATATATTTACTAAGTTTGGATATATTTTATTTTTAGAGTATTTTATGTCTGTGGTCAAATCACGTCAGTCAAATGTGGCAACCTCTTTAAAAATTACCAAGCATTACAAATGAAATAAGTTGTAGGTTTGTCAATTTTGTCCAGAGAATATACTAATCCAATACTATGTACCTTCCTAAACTCTAACTAATCTCTAATCCTATCCTCTAACTAATATTATAAATGCGAAAGTGAGTTTGTTTGTTAATTATTTGTTTGTTTGTTACCTCTTCACGCTTTATCTACTGAACCAATCTTCCTGAAATATCGCATAGGTACACATAGTTCGAAAATCTAAGAAGGATATATGGTACCTTTCGTTCCGGGAAAAGACCGTTCCCGTGGGAAATCACGCGGGAAGAAGGGCGTACAAAAGCTAGTATATAATATAATTCAAATAAATATTACTTGCTTTTTTTGGCATTTATAATTTACTAGTTTTTGCCCGCGGCTTCGCCTGCGTGAATTTCCCACGGGAACAGTGCTCCCAGGATGAAAGGTACCATGTCTTTCTGGTCCTACCGGTCTTCTAACTATATGTATGCGAAGTTTCAGGAAAATTGGTCAGGTAAATAAAGCGTAAAGAGGTAACAAACAAATTCGCATTTATAATATTAGTTGGAAAGTTAGATAAGCTAGTTAGAAGAAAAAACTGTTAGAGTACATAGAATGCAAAATTCAATAAAAGTGTTACTGGGGCAGCAGCGAAAATGTTTATAAAAAATTGGATTTATATTTTTCGGACTTGGGGACATTTATACAATAATTTTGTTTTTCCTGAAATTTAGGGTAAACATCATTGTGTCTTCCTTGAAAATTTAATGTATTTTTTTTTGTAGATGATATTTTATTTCCAGCCATGAATATTTCACGAATCAAAGTCTTTAACGATAAATACCGGTTGCAATCTCTCCAAACTAGAATTTTCAATAGAGTATTTTCTTTTTACAAAAAGCAGACAACCATAAACTTATTATACCGGTAGCACCACAGAAACAATTTTTTTTTATATATTTCGTGGGTAGCACAGACTTAAATTATTAAATAAAGAGTACTTTATCTAAAAAATAAATATTTCTGCGGACCGCTAGGTATTTTATAACTAATATATGAATATTACTGGTATTACAACTAATTATGTTACCCGTGTGGGGTACAATATAATAACTTTATGATACCCGATTCTGCCTGCGGAAGTCCTTGTTGCTCGAAGTATAGTATCGCACATTATCTATGATATTATGTAGAAAAAAATCTGTGGTAGAAAACGCGCATAGTCATTTTGTAACTCTTCTTTTGATCTTTATGTACCTACATTGATTGATGGCTGATTGTTATATTTATAATTGTTGTGAAAAGCTTAAAAATTGTTGTAGATATTTTATTTCGTGGAGTTAGAGTTAGATACAATCTTATTCGTTCCATGGTTGATACTATACAAGGACTTTCGCGTTTAGTCTGTGTTGCTCTATGGTAGATACCTATAAAATGTATAAAACTTCTTTGGTAGGAACCTACTTCTTATCATTTTATTTTAGTTTTCTTGACATATTTTTGATGGATTGACTCTTGACACCTTCACTGTTGCCGCTGTTAATATTTACCCCTTAGTATTGAATAATAATGAGTAAGTACAATTCATAAAATAGTAACACAGAACATTTTATACAAATTGTTGTGGTATAGCGGTCAACACGGCAAACCGCGACTTTCTAGTCGCAATAAATAAAAAAATAAAAAAAATGTAATTATTTTCGCAAACTTTTTTTGGTAATAAAATTGTACTTGTTTTTGAAAAAAAAGCACATATTCAATATTTTATCTAATCTGAAAAAACGATGTGAGTTTAAACGAAAGATACCCTACGATAACCCGAATCGAACATTCTCAAATTAACTCCCTCAATTTCTGGTAAATCTGAATAGGGAATCACTTAAATATACAATTTCATATTTCACTCGGCATATAAAACTATTCTCATAAAGCCATATTGCGGCAAAGATTTCATAAAGCAAAATTATAATTTAATTTTACTTGAATCATATACACCGATTACCCCGGACTTCAGGAAATGATAATGTAGGTACCTATCTTAAAATTTTAACATATTTCTCTAAAAATTGAGCTTATCGGCAAATGCCGGTTAATTACTCATGCAATCCCTGCACAGTTTGCCAATATATTTTTTTTTTGTATTGTCTATACATTCCAAATGTTTTTTATAATAGTGTGTGTGGACGGATACACACACATCTAATCATTGTATGTGTACATGGTGTGTATCCATCCATCTGTGAAACGAAGTACGTGCCTGAACTGTCAAAACCCAATGGTGGACGACCCCCAGTTTCCAACGTACGCCGAGTACGCTCGACGGTCGTTATTGCGCCTACGTATCGTTAAAGGGCTGAGCGATGATCTGATGGTTTAAATTATAATACGCGGCGTCAACGATGCAAATGTTAAGGCGGCGGCCGCAAACGCCAACTTAACAACCAGTGGTTTAGTTTCTTTCCTAGCCATTTATTTAAAACCCAACCGTGGCAAAGTAGAAAATCATGCTTCTACTTCCAATAGTTCTTCTAATAAAAGACAAAGCGAGTCTTCGAGTAAAATCAAGCGTTACCAATGTAACCAATTTGGGCATACTCGAAATATCTGTCTATCAGAGAATAATCAATAAGACGTTGCGAAGGTTTATCGAAGCTGGTGAGGTTCTGGTCGATATCGATGATGTGCTTTTAATGAGCATGACAATCAGTGACGGATTAAAACTGTTACGATCCGTTTTAGAAGTTCTCACCGAAGCCGGATTTTCGATAAACATTCGTAAGTGCTCATTTCTTACAACAGAAATAGAATATTTGGGCCGGGTTATAAGTCATGGTCAGGTTAGACCGAGTGTTAAAAAGATAGAAGCGCTAAAGAATGTACCAGCCCCAAGCAACGTCAAACAGGTTCGACAATTGCTAGGACTAGCGGGCTATTTCCGGCGTTACATTAATGACTATGCGACAAAAACTGCAAGTATTTCACATCTTACAAAAAAAGATGTTAAATTTGAATGGGGACCTGAACAGGAAAATGTGAGATGTGAACTCATAAATGTTTTAACTAGTGAACCTGTACTTGCAATTTTTGACGCGAACTTACCTACTGAGCTTCACACGGACGCCAGTAGTGCGGGTTATGGGGCAGTACTTATGCAGGTGCATAGCGATGGTAACAAAAGGGTGGTAGCTTATTTCAGTAAGGTCACACAAGGCGCTGAAAGCAGGTACCACTCCTATGAATTGGAGACGCTGGCGGTCGTCAGAGCACTTCAGCATTTTAGACATTATCTTATCGGTGTTCAGTTCAAAATTATCACAGACTGTAATGCTCTGAAGGCCACCGAGCGCAAGAAGGACCTGCTTCCACGCGTGGCACGCTGGTGGATTTACCTGCAAGATTTTAATTTTACAATTGAATATAGAAAAGGTGTGGCAATGGCCCACGCAGATTACTTGAGCAGAAATCCACCAGTGGCACAGGTAAATCACATAGATAGACCTCTCAACTGGGCCCAGATTGCCCAGGCCGCTGATGGCGAGACGCAAGATCTCATTACAAAGCTGTCTAAAGGTAGTCTGGATGCGCAACGTTATGTGACTCGGAACAACTTGCTTTATTACCGTTATTCACCTACTGGTGAGGAGACTCGTCTCCTTTGTTTTATTCCCAAGGGCCATCGCCTTAGCTTGCTGCGCATCTTTCACGATGAGCATAGCCATGTGGGAGTTGACAAAACTTTGGATTTGATAACAAAACACTTCTGGTTCCCAGGTATAAAGCAAGTTGTTCAAAAGTACGTTTCGCATTGTCTGACTTGTATCTCAAGAAAACGAGTTCCCAGGGCTCCCCATCAGCCGATAACTTCTTGGGAGAAACCCAATATTCCATTCAACACAATTCATGTTGATGTGTTAGGTCCGTTACCTATTTCTAATGGGTTTAAATTCGTTTTCGTGCTGGTAGATTCCTTTACGAAGTTTTGCCTTCTTTATCCCATTACCCACCAAGACACTAATGAGCTGAGACGTGTTTTCGACAACGCGATTTCTTTGTTTGGTGCTCCTAAACTTGTAGTGTGTGATCGGGGCCGTATGTTTGAGGCTTCTAGCTTTACTAATTGGCTCACTGACTTGGGCTGTGATATACACTACATCACGCCGGAGATGCACAATGCCAACGGCCAGGCTGAAAGGTACATTCGTACAGTTCTGAACCTTATTCGTGTGGAGAGTAGCAAAAATGCTTTATGGTCTAATAGTATTTGCAAGATCCAATTAACCTTGAATATCACCAAGCAAAAGACCACCCAGTTCTCTCCACTGAACTTATTATTGGGTATTGACGCCATGACTCCAGTACTACGGACCTTGGTTCGAGATGTGGCAATTGAAAACGCGCACCCAAACAGGGAAGCGTGGCGTGAAATTTGCAGAAGTCGCGCTAACAAGCTGCTTGAGGAGAACCAGCATGCTCAGGATTCCCGTGTGAATCGCAATTGACACCCACCTAAAACGTTTAAAGTGAATGACCTAGTATTTGTCATCAAATATCCACAATCCACGGGAAAACTGGACCCTGGTATGAGAGGACCTTACAGGGTTACGAAAGCTCTACCGAGCGATCGTTATCAGCTCAAGTTGTTGAGTGGTGCCCGTGGGAAGACATCCCAGGCAGCAGCGCAATATATGGTCATATTGGTCATGTGGAAAAGAGAATAGTGTCCCGATAGCTGTGCCGCCTTCTTTGAAAGTGAGTTTAATTTCATTTCATTTGTGTGTTACAGTTATGTCCTAGTTCTCTAGGGTATGCAGCTGTAAGGCGGGCAGGCACTTGTGCTGCTGAGAGGCTTGAGAGCCTCTGTTGCTGCAGATGGGCATGCACGTTGCCTGTCTGGTCGACGGGAGTCGTCGTGTTGTGGACCGGGAGCCGGATGGCCTCCGTCCAGTTCGTGTCATGGACGAATGTCCTGCACACGGTGGGACGTGCGAGATACTGTCTCCGTCCAGTTCGTGTCATGGACGAATGTCCTACACACGGTGGGACGTGCGAGATACTGTCTCCGTCCAGTTTGTGTCATGGACGAATGTCCTACACACGGTGGGACGTGCGAGACACTGTCTCCGTCCAGTTCGTGTCATGGACGAGCGTCCTACACACGGTGGGACAAGCGTCATACTGCCTCTGTCCGGTGTCATGGGCAATGCTGGCGATGCACCATCCCGCCTCTGCCCTAAACACGTGGGGTTTACGATCGTATAGGTTTATTTAGCTAGTCAAAACTTTAGAGCACTGCAGCAGTGTTATAATGATAGAAGATGGATGAAATGTTTTGTGTGCATTTATTTTGCAAGTAAACTTGTAGCTTAGGCACGGACGTATGATCACTTTTCGAAGTGATGATATGTCTGTGAAATAGGCAGTACATAAATGTATGTGAATGTTTGTTGCTGAGTGTTATTTTTGAAAGAGGGCCTTGAATGTGATCTGTATGAAAGGATAGGCAATTTTGTTTTATCTCGCCACTAATGCCCTCAATATTTCCGTAGATAACGAAGACGATGATGCTGGTTCTTCATCCGACAATGTGGTGGACCTAGTGGATGGGCCAGGTGACCAGGTGCTCGGGGACGAAGCACAGTCAGGAGAGGCCGAATTGGATGACTGACGGCCGCCATGTTGTTTACGTCGACCGCGCCCTTATAAGCAATTGCGTAGGGTCGATTCGCCCATTTGCCGGTCGTTCGTCGGAGCGTGAACATCTCCCATAAGGACAGTGCAAGTGCTATTTTTTGTGTTTTTGCTATTTTTGTTGCGATTGTTTATTTTTCAATATTTTTGATTGATTTTTCTTGTATTAAATTATTTTGTAGCGGTTAATGTTTTTTTTTTTATTTTATTCTGCTTCGGAAAGCTAATTGTATCTATATTGTTATTTGTGCAACAGTCAAACTGTTATGTGATTTTTTTTTCTGCCTCTGGTTGACAAAAAAAAAAGCGCACCAATATAGGTTCAGCCATTATTACGACTCGGCTTTCCTAGAACGCCATCTGTTGAGACTTTTTTATACTGATTTTTTTTTCTTAATTTAGCTGTCAGAAAATCGCTCATTGATAAACCAATGATTTATGAATGACAACGTTAGTAGAATCTATAAATACTCTGATTGGAGCTAAAGTCAAAGCCATAAAGTTGTTGGTTGATAAAAGGTCGTTACTGGACAGATACTTCAATGACAAACTATTTGTCATGTCAAATAACATTTTCAAAGACATAGTCACTTGTTTGTTCGTTTGTTGATTTTACCAAAAACTTTGGGAGTACTAATTTAGGGAACTGCTGCAATAAAAGAGCGAGCGAAAATTTTATAAATGCGAAAGTCTGTCTGTCTGTAACGTTGCTTTCACGGCTAAACCGCTAGACTGATTTTAATGAAATGTGGTGTGGATATAGTTAAAGACCCGGGTTCAAACATAGGCTACTTTTTTTTCTTAAAAAATCAACCCCTATGGGCTGAAATGGGGGCCAAAGTTTGTATGTAAAACACACAAGATATACTTGTTGGAGCTTGAGGCTCTTGGTTGGTTGAATTTACATACTTTTTGCCGCGGGCAACAGATAGTAATTTATATGTATAGCCAATAAAAGTCCATTGTTGGACTTGTATTTACTTACTAAGTGGGATCATAATGGTTGAAAGTAGTAGGACAAAGAAGTCTTGATGTTGGCACATAACTATTAGCATATCTAGTATTTATTAATGAACTACTTCATTCGAGTCGGAGTTGCTATATCAAATGAGACTAGTACGAGGCCACGGCAATTGCTGTGTCGTTGGCATCGTTGAGGTTGAGGTCCTATAGTGCAGGAAATGGGGCAGTGAGGACATGTCAGAAGGTGGCCCATTGTCTGGATCGCACCACAGTCGCACAGGTTATGGTTGGAGAACACACTTTTTGCGGTTTTATTGGCATCTTCGAATACCAGCCCGGAGTCTGTTCAAGGACTTCCAAACTGCCCAGGGGAATAATGGACTTATCTCTATTCTTTGCGTCTTTTCGATATTTTACAGTAATCGAATAAATATTTTGAAATAACAATTACCAGACGATTCCCATATATTAGATACTTCCCGATTATTGATATTAGTAAATTGTTGACATTAATTGTAATTTAGGCCAAATATACTGTAAACTGCCATAAATAAATGTAACAGCTGACGGTGTGAATAAGGTCGTTAAATGCGTAAACTGCTGTTAAAGTTGGAAACAGATGAATTATTTTGTTATAATTTTGGCGACAGCGTGGTATAAATGCATATTTTATTATAATAAATTAATTAGCTATTATTGTAAGGACTTTTTATACTAATCAATTTATCGGTGACTTTTTCTCTTTAAAAAAACCTTGATGGCTATTTAACTAATGGGTAAGTCTTAATTGGTTAGAATACTGACACGAAAAACCACGTGTGAGGTTATAGATATTCTGATATAAAACGTAAAAGTCATGTAAATAGAACATGTTACTTAATTATTGCATATCGTTGTAGATAATAATTGAGTACAGGAATAAAGATAATAGAAATAGTTTAATGTAAACATGACCCCAGCGTGCGTCATATGATAAAAATTGTGTGTGAAGTTGCAATATTGCTGATAAAGTGTATCTAAGTGTGTGTGAAGTGGGTTACTTATTTATGCGTGGATATTTTTATGTTTTCTTATACATACAGTATTTTATATAAGAGATCTTTCCGTTTGTCTGTCTATTCGAAATGACATAGGTAACACTTTTGAATAAAGGGTAACACATAATAAAACGATCTACTATCGAATAATCTTGATTGAGTTTACCTAACCTAAGCCAGTTTCTATGTGAAATCAATAAATAAAAACTTTTACATAAGTTACATACATATAATCACGTTTTTATTCCTTACGGGGTAGGCAGAGCCAAGAGTCGTGAAACTCGAAGGCCACGCTTAGTTGAATAGTGGGCTTTCTGATCCATGTCAGGTGTCAGGTTGCTAGGAGTGGAGGAATCCCTCGTTTAAAGCCTTATTTCCCTAGATTGACTTTTACAATCTGCGCGTTTTTCTTCGCTCCCAGACCAGCATGGAAGCACACAAATAAAAGTTTCTGTCACATTTTAGTTCTTACTCAGTATTAGCTTAAGTAACTAACTATTTGATTGTTATCATTAGTGTTAATAGTTAATTTGTAAACATGAATGAATTAATTAAACGTGACTCAAGTACTCTTTGTTTACAAAGTAGTAGACCGGTGTAGGAACCGGTTTGTTCGAAGTCGTAATATTTACATAAACAGTAGTCTTCTTTGATTATTTTGCTGTGGCGAATATCTTTAATTTCTATTTTTTTTAAAGGACAATACATGGAGAGTCTACATACCTTACAAGGTATGTACCTACTTTATTTAAAAATAAATAAATACTTTATTTATTTTGCAGTGTCAATGACTGGCGAACATTTACGAATACCAGTCGCATCATAGGGATCAATATTAAATCGACAATTACAATTAGACATTTTCCGATTTTGTCATTTTCCGACTTTGACATTTTTCGACTTTGACATTCTTCAACCTTCGACATTTTCTGACTTTGACATTAAACGAGGTATCAAAAATAAATTAGTTTCTTTCCGGGTTTCTTCTCAGCAGTGGTCGTTCCGAAAAGCTAGTAGTTTGTAGCTTCGAGATTTATAATAAAACTGTCGTGTTGCGCTTACGAACTAACAGATAGACAAAAAAAAAACATTCTGGCTTATATTGGGTCTATAAAGACCCATCATATTTTTTTTATTCAATATCTTCCATGTACAGAAACAGACAAGAAACGTTTTATTATATAGACTAGCCAGACTATTATATTACCCGCGGCTTCGCCCAAGTGAATTTCCCACGGGAACAATGCTTTTTCCCAGGATGAAAGGTAGGAAGGGTTTCGTAAGTCCATCTCAGTACTTCCATGTGTATGCGAAATTTCAGGAAAATTGGTTCACAGATAAAGCTTGAAAATAACAAACAAAAAAAGAAACAAACTCACTTTCGCATTTGTAATATTAGTTAGGATTAAGTTATATAATATCATACCTCCCGCATCATCTCAGGGTGGAAGACGTACAGCACAGGCCGTGACCTGGAGGCTTTGGCGAGGCGCACCAGGTCTCCATAGCGCTCCCGTAGGCGCTCCAAGAGGCCTAGGCCTACTGTGTGGTGGAAACTACCTGTATGCAAGATGACAAAAGAATTAGTCGATTAACCCTACTAATATATGCTACTAATCTTACTAAAGTCCATTTATTCATAATTGTCCTATTATGTAAACAATCTTATCATGTCTTTTTATGATTTTACAACAAAATAAATTAAAATAGACTTTTTAGGAAATTACTTTCGTGGTTAATAAATGTTTTACTTTAGAATTTGAAGGTTTGAATTAATATTTGATTTATTTTTAACAAAATTCAATAAAAAGTACTGTGAAAATTGTTTACTAGGACAATTATTAATAAATGGACCATACCTTACTAAACTAATCCTACTATTATAAATAAACGCGAAACTTTGGATGGGAGTTTGTGAATTTGTGAGGACTTTGTTACCGTAAATAGCACATAGGGTACTTTTTATCCTACGGGAGTTTATTCATCAAGATAAATACTGTATTGAAAAATACGATCTAAGTGTACCAGTATATTAATTTATTTAGATTTTAAATTAGGGTTGTGGTTTTTTTCGTAGGTATTTCATTTGTAAAAAAAAATTGTTATAAGTGCTTTTATCTTTTTGTTAAGTATAAGTAGATTATTAATAAAAAGGACATTTTTCATCTGGGCTAAGTTCTTTCTGAAAATGAAAAAGGCTACTTAAATCAATCATAAATTCTGACAAAAAAGTATTTTCGCGCTGTTTTTTCAGATGATTGACACTAACATAATCCTAGAAATAGAATCGAATAGAATGGAAAATATATAGTAGATATCTTTTTAATATAAGGCTTTAAAGTGTCAGACTGTCAGCCTAAAAATATAATAAAGGAACATCATTTTTCTAAGAGCAATATTCGCCTCAAAAACTTCGAAGAAGATTTAAAATTTAATTAATAAAATGGCGGGCACGCTCCTGATGTTCCCGAATGCCATTAAAAACTACTTAAATACAATGTCTGCTCCCAACATTGCTATCTCTGATGAGTAAAAAGCATCGCGAGAAAGAATTTGCAAATTTATTTGGACCGGTCCGACGGGACTAAAAATAAATCATAAGTTGGAAAAAGTGCAGTCTTGATTCCTGAACTGGTTTTGGTACTGCTTTCTGGGTTATTGTTTTGATATTTGTTGATACTAGCTGTGGCCCGCGAGTTCGTCCGCGGGGATTGCAGATTTGACGGAACCTCTGAAACTGGTATAAAATATCCTATGTGTTATAGCACTATAATATTATATTCTGTGTTGAAACACGGAATATAATAAGTGCTATTTGATAATGTCTTTTAAAATCGTCTAGCCACTTTGGCGTGAAAGATATTACTGTTAAATACTGCCGTGCTGGCCTTTACTTTTTTTTGATCATGTACATCATGTGGCCTGTGGTGTGGCCCTAGAATAGCACCAACCCATCTCTTCCCGTGGGTGTCGTAAGAGGCGACTAAGGGATTTAAAACACCGGAGGATGGGCAGCAGCATCTTTCCGCGTACTATGCCATCACACTGCGATCGCCAACCCGCCTGCCAAGCGTGGCGATTACGGCAAAACCCCCCACGGATAAAATCCTTGGGGGAGGCCTTTGTCCTGCAGTGGACGTCTTTAGGTTGAGAGAGAGAGAGAGAGAGAGAGTACATCATGTTACATATGGCCTACGCCAGAGAGGCGACTTCCGAAAGTTAAAATATGGTTAAAATATTATATACTTATTCTAAAATGTAAAAAAAAATATTTTTTTGGTAGAATAAAGGCTTTTTTTTATTTTTATTTTTATTTTATTTTATTTTATTTTTTACATCATGTTACAATTTACCATGTTGCTGCAAATAAATCATTCTATTCTAATACACAAAAATCCATACTTCCGAAATTCTAATTCCCATTTTCAGGAAGTATATGGCTATCCTTATCATCATCATTTTACCATGATCACTCAAACACTACGTTTAGCTGGACAGTGATCTTATTGGAATAAGTGTTGGCGTTTCATGATTCTCTAAAATAAAACATCACTCACCGATTCCTTTCTCTCTGATTCTTGACTTCCATGGAAGCGAAGAAAAAACATAGAATGTGCTAGCTACTTCTCTTCCCATGCAGATTGTAAAAGTCAATCGAGGGAAAGGGCTTTAAAATGGGGATTCCTCCTCTCTCTTAGGCGATGTGCTAGCAACCTGTCACTATATCTGAATCTCCATTCCATCAGAAAGTCCACTATTCAGCTAAGCGTGGCCTTCGACTCTCACGACGCATGGCTCATTCTAAGTATGTATGTATGTACTTACCGATTCTGGGCAAGACATGAGCGGAATGCCTCAACATCGGCAATGCTAATGGGCCTGGGATGTCCACGAATGGCTTCAGAGGGACGGGTGCGGGGGCGGGGGCGGCTGCTGCCTTCCATCGCTGAGGGGAGGTGGACGATCTGTTGGATGAAGAGCTGATCGTACGTCGGGGGCGGTGGAACCTGGTGATAATTTAGATAATTCATTTAGGAGTAAAGATAAAAAAAATTAAGGTGTAGTTTAACCCGTTGGTTGAAGAGCGAAGAGTTAATAAAACGTCGGTGGTGGTGGAACCTGGTGATGATTTACGGAATTCATTGAGAGGCAAAATCTATAAAGTCATCGAGATATTATAAAGTAGTATTCTAGTAGTAGTATAGTAGTAGGGGGTATTTCGATGTATAAAGTGGAGAAATGCTCGGTTGTCAAGTCAGTCGAATTTCGATTACGATGCAACCAGTAACAGGTAATCTATCTAGGTAGGTAGGTACTCTTTTCTCTGTTACTGGATTAATCAAAAGACGTACCTACTAGATAATGGTATATTTTAAATTTCAAATGAAGGACCGAATAAAACTAACTTCTAATATTATTTGTTGATTTAACAACTTTTAACAAGCAGAAAGTTACATAAAATCTCGACAACTTTTTGTTTAGATACCTACTCAAAAGGTATATTACAATTTATACTTTCTAAACTATTTTCAACATTTCCAATAATTTTAATTAAATCAAGAGCAAATATTCATTTGAACTAATGAGCCAAAGCGAAACTTATTTTGTTTATTTACGGTACACATTAAAATTACACAAAATTAAACAATATTTTTGAAGTGCGCAATTTTAATTAAATCAAGAGCAAATATTCATTTGAACTAATGAGCCAAAGCGAAACTTATTTTGTTTATTTACGGTACACATTAAAATTACGCAAAATTAAAGAATATTTTTGAAGTGCGCAATAAAGTTTATACGCATATTTATACGCATGTCTGAATTTGTTTGCATATATTTATTTTTATATTTGTTGAGTTATAGAAATCACAGTCCAAAGGTCAAAGGTTTGATTTTTGTATAAATGTGTTCTGTCTGTGTTGTTAAGTTTGGGGGTCACAATTGAATCATGCGTGCTAGTGCTATATTAGTTGGTATCCTAATCTTAATCCTAACTAATCCTAGCTAATTTCGCATACACATAGTTAGCAGTACTGAGAAGGACATAGGGTACCTTTAATTTTGGGAAAAAGCATTGTTCCTGCGGGAAATTCACGCGGGCAAAAGCTAGTATCAAAGGTCTTAAATATGTTGTGATTTCAAAAAAAGGGGAGGATCAGACAAGAGATGGGGGATTACGACAAAGACAGTATAAATAAATACGAAAGAATTAAAATCACCACATAACAGGGGACCGGCCTAGGTATGAGAATTGTTAAAAATATGTAATTTTATGATAGAATACATATAATTAAACCCATTTTGCGACTTTTCAGCACAAATTTATTCTCCCTCATCAGTGCTGTCATCTAGTACTAACATCGTAATTTAAAAATTTGTTAAAATTTCATAGAAATGTGCATTAAGATAATATTATAAGTGTCAAATAATAAAGAAAACAATAAAATGAAATAAAAACTAATCCAAAACACGTGAAAGTATCAAAATACTATGAATTTACTTGTATCGCTATTGTGGTTACAGTTATCGGCGGCTCATATGAGGCCGATAGAATTCGTCGATTGTATTGTTAGCTATAACCGTAGATGCCTAAATTGACATTGGACAGACTTACAAATACGGTTATGAATGCTCGATAAAATCTTTGCGGCCTCTATTTTTTATTAAAAACGGTGAAATTGGTGTTTATAGTTTGTAATTATGATATTTGGGTTTATTATTGATGTGATAGTTAAGGATTTTGCATATTATATCGCCTCAAGAAAATTGCCACGAAAAGAAAGTAAGTTATTGCAAGCGATTATCTCAATTTCAAGCGATTATATGATTGATCAGATGTAAAGTTTGAGACTTGCGGTGAAAAGCTAATTTATTCGAGTTCAAACTTTTAGGGAAAGTCCATTTTCCACGCGTGACGTCACATGAATGTACGTTTAGTTAGGAGCGTTTTGGTATCGTCCAAAAATCGCTTGAAAATTTGAATTGTTTTTGGCTATGTCTTGGAAAATACTTTGGTTATGGATGTGATTCTTTTACGGATGATTCTATTAATGTGAGGTATTTCAAAGAAGCATAAAAAAAAAAGTTGTCCGGTCCCCTATTGTGAAAATTGTAAAGAAGATGAAATATCTATAAGCTAGACTAGTTCATAGTTTATTCAGAAAGCTAACAGAAGGAAAGCCAATCCAAAACGTAGTTTGATTAACTAGAATTTCAGCAATATTACCCAGAACAGAACACTATAATTGGATTAGGATGATAACTCTCGCCTGTTTCGCATTCAAATCAGATTTAAAGCCTACAGATCTGCCAAATTATACTTTGCCCAGAATCTTAAGTCTATTTGGAAATTGAGCCTTTATAAACCTACTTTGATTTTGGATCAGTCTTGTGGAAATTTGGGAAGATCGTATTCGTAACGAAGTTCTGACTTTCTGGACTTAATTTTCCTTGTGTGGAAATTAATATTAGTGTAATACTACATATGATATTTAATTATTTATTTATTTGCATCTCCTTTTTTAAAATTTTTGAATATAAAAATAAAAATAAAAGACATTTAAATATATAAAAAAGGGGAACCCATCGGTAGCGGGGCAAAGACCCAAGCTACCGGTGGTGGTCATAACTCCATAATAACTTTTGTTAAGGCACTATTTCCATATTTCTTATAGTCTAGCTGTTCTGTTATGGTTCTTCATCAGGTGTCCCAGTTTTCAAAATCAATTATAGCCTATATGTTGCCCAGACTTAATAGCTATACAACAAAAAAAGCGAGAGGAATTTCCTCACAATGCGGGCCGTGTCCAAAAGTACCGCCTTTTGAATCCGACTATTCTTTTTATTGTTGAGTCAAAGTTTACTCTTGATATTGTAGATTATGTGACCCTAACATCTTAGAGCATTTTATCAACAGGAGAGGCCACTTCATCCCCCTATGATTTTCATATTTGTGTGCGTGTACAAATTATGTCGTCTAAATACGCTGCTTATGCACTGAATAGACAGGTATGGCGAACCAGAGGGGAGGCTTTTGCCCAACAGTGGGACATTAAAGGCTAAAAAAATAAATTAAAAAAACACGCCGCATCGAAAGTGGCAGAGTTTTTTTGCGTAGAAATTTGCGCTCACATCCTCTCCTGTTACTTAAATGATCTAAGCCTAACATTGGCGTCATTAAGCCCTGTTTATATTTAAAGACAATGGGCAAATGTTTATAGATTCCTACTTGTTTAAAAATACGATTGACGCATTTATATTTAGATAACTGAAGCTGTATCTTAAACTTACTTGCTACTCATAATGTTTTGTTTATCCGTATGAGATAATGTTACACTACTGGGAACTTGATAAGTAAGTACTATCTTATTGTTTTGGTAGTAAATGGTGTCAAATTTCTAAACTGCCTGCATTTGATTAAATTTAACGCCTGACTAATATTTCCGGCACTTATATAGGCTTGAACGTCCAATGCACTAAATTTATTCTTTCTTATCCAGTGTGTTATTTACTAACACTGGTGTCAGATTGTATAAACTCATTGAATTATAAATATACAAATTTATAATTCGATGTATAAACTACTAAACTAATAGATTAACTTTGCTCGCGTAGCTTAACTACTTTTTCTATGTTACCAAGCTTAGCCAGCATAGTTTGTGGTAAACTCCATTTATTCTTACCAGTTCTATCATGTAAACAATCTTCACAGTACTTTTTGTTGAATTTTGTTGAAAATAAATCAAATATTAGTTCAAACCTAAACATTCTAAAGTCAAACATTTATTAACCGCGAAAGTAATTTCCTAAAAAGTCTATTTTAATTTATATTGTTGTAAAATCATAAAAAGACATGGTAAGATTGTTTATATGATAGGACTGGTAAGATATTTTTAAGGCTAGGCAATAAGGTCTTCGAGGTACTGCACTTATATGACCCTTGACTAGGTACAGACTGCTTGTTTCTTTGAACTATTTTTCGCTGGATCTATCAGTGGGTTTTGAAAAATTCTTTCTGTTTATTTTACCCAAAATCTCGAAATTTCCACGGGAGTGAACCCGCGGGGCACAGCTATATAAGGTGTTATGTAAAATAAACATATTTAACCTAGTCATTAAGCGTCTCTTTATATTTTTGCTGTTTGTTTATTCTGCAATCAATGCATTCTTATTCAAAGTAAGGCAATTAACACATCGTCATATTATGATGCATGGAGTTCGTATAATTTTTTGTTTGTGATTATGTATGGTGTAGACTCCAATTCAATATAACTTGATACCACATGAGTAGCTGAAGTAGCTTTTCAGGTAAGTGTGGCCTTCGAGTCTCACGACTCTTGGCTCAGTCTACCCCGTAAGGGATAAAGACGTGATCCTGTATCTGTATCATATGAGTAGAGATGTTGATATTGATACCCTGACGCGTATCCAGGCGTGGAGTCTCAAGGTTCATAAACAAATCGTAGACACTTTGTTTACTTTTCGACCAGTTTACTGTGGTATTTTTTTATTAACTAAGTATCTCTGTTCCACAACTGAACAAAAGCCTCCACAAATTTTCTGTGGGGTTCAAACGGCCACTTTGATGAAACGGATCAGTTTCTATTTAAAAATGAGCCTGATGTTACTATTTGAAAAGTTCATATTTAAATATTTAGGAATTGAGAAATGGATCATGATCGGTAGACTGTACGTACGTCTCCATTATCGGGCGGCTTTTTACTACGTTAAATGTATTTATTTAAGTGACAAAAATATATTTTAAAGATAACCCTTGTCTATTTAGGTAAGTAAGTAGTGATTTTATACTACCCAATGTTATTTATAGATAAAAGTTCGAGGCTTGGTAGGTATTTATCGAAAAAATTATAAATAAATATGTGTTAAGCGTTAACAGAGTATTATGGTAAGGCTTTTGATTTAAATCGATAGTATAAAAATCGCGTAGTATTTCAATAGATTTTTGATTTATTGTAATTCATGGACAAAAATCTAATCAAAGTCGTTTTTGTTGAACCATAATGATAGATTAACATCCTCTATAATTATAATTAAATTAAATATAACGCCATACGAATAAAAAATACAGATTCTTTGATGATGCTTGATTTAGTAAAGTTTATGAGAAGATAAACCTTTCGATAAACTTAAGACCGTATTATTATGAGTTTTATTCATGAGAACTGTTTAGATATACACATATTCAATCGAGTAAGAAATAATAATACACTATTTGGAATAAACTTAATTAAAATTTTGTGCAGATTCAAAGTGTATTTTTGGTTTTGTAGACAAATGAAAGTGAGAGGTGCGTACACTTTCTAATTTAACCGAAATAATGGACGACATTCATAAATTAGCATAAAATTATATAAAAAATGAGGTAACCAAAAAATAAATAAAACTTACAAGGATTGGCGAACTAAGAATGTAGATTTCGTCATGATTAGCACTGTTAAAAAAAAAACAAAACCACTAATCTACACAATAACACTCATATTTTTAAACTTTTTTATCTGTCCTTATTATTTTTTATTTTCAAATTTATTAACGGCCAGTGCGCGGTTCGCGTCGATTAGAAATTGGAGGTCACACACGTCTGCTTGGTAGTGAGACGAGAGTGTAGTGATGGGGTCTTTAGACGCTGTAAACGATAATAAACAATGGATGGTCCGAGATATTTATATTTTTCGTAGTGCATGCCAATAGCATGTAGTTATGTACCTAATTATTTTTTATGAACTTTTCACAATAACTGTTTTTTTATGATTGAGTATTATAGATTTTTTGATAAACTGTAGTGTACCTAACAAGATAAGACTTTTTATTTAGGTAGATATTAATAGTTTCTTCTGTTTTAGTTAATCTTTATACCTATATTAAATTCGAAATTGACGGACTGATTGGTAATCAAAGCAAAGACGAAACCGCCGAACGTAAAACTTTAAATTTTGCAAAGTTCCGAAATTTCATCGAAATCCGTCCAGTAGCCTGCTTGATTGGCTAACAATCGTCCACACAAATACGTGAAAACTTGCGCATTTATTATTTTTGTATGGCATATTTAGACCTGATCTGATGACGAACGAATTGTTTGATTAAATTTTTTTTTTAGATAAAAATAATCTCATTATTATGAAATTTCTTGTTGTAAAATTATTTTAATTGGGTTGAATATTAATTTATTAGTCATTCAAGTCATGTGATCAGAAAGTGTGTATGAGATCAATGAATTGCTCATAAGTAATTCTTTTTAACATACTATTTATTACATATTGTATTCTTACTTATCCATTTACAATTGTACACACAAGACTTCATTTTACCTTTCTATGCAATACATTACAATGTTATGTTATGAAATGATTACTTATTTGTAAGCAGAATTTCATCTATCATATTGTAAAAATATATTTCTCTCTCTCTCTTTCAGCCGAAAGACGTCCACTGCTGGACAAAGACCTCCCCCAAGGATCTCCACAACGACTGGTCCTGCGCTGCCAGCATCCATGCTCGTCCAGCGACCTAAAAAAAAATAAAAGAAAAACATATTTATAAGTAAATACTTATTAGTAACGAGTGTAATTGACAGATACACTATCCAAACACGGTTATAAAGAATTATTAAGAAATAAGATTTATTGATTAACACCCATATTCACAGACGTTTCCTTGACTTCAACTTGACTGACGTTTAACCGACTCGACCAATTTGGTATGGTTAGCCCATATAGGGCATGTTCTTATGTATCATAATTATTTTTCACATAACTTATTATATTTGCGTGTTTAGTAACGGGTGAACTACTGTTCCTGCAAATTGAGTCCTTATATGTCGATCCCCCGAAAATGGTAACCCAAAAATTTACTTCACAATGATAGTAACAATCACCACATATCCCATATATGTTATCTCCCATCTAATCTTTGTCATATAATATACGAAGTCATAAAATTCGAATTCAGAAAGCCTTGTAGATCAAACCACATGTCAACCCCCCGAAAATCCCCGAAAATGTTAAACAAAACCCAAAAACTTTAGATACCTAGCTCTCTCATGTATGTTTATCTTACAAGTACTCTATGTCGACAATGAGAATTAGAACAAGAATTATTCGTTTATTAATATAATATTATGATACATAAGAACTTGCCATATATGGGCTAACCATACCAAATTGGTCGAGTCGGTTAAACGTCAGTCAAGTTGAAGTCAAGGAAACGTCTGTGAATACGGGTGTAAGACCCGAAAAATTAAATTATGAAAGTGATGTTCACGCCTTCGTTTAAAGTCCATTCGTTTAAAGTTTATTCATAATAATTGTCCTATTATGTAAACGATCTTACCATGTCTTTTTATGATTTTACAACAATATAAATTAAAATAGACTTTTTAGGAAATTACTTTCGTGGTTGATAAATGTTTTACTTTAGAATGTTTAGGTTTGAACTAATATTTGATTTATTTTCAACAAAATTTATCAAAAAGTACTGTGAAGATTATTTACATAATAGGACAATTATGAATAAATGGACCATATCTCACTGAATCCTATCTCACCTATCCAATCCTACCTACACTGAATATAATAGTGGTCTAAAGCCAATTCGAAAAAATAAGATATCTTTTTTAACATATCGATGGAATATCGATTGACAAATTCCCCACAGTATCCCATCCCTATTGCAGTGAACTTTGATCCTGGGGGTCGTCCACCATTGGGTTTTGACAGTTCAGGCACGTACTTCGTTTCACAGATGGATGGATACACACCATGTACACATACAATGATTAGATGTGTGTGTATCCGTCCACACACACTATTATAAAAAACATTTGGAATGTATAGACAATACAAAAAAAAAATATATTGGCAAACTGTGCAGGGATTGCATGAGTAATTAACCGGCATTTGCCGATAAGCTCAATTTTTAGAGAAATATGTTAAAATTTTAAGATAGGTACCTACATTATCATTTCCTGAAGTCCGGGGTAATCTGTGTATATGATTCAAGTAAAATTAAATTATAATTTTGCTTTATGAAATCTTTGCCGCAATATGGCTTTATGAGAATAGTTTTATATGCCGAGTGAAATATGAAATTGTATATTTAAGTGATTCCCTATTCAGATTTACCAGAAATTGAGGGAGTTAATTTGAGAATGTTCGATTCGGGTTATCGTGAGGTATCTTTCGTTTAAACTCACATCGTTTTTTCAGATTAGATAAAATATTGAATATGTGCTTTTTTTCAAAAACAAGTACAATTTTATTACCAAAAAAAGTTTGCGAAAATAATTACATTTTTTTATTTTTTTATTTATTGCGACTAGAAAGTCGCGGTTTGCCGTGTTGACCGCTATACCACAACAATTTGTATAAAATGTTCTGTGTTACCTATTTATGAATTGTACTTACTCATTATTATTCAATACTAAGGGGTAAATATTAACAGCTGGCAACAGTGAAGGTGTCAAGAGTCAATCCATCAAAAATATGTCAAGAAAACTAAAATAAAATGATAAAGTAGGTTCCTACCAAAGAAGTTTTATACATTTTATAGGTATCTACCATAGAGCAACACAGACTAAACGCGAAAGTCCTTGTATAGTATCAACCATGGAACGAATAAGATTGTATCTAACTCTAACTCCACAGAAATAAAAATATCTACAACAATTTTTAAGCTTTTCACAAACAATTATAAATATAACAATCAATATAATCAATGTAGGTACATAAAGATCAAAAGAAGAGTTACAAAATGACTATGCGCGTTTTCTACCACAGATTTTTTTTTCTACATAATATCATAGATAATGTGCGATACTATACTTCGAGCAACAAGGACTTCCGCAGGCGGGAATCCGGGTATCCATAAAGTTATTATATTGTACCCCCATGGGTAACATAATTAGTTATACAATACCAGTAATATTCATATATTAGTTATAAAATACCTAGCGGTCACAGAAATATTTATTTTTTAGATAAAGTACTCTTTATTTAATAATTTAAGTCTGTGCTACCCACAGAAATATATATAAAAAAAAATTGTTTCTGTGGTGCTACCGGTATAATAAGTTTATGGTTGTCTGCTTTTTGTAAAAAGAAAATACTCTATTGAAAATTCTAGTTTGGAGAGATTGCAACCGGTATTTATCGTTAAAGACTTTGATTCGTGAAATATTCATGGCTGGAAATAAAATATCATCTACAAAAAAATACATTAAATTTTCAAGGAAGACACAATGATGTTTACCCTAAATTTCAGGAAAAGCGCAAAATTATTGTATAAATGTCCCCAAGTCCGAAAAATATAAATCCAATTTTTTATAAACATTTTTCGCTGCTGCCCGGTAACACTTTTATTGAATTTTGCATTCTATGTACTCTAACAGTTTTTTTCTTCTAACTAGCTTATCTAACTTTTAACTAATATTATAAATGCGAAAGTTAATTTGTTTATTTGTTTGTTACCTCTTTACGCTTTATTTACCTGACCAATTTTCCTGAAACTTCGCATACATATAGTTAGAAGACCGGTAGGACCAGAAAGACATGGTACCTTTCATCCTGGGAGCACTGTTCCCGTGGGAAATTCACGCAGGCGAAGCCGCGGGCAAAAGCTAGTAAATTATAAATGCCAAAAAAAGCAAGTAATATTTATTTGAATTATATTATATACTAGCTTTTGTACGCCGCTTCGCCCGCGTGATTTCCCACGGGAACAGTGCTTTTTCCCGGAACGAAAGGTACCATATATCCTTCTTAGATTTTCGAACTATGTGTACCTATGCGATATTTCAGGAAGATTGGTTCAGTAGATAAAGCGTGAAGAGGTAACAAACAAACAAATAATTAACAAACAAACTCACTTTCGCATTTATAATATTAGTTAGGATAGGATTAGGATTAGTTAGGATTTAGGAAGGTACGTAGTATTGGATTAGTATATTCTCTGGACAAAATTGACAAACCTACAACTTATTTCATTTGTAATGCTTGGTAATTTTTTTAAAAGAGGTTGCCACATTTGACTGACGTGATTTGACCACAGACATAAAATACTCTAAAATAAAATATATCCAAGCTTGATAATATGTCATAAAATACATTTAACCCAAAACATTTTCAAGTAGCAAAATATGTTAATGTAATTGGTTATTTACCTACATTTTACCTAGTACATTTATAAAAGATAAAAATAAACAAATATAGCTCTATTTCAAGGTGGAATGCACAGATGGAATCAAAAGCTCGATGTAACATTAAACCATTGCTTGATTCATAAAATTACAAGATTCAAGAACTGATTTATCTCCTAATTATGGTCTAAAAAGAGAAGAAAAAAGGCTTTGACTATTCTGCGTAACAAGAGATGTATACACTTATACCTATTTACTGTATATATACATCATGTTTTTAATAAATAAATATATGTAAAATATGACTTGTTATTTATTTAAGAAACCTACTATGTAACTATGATAAAAGTACAAAATATTGTGCATTGAAAGCAAATGCACGTAAGCCTTTCCTACGATAATATTTGATTTATTATATTCTTTCTGTGTAGTGATCAAGATTATGGATCAGCCACTTGTTAGGCACTATAGGCTATTTTATTTAAATTATGTACTTTCTCCACGCATTATTATAGTCAGGCGCTAGAAAGTGCTACTAGATTGACAAAAGCTTGAGAACAATGCCTTTATTTATTGATATTCTATATAAAGTACTCTCATATAGAAATCAGATATATAGTACTAATTGCATGCATCTGAGATGCTCAAAAATCCAAAAATAGATATTCTATAACGTTTAATAACGTACCTAACTCAATGATATAAACATATTAGACGTGACGTATTAGTTGGCTGTTCTCGATTACATACAATATTTTTCAATTTAGTAATTGAAACAACCAATCATAGGCCAAGAATGAAGGTTCGTTTGCTGCACGTAGTTGCTCCGCGCTATCTTGAGCTGACGGAAAAATATCATTGAAAGTGCTCGCTTTTCCGTATCTTTCGTTGTCAAAAGCAAATGACAAGCTGTCGAAAAATGCAGTTGTGTGTGTAAAATTTTCTGAGATTCCTGTGATTGGATGATCGACGATCGTTCGGAGTGGTGTGTAACTGTCTAATCGACCCGTGAGTTGAGGTTGGATGCGGTTTTGTGCTTGTGTGTATTCGGTAGGAATACACACAAGCACAAATCACGTGGTTTCACGTGTCACGTCCAGCACGTAAGGCACTTGGGAGACGACCTTCTGATCTTGCTGTACTACGTGGTACTACCGATTGGAACCAAGGATTCAATTGCTGATTCTGATTATAGTATGCGATGTCGCAGTTCATAAAGTATTTGTTTACGTTTGTCCCTGTATGCTTATTCTCTGTTTATTTATGTAACTCCGCTGATAAGTACCTTAGATCGTCGACATACAACATAGAACATGATGTATACTGTGATGATGCGAAAAATGTGTCTTATAATATGGTCTTATATAAAATTCTCTTCCGTTACTGAGTGACTGAGAGACAACGCACAGCCAACTAAACTACTAGGCGTAGGAAGCTGAAAATTGGCATGTAGGTTCCTTAGGGAGTGTAGCGGCACTAAGAGAGGATTTCCCAAAATTCCCAGGGAAACAAAGTCCCGGGTTCATGGCTAGTATACCATAATAGTGAAAAATCATTTACTACGCTAATAGTACTGCGGAGCCTCAAACGCAAGTAGTTTGACAATAAAACATGTACTGAATGTGTTGAAACTGCACGTATCTTTTAGTGCAGTCGGAAAACAGTGATAGAATTTGCCATGAATGAAACCCAGGTAATCTGCATGTCAAGTTGCCATGAATGGACCTCTATTAGGCGGTAATAGAGGCGAATTTGCTATGAATTTGGACAGGTATAATGCTGTTAACTGTATTTGGATTACTATATTTATCTACTGAATCAATCATTCTGAAATGTTGCATACACATAGAAGTACTGAGAAAGACATAAGGAAATCCTTTCATCCCGGGAAAAAGCACTGTTCCCGTAGAAAATTCACGCAGTCGTATCCGCGGGAAAAAGCCAATATATAAATAGCAAGAATACTTAGTCACCTTTATAATATTAGAAGAATTATGGATGGAAAACATATATCACACCTTTGTATTGTTATCAAGAGTTACAATTTATCGTGTTCGCAGTACACAGTTCATAGTACAGTTCATAGTGTTTGTCAGAGGAACTTTTATCGATAGAGTACCTACTAAGTACGTCTTTATCCCTTTTGGAAGAGACAAAGGTCAAAGGTACCTTATTTTCCAAATTAGCGATAGTCAAACTAAGTGTACCTAATCAAACTGATGGATTAGGTACTTACTTACTATAGTACCTACTGTAAGTAGTAGGTATACCAACTCTTATGGTGATAATGATAATAAAAGAGAGTAGCTAGATGAATTTTTGGGGGGCAGTGGGTACCGGCTGATAATTTATCAGAGAAAATCCACAATACAAAAAAAAAAAACAAATGAAAATACAAAACAAATGCACACTGTTTACGATTCAGCGAAGAGAGACGAGAGATAAAAGGAGACATGGTGTGCGATTATATGACGCCGAGTTAACTCGGTACTAACATACCAAACCCATGTATAGTTTTAAGTAATCTGTGCCCATGACCCAGGTTGACTGGTAGATAATGCCTTAGCATTATCTACCAGTGCCGTGTTTTTACTTTTGTAATTTGTACAATAAAGGTTAAATAAATAAATCATTAATATATTTTTTAGTAATTATGCGAAAAGTTTTAAATTCGAAAACTAGATCTTCTCACTTGAATTCTCCTATTAAAGGCCGAATATTTTTAAACCGACTATACAACTACATCTCTCATACGTACGTGTCATCTACTACGTATCTCTTTATAATTAGCGGTCACAACCGCAAATACCCGATACACATATCGGGAATTTGTTTAATTTGTTTTTAGGTGTATCAATTTAATAATCTCGCATTTAAATCCACGTGGATTTCGCCTTTCCGATTCCTCATTTAAACATTTCTTGTAGACTACTTCAAATCCCATAGAAACGGCGGCTACTCACAAACCGGGTAACATATTTCCTTCTTTCTCTTATCTTGTGTGTAGCATCCATGGGAAGAAGTAGATTTGTGTCAAGGGCGCCGTTCCTTTGATCCTGCCGCCCTTGGAACTTTGAACGTTTTGTGATGAGTATTCCAAAGCTTATGTTAAATTTAACAACGGATAAGATATATAAACAGACTGGGTTAACAGAAACCTAACCGCTTTTCTACTTGATGATATAATTTTCGAGTATGTTGTAGATATCATTGGTGCGATGTCAAATTGCGTTTCAATATTATGACAAATTCTCTCAATTCGGCTAAATGCATCCGACATGGCTTGACGAGTACCTAGCGACAGCAGTGGTCGATGAATATGACCAAACACGACTCAGATTGATCTACAGACTCAAAGATACAATAGGGGACCGGACAACTTTTTTTTTTGATGCTTCTTTGGAATATCTCACAATAATAGAACCATCCTTAAAAGAATTACATCAATAAACAAAGTATTTCCCAAGATATAGCAAAAAACAATTCACATTTTTAAGCGATGTTTGGACGATACCAAAACGCCTCTAACTAAACGTGCATTCATATGACGTCACGCGTAGAAAATGGACTTTCCTAAAAAGTTTGAACTCTAATAAATTAGCTCAGGAGAATAAACTCGTGCTGAAAAATCGCAAAATGTGTTTAATTATATGTACTCTATCATAAAAATACATATTTTTAACAATTCTCATACCTTGGCCGGTCCCCTATTGTTGCCAGTTTAATCGCCTATCCGAGATAATCCGTATATTCGGAGATATCTGTTGAGGTTATAAGACACACACATAACAATATATTAGGTAACACTCACAAATAAAAAATCTCCTCGAACGCGCCGCATCAAGGCAGTGTGCCCAGGATACTCGAAGCATTACTCCGCTGAACTGCGAGGCTTATGCGCTGAACAAAAAAGACGCCAGCTGTTGAGGTATACAAAAAGACACCTGTACATGGCTTTTACATCACTTGCGATAGCAAAAGAGATTATGGGCCAGAATAACATAAATTTCTAACCCGTTACTAGAATTAGAAGACTCTTTCAAGAAACAAGATTTCTTTTAAATCAAGTAATGCCGCGGGCGAAAGCTATCTTTTAAATGAGGAGCCAAGTTAATGTCACTTTGTCCTGAGTGTCATGTTACTGAAAGCTCGAGTTGGCGCGACACGACAAAGCTTTCATCATTATGTCGAGCTTCTCAAAATAACGTGATTGCGTTTCAATATTATGACAATGATAAGGAGATTAGAGCATTGCAATTTAAATCAATATACTTTTCTAAAATATACTAGCTGTTGCCCGCGGTTTCGCCCGCGTGAGTTTCGTTTAGATAACAAATCTTTTTGTGTTCCAAACTGTACTAACCTAAACTCCAGTAGTCAAAATTTCAGCTATTTGGTTATCCCGTGTCCCACGGGAATATATTAGGTACTCGTAGTACAGTCGCGGTATTAAAATAAATCAAAAGTGATATTTCATTCAATAAACGATCTTCGTCTACAATTTCCCGTGTACTACCACGCTGCCACCCCGAGTCCCTCTTCAGTAGAAAATGCTCATTAGGTTGAGCGACTTTTGCTAAGGCCCAATTTCCATTTATTTTATAGAGTAGCTGGTCTCTTGGAGTTCTTCATCAGATGTTCCATAATCTTCAATTTTTATACATCAGCAAAAAATGCTCATCAGGTTGAACGACTTTTGCTAAGGCGCCATGTCCGTAGGTGTATGTAATAGTGTCAAAAATAATGTACAGATAAAATATTTTTACTGTTTTATTATATGTATAGACATATGAGAATATAAAAAAGCCCTTCTGGTATGTTAGGCGACCTAGACTGTTTCATGAGTTTCTATCGGCATTTCTTCTCAGCAATGGTCGTTCCGAAATGCTAGTAGTTTGTAGCTTTGAGATTTATAATACAATATGATGAATATGATGATGATGAAGTGCCTTACAGGCACAGGCACAAGCCAAGTTACAAAAAAGTGTTTTTGACTATGCTTTACAAAACTACTATACATACAAACTCTTTTTTAATATCATTTCATATTTAAGGTCTACAAAATAATACACAATTTCCCACCCCTTTAAACACTACCGGAGCGTATGCTATAAATTTTTTATGCTATCCGTCCCATTTAATAAACACGCCGCCGGGGCCGTTGGTAATTTTTTTTTTCCAACGGCCCCGTCAACGAAAAATCCGGGCCCGCCGGGGCAGTTGGAATTTTTTTTTCCAACGGCCCCGTCACCGGGGCCGTCCCGCCGGGGCCGTTGGGAGTCACTCATCATCGCTATAGAATTTCTTACAGAGTACGACAAAAAGGTATTTGATCCGAAAATCCAATCCCAAAATATTTTGCGTCGCATTCCACACATAGCTTTGTTGACATTTTCAGTGTAAAAACACAAAAATACTCTGTGTATTATACGATCGTACAATACGTTTTTCCGATTTCACGTCTCAATCAACACAAAAACTTAGCTCGCTGTTTCTATTTATTTTTGTTTTTGTTTGCATTCAAAATAGAATTCGGAAGGTAAAATGGTTCCTTTTAATAGAGGTAACTGACTTTTAGTTTTCATGGAATTAAAAATCTAGTTTAAATACTTTTTTTAGTTTTTCATCTTCCTTCTATATTTAAATGATATATCTAATTAGTGTGATTTATAATTGTATTTGTAACATTTCAAAATAAAGTTTAAATTTTAATTTCTTTCGAAGAATTCGGTTAGCAAAACTTTTCAGTGTCCCTGTATTTATTTACCTTGTCGTTCGTATGAATTACCAGGCAGGAAGGACACCATGATGTATGCCTTTATAAAAAAACCATGGCATAGGTATACCTAATATGTAATACCTATGTTTTTTTTTTAATTACCTTATGGAATTGGATATTATATGGAGGATCAACTTTACCTGTGAAATTTGTCTTAGGATTAGGATGTAAAAACAAATCAAAGACAAATTTCACAGGTAAAGTTAATAATATTATAAATGCGAATGTGAGTTTGTTTGTTTATTTATTTTTTGTTTGTTACCTCTTCCCGCTTTATCTACTGAACCAATCGTTCTGGAATTTCGCATACACATAGTTAGAAGTACTGAGAAGGACAAAGGGTACTTTTCATCTCGGGAAAAAAACACTATTCCCGTGGGAAATTCACGCGGGCGAAGCCGCGGGCAAAAGCCGGTGTTCAATATATTTCATTTTTGTACAATTTGTTAAAGCGATTATTCTGTAAATTATGTAAGACAGACTAGAAATTCCCCTCCGAGTTTATTGACTGAATATTTGAATACAATACTGAACTTTATTACTCATAAATCTATATAAGAGGAGCATTGTCTATTCGGTCGTATATCGTCTCGATTTGTGATTATGTCTGCATTGAAAACGGAAACGGATATTTGGTACTTAAAGGGGAATAACCTAGAATGTACTAGTTATGTCCCACGGCTTTGATTTTCCTACGAGAATTTTAGGATGAAGAGGTAACTATGTGTTTCTTTATTTCTTTAAAATTAGGAACTTGTTGCAGTCTTGTCCTTCTCAGTACTTTTAACTAACGAAATTTCAGAACGATTGGTTCAGTAGATAAAGCGTGAAGAGGTAACAAGCAACTCACTTTCGCATTTATAATATTAGTTAGGATGTAAGGACAAATCAAAGACAAATTTCACAGGTAAAGTTGATCCCAAAGTGAGTTTCCTCCATATCATATCCAATCCATCCATAATATTCCTAATTTAAAAAATAACAGCTGCTTATCTTCCCGCGCAGATTGTTAAAGGCAATCGAGGGAAAGGGCTTTAAACTGGGGATTCCTCCACTCATAGGCGATGGGCTAGCAACCTGTCACTAAACCTGAATCTCCATTCCGTCAGAGAGCCAACTATTCAGCTAAGCGCGGCTTTCAAGTCCCACGCTCTGTCTACCCCGTAAGGGATAAAGGCGTGATTCTATGTATGTATGTAAAAAAACAGAAATACTTATACAGGGTTATTTTTAATTTATTAACAACCTTCCTAGGGGTATACTCATGAATATTAACATCTTTTTGTATAGGACCGACACTGAAATCTCAAAAAAAAAATCAGCTGTCCCATATATTTTGGGCGAGTAGATATTGCAAAATGTATGGAACAGCTGTTTTTTTTTTTTGAGATTCAGAGTCGGTCCCATACAAAATGATGTTTATATTATTATTTATGGGTACTTTCACCCCTAGGAAGGTTGTTAGTAAATTAATATTAACCCTGAATATGCCTGTTTTTCATAGAGGCTTACATCATAGTGTCCTGGCTGGTAATTCATACGAACGACAAGGTAAATAAATACAGGGTACAGTGAAAAGTTTTGCTAACCGAATTCTTCGAAATAAATAAAAATAAGTATTTAAACTAGATTTTTAATTCCATGAAAATTAAAAGTCAGTTACCTCTATTAAAAGGAACCATTCCACCCTCCGAATTCTATTTTGAATACAAACAAAAACAAAAATAAATAGAAACAAGACTGCATTTGCACTGACAGTTGCCCAAGGCGTGCAGTGAGCTAAGGTTACATTAATAAATGGATAAATAATATATACAAACATTAACAAATAGTCTTAAATTAGTATTAAAAATATCCACATATGGTGATTGAGCAACCAGGGCGTTGAGCAGAGATACAGCTAGATTAGTGGGTGCGTACAGTGTTACTCTTTGTTTCTTTAAAACAGAATTCAGCGATTTCTGTTTGTACGTTTTGAAAGAAAGACCGACTTTTAGATCAAAAAAGATCCCTCTAAATAAACTTTCGCCTTTATATCACTTAGAAAAGTAAACAAAGTAAAAAAATATTTACTTTTGCAAAGAAATTCTCAGACGAAATACATCCATTATGTCTGAGAAAGGATGATCATTGAAGTCGCCATTTCAACTCTCTTCAATCCAGTATAAATCCAAAAAAATATTAGGTACTGCACACGAAATGGCAGCTATACATCAAAATGGTGTTTTTAAGTGCAGCTATTATTCAGACGCAATATGAATGAGAAGCGAGTACGCCCAGCACTAACATGCATGCGCAAGAAAAAGTATTTGCCATGAATTATTCCGACAAAAAAGTACCTACGCCTTATTTTTTGACGAAAATGTTTCTGTTGTGAAAACTACACGAATTTTAGGAAAGTTAGCGGATATACAGACATGGAAAGCAATTTTGTTTTATACTATGTATTGATTACACATATAAACATTCGCATTCAAAGTACATTACTACGTGGTAGGATAACCTACAAACGTCTGAGCATCTGTTTCAATTAAGTGAAGCCGGGAGAAAATTAGAAAGTATTGCACTGTTTATTTGCTGAAGCCATTTACTTCTGGCTTCGGGTAATTGTGGATAGCCTGTGTTGATCAATTGTGACCTTTACGTAGGCTCCAATTCGTGTTTTTAATTGAAAAATAGGCTGAAAATCTTAATAGACCTAGTTAAGCTATCAACAAAGAAAAATGAACATCATAGAATTTAAGAGCGGGGCTCTTGTCGGTGGAGTTCCTTCCATTTTTCTCTTTCCATTAAATCTTTCACTTCTTCATAATTATACCTATACATAAAGAAAATATAACCCTTTTTTTACAGGAATATGATAAAAGAAATGATCGAGTAACATATAAATGATGTTAAAACTAAAAAGTACATCTATCAATGCCAATAATAGTTAAAATGATGGCTTTAGATGACTTTATACGACTTAAGTGGCAGTGGGCGGGGCACATAGCTCGTAGAACAGATAGCCGTTGGGGCAGAAAAGTTCTCGAGTGGCGACCACGAACCGGAAAACGTAGTGTTGGCAGGCCTCCCACTCGGTGGACCGACGATCTGGTGAAGGTCGCGGGATGCGCATGGATGCGGGCAGCGCAGGACCGATCGTTATGGAAATCCTTGGGGGAGGCCTTTGTCCAGCAGTGGACGTCTTTCGGCTGAGAGAGAGATACGACTTTTATGGCATTCCATTATATTTTTTCTGAATTGAATTTCACTCGTCACTAAAGCAAGTAGTTTCCTTATAACTAACTTGTGACTAAGTAAAATAAATAAAGATACGCCTACGATGGTCAATCTTTCTGACGTTTAATTAAGCAGAATACCGAAACACATGTAACTAACTAATATTTTCTTTATTGTGATGCGCGACAGATAAATGACTACCATTTTCTCATCATGTCTTTGACAAATAGTGACTACTTCCACACTAATGGACCCTGAAGAGATACGAGGTACTCCCGAAACAAAATCTGGACATTAGAATATATATTTGTCAAATACATATAAAAGTATATTATTAATGTCTATTTTACGCCTGTTTTCCTGTCGCTTCAGAAAGGACGAGGGTGAAGAAAAACTAACAAAAGAGAAGTGCGGCGCAAAAAAGTTCAAAGCTTTGTATTCAAACATTCCTTATTTTTTTAGAGCCAGAGAAATAAATCAAAAAGACTTATCCTTTCGCTATCAAATGGTGTTAAAATGTTTATATCATAGTTTTAAACAAACCTTATTGATTATTTCTTAATCTGCTTGCTCGCGGCGCAAGTTGAGCTTTTCTTTGAAAAACAGATTTTTGAGATCAAAATCATCATGTATCGGCAAGCTACCTACTAAACGAGATGAAGTCGGTGCCAAATTAAAAATTAAATAATCTAAATTAAGATTAGAATCTGAATTAAGATTAGATTACCCGTGTGGTTCCCGGGTTATAATAGGACCACTCCATCTCATTCCATGGATGTCGTAAGAGGCGACTAAGGGAAATGCTTCCGATGGGCAGCAGCGTCGGAAGCTCACAAAGCAAAAAAAAACTGCGCTCGCCAACCCGCCTGCCAAGCGTGGTGAGTATGGCAAATCCCCCCAAAATCTTGGGGAGACCTTTATCCAGCAGTGGATATTTTGCGGTTGTAATGATGATGATGAAGATTAGAATCATGTAGTATAAATAAAATGCCTAACTAAACAATTACATAATATCCTTACTCCTGCACTTTGCACCGACTTCACCTCGTTCAGTAGGTAGCATGCCAATACATTTCATGATTTTTAGTTTTTTATTAGAAGTCGGTTCATTTTTTGGATTTTTTTGTTATTATACTTAAGTTTCGTATTAAACCTAGAACGTTGAGATTTTTTGCGCAATACCTAAATTTGCATAATATTTATTTCAGTTTCCAATATTTCATGTTTTTGCAACATATCTATCTACCTTTAGTACTAGTACATAATATCTCGATGTTTAGTACATAATATCTCGATGACCTACCTCAAGGATTTTTACATAATAAGAAGTATGCCAAATGGCTTTTGACTGTAGCCAAACCATAGACACAGAAAAAATTTCAATTACTTTTTTTTTTCTAACTCTATGGTCCAAACCCTTTTCTCTTCATAAAATATTAGTGGAGATTAGACTACAGAAACTATGCGCTAAAGAGGCGGTCCCTCGCAAGTATCTAATTAAGGCGAGCTTGGTTGGCTAGAGGTCGAGATGAGCAGCAGGCCACAGTTAATCAGCCCTGTCCTTAAGCTGCTCAGCTTATAAGGGTGCTTATGCATTGGCGAGTTGAAGTAAGAAAAAATATCATTAGTTGAAGCATCTGTGCTCAGCATCATTAGCCATTTTAAATGTTGGGCAGAACCTTCCTTATCATCACACAAAATTATTTCACCAACAGAAAGCTACATTATCCCAGGATGAGCCATGTACCACGTGGGCCTAATACGGTTTGGTGGGTTTTTATAAGTGCAAAAACAATCGGCACCAAGCCATAACGTGCCTTCTGAAGCAGTGTCTGTGCTGTTAATTTATTAATTGAAGGTTGTGGTTGTGGCACAACATGGGCACAACTGTCGTTAGTTTTTAAAATCGTTGCAGAGAATAGACACGCAAAGAAGAATAAAAAGAAGTTGAAGTGAGTGACTAGCTGCGCAGCGGGGTTCCGCATCCGTGGGTATTTTGGGGAGCCAAAATTTAAATTTTGCTAAAAAAGCTGAAGCAGACCCCTGTGGTCGGACAGTCCCAGATTCAAATCCTCTCTTACCTTATGAGTTTGTATGCCATTCTGACGTATGTAGGAAAGTTGTCATAGACCACTCGGACGGTCCCAGATTCAAATCCTCTTTTACCTTATGAGTTTGTATGCCATTCTGACGTATGTAGGGCAGTTTTCATAGACCACTCGGACGGTCCCACATTCAAATCCTCTCTTACCTTATGAGTTTGTATGCCATTCTGACTTATGTAGGGCAGTTTTCATAGACCACTCGGACGGTCCCAGATTCAAATCCTCTCTTACCTTATGAGTTTGTATGCCATTCTGACTTATGTAGGAAGCTAAGAAGCTTCAGAGTCCATGTGGCTTATAACAGATGATGACAAACAATGCGTATATGCGAAGGTCTACCACTTCTATGGTCTTATATATTATTTAGATTTCTGTATATCTACGCGTCCAACTTTTTGCGCCAATGTAACATCCTCCCAAGTCTTAATTAATGTCCTTGAAAACTCGCCGTTAGCGTCCTCAGGAAGTTTTTGGGAGATGAAGATAACAACTTTTGCCCATCACGCTGAAGATGCGGCAATTTGTTTACCAACTAGCGGTGCTCTGGGGTTTTGCTCCTGTAGGAATTTCTGGGCTCTAGATAAACATGAACGTGGCTATCCTCATTATTACATATTTAGGAATTATGTTCTTGTCAGTGGAGCATCCTCCATTTGCATCTATTTTCTGCAAGAGCTAGAAGAGGGAAAGGGAAGCCAAGAAGGCAATTTATAGACCAAATAAGAGAACGTGGTTATCAATCAATCCAAAAATCGCCCGCTGCGTTTGTCTATCTGTTCTCGACAAACTCAATAACTACTGAACGGATTTTTATACGTTTTTCGCCAATGGACGGGGTGGGTCATGAGGAAGGTTTTGGTGTTTAAAATCTGCGGTTGTAGCCGGAGGCAAAAGCTAGTCAATCAATATAATCATTATCAATAGAACTCATACTGCCGCACTCAGAGACATTAATTAATTAAGTACTAATGAGTATTTAACTAATTACAATATAACAATACCCGGGAACCCGCCATACATCTATCACAAGTGTCAATGTCAAACTAACAGTCTAACTTTGAATATCAAAAATAGTCAAAATCTCTCATTAAAAATCTTAAGTAAGGGTCATCACGCCATTAAAGTTAATTGTCATTATGCGGTGCTACTGAGTGGCAACTATTTCAAATCTATACTAAGGAGTAGCTTAAGTAATCGTTAAACGACTCTTAGTGCGGCAGATAATGTACTAACATTATCTGTAAACTTATGCTATGAAATAGGTAGGAATTATTACAAAATGTATTGTGGAAGCCATTTCTGCACCATCCCCCGGGCTATATGGCAGCAATGGCCTGCGTAAACACAGTCTGACATCATGCGCAAGATGCTGTGTTGCTCTCCCGCACTCGGCGCACCAGGGACGCATAATGTCCCTCATACATTTTATCTTTTGCAGAAAAAATTTCATAAAAATTTACTGTTTTAACTATGTATACTGTTATAACTAATTTTATTTAAACAATGCAAATATGCATTTAAACAATAGTTTAAATCTGAAGTTCCAGAGATTGGAGCGTTGAAACAAACTCTTCGGCTTATCATTTTCGCTTCGAGTCGAAATATCAAGTCGGATACAGTTACAGTATCACGTCTTTTTCTTGTACGGCCTAGACAGAGCCAAGAGTCTGGAGACTCAAAGACTGCGCTTTTTCGCGCGTGGAAATTCCTTTCTTGTAAACATAAGACCGTGTTTTTTTTTAAATTTCTATTTCTTTATATACGCGAGTGTTCTAATAAACCTTATCCCGTCACATCTCAGCCAAACGACTTTTTTTGGAAAACGACAAAGAGCCGATAAAAACGTGCAACTGCGTCGTCGCCATTTTACGATTGACGCCATATTGCCGGCGTTTTATTTCAATGCATGTTTTATGTCGTCAGGCGTGAGGACGACTATTACTTGGGCCGTTTGCTGAAGATGACAGCTTAATTTGATGGCACACTTAGAGCTCAACGTTTTGACAATTTTGAGGACTTTGGCATCAAAATTTAGAGATCATAGTGTGTTTTTTCGGGTTAGAAACGTTATGACTACATCTCGATTAGACATTGTGTTGGGAGATGCCGAGAAAAATGAATCAGGTATTATGTGATTGTAGAGCTGTCCAATCTATGACTCGTCTTTTATCGTGTCCCAATTTCCCTTCTTCCTCTACAATAGATCAATGATTGGATTGTTGACATGGCCAAATATTGATTCTGATAAAGATATCTTTAGCCATTTCTACTCTAGGTGATAATGATTAAATAGATTCAATTAAGATCGTAAAAGAGCAATTATGTACTTAGCTAAAAGAATCAGTACTCAGACTAAAATGTGATGGGTAGATTAAGTTTGGAAATAACCTCTAACGGAAATATTATTAGTAAACTCACGAGTCTAACAACAAGGTAATCTGTAAAAGATATTCAAAACAAATAATCCAGGAAGGCGTGCTCCATATTAGCATATTTTTCATATAATCCCTTCGCTGGTGTAATTAGGAGGTTGGATAAAGGAGAAATGGCGGGAAAGCACCATTCTCCTCATTAGTAGGCACGGGCGCAGGTCGATTTTGGGCCAGTCATGACAATTACACAGGTTTTGGCCCATAGAGTAAATAAATGACAGATAGTCAAATAGATTTATACGCTTATGAACATACCAATTACTATACTTAACTTGTGCCAGTTGTGCCCCGGGGCTGTTCCCACGTGGGTGGGAATTTTCGATGGAATTACTTTTTCAAGCCAAAAGGAAAGGCGTCCTGAAATGCGCGTCATTCACCAGGACCCCTCAGCCCATGATGCGCTGATATTCAGGAAAAATCACGAGGAAAAATAAATCGAAGTGTTTTCCGACATTTCATTCGGCCTTCTATTCCATATAATGTACTCCATACTAGGTACTCCCTATAATGTGTATGTTGAGTTCATCTGTTTATGGTTAGTCTATGATATGCTCATTTGGAATGCGCTGGAGAGCAGTCGATAAGTACCACGACGTAAACGTTCGTGACATTTTTATGGGTAGCGGCATAATTTAGTCCAAATTCGCGAGAGATGGAACACCACGCGTTTTTCTAGAGCAATGTTTTTGCACTAGAAAACTGTAGTTGCACATTGTTCTATCTTTTTATAGTCCATGCAGGTATTTCCAGATGATCGATATGGCCGAGTGCCGGGGAAGCAAGTGGTGATCAAAAACTACATTATTCTTGATTCGTGTACAAAATCTTGTCGCTTGAATAGGTTTTCAAACACAGCAGGACACTTAACCACTCGACCTCCACCAGTTTTGTGTTTTGTCGATCCATAGTACAGATAAAAAATATCCATTCGTACAGAGTGAATTCTAACTTATTGGCACCCGTCCTACTAAAAGTTTGTTTGTAATAATATCTTTATTGTAGGATACATAGTAAAAAAAAGGTAAATATACAATTAAAGGAAAAAGTTGTTCATAATCATGAGTAACTTCTTTCACCCATGGGACACCGAAATGTAAAATGAAAGTACATATAACAAATTTTTGTATAGGACCGACTCTGTCGCCATTTTCGCCTAGCTCAAGATGTATGCAAATAACATAAAATCTTATAAAAAATACAGAACATATAAGAAGAGGTGAAGGCATTGGGGAATCGTTAGGTTTTTTCTTACGAACTAAATATATAACATTGTCAGCAAGTCCCAATCTATATCTTTCCGTCCCATTTACCGGAGCCTACTGGGAGTCGAAGTGAAAAGATAAATTTTTCCTTTTTGTAGGAACCTTTGTGTATAAATAATATGAAATATTATGGAACTAGCTGTTGCCCGCGGCTTCGCCCGCGTGATTTCGCTTAGATGAAAAATCATTTTGTGTTCCAAACCGTTTCTGATCTTCGATCTTTTTTTTATACGTCTACAGAAAATGCTTATCAGATTAATCAAGTTTTGCTAAGGCGCCATTTCCATATGATATAGTGTAGCTGGTCTCTTGGAGTTATTCATCAGATGTTCCAGATCTTCAATTTTTATACGTCAGCAGAAAATGCTCATCAGGTTGAACGATTTTTGCTAAGGCGCCATTTGCATACCTATATGTTATAGTGTAGCTGGTCTCTTGGAGCTTTTCATCAGATGTTCCAGATCTTTAATTTTTATACGTCAGCAGCAAATGCTCATCAGGTTGAACGACTTTTGTTAAGGCAACTATAAGAAATATGTATTTCTTATAGTTTAACTGTTCTGTTTTGGTTCTTCATCAGGTGTTCCATTTTTCAAAATCAATTATAGCCTAAATGTTGCCCAGGCTTAATAGCTATACAACAAAAAAAGTTTCATTCAAATCGGTTCAGTACTTTCGGAGATTAGCGTGATCATACATACAGACAGACAGACAAAAAAAAACTATTATTCTTTTTAAGTGTCCCTCTATCCATTTCAGTCAAAAATACAAAATGTACAGACAAAATATTTTTACTCTCTTATTTGTATGTATAGATATACCTAGCTGTCGCCTGCCCATTTGAGAACTTTTGTGCATTCAGATTTTTTGGAATTACATGTCATCATTTATTTGTATGCTAAACAATGTAAAAGCCTTTCAAAAACATGTAAATACGAGTATAATAAGGAAATTCGCTATTTGCATAAAATTGAATGATGACTGGCGGTTTCGTCTTTGCGTTTTAATATACAGACACGAAACCGATGAACGTAAAAACTTGAAATGGAAAGAGGTTATTTATACAGCGTAAGTGAACACTAAGAAAGCACATCAAATTCGGTACAGCGGCTTAGCTCTGAAAGCGTAATCAACAGACTTTTGCATTTCTATAGTATTAATTGACGACCTCCGTGGCCTAACGGTTATCACGCCAGACTGCCACACCGGAGGTCCCAGGTTCGATCCCCGGTCAGGTCAAGATGGAAAATGATCTTTTTCAGATTGGCCTGGGTCTTGGATGTTTATCTATATATGTATTTGTCATAAAATATAGTATCGTTGAGTAAGTATCCCATAACACAAGTCCCGAACTTACTTTGGGGCTAACTCAATCTGTGTGATTTGTCCGTATATATTTATTATTTATTTAATATGGATGAATTAAACAGATTTTTCCTAAATGATTTCGCAACACTGTGTTACGAAAGTTTTACAAAATGTCGTAGTTGGCAAATGCAAACCATTAATCAAGGGCTAAAGGCGTAAACTTCCTTGGAAGTGGGGCTCCACAATAGGCGATAATACCTCGTTGCTCATATATATGACTGTGTATCATTGTATTTATATCATAGAAGTAGATTTTTTTTAAATTTTGCTTATAGATACGGAACAGTGCTTTTTCCCGGGATGAAAGGTACCCTATGTCCTTCTCCGTACTTCCAGCTATATGTATGCGAAATTTCAGGTAGATTGGTTCAGTAGATAAAGCGTGAAGAGGTAACAAACAAACCAACAAACAAACTCACTTCCGCATTAGGTAACCGCATATGTTTGTGGCCTGAAACATAGAGTCGTTTGCGCTGAAATCCCTCACGCTGCAACTGACGCGCAAAAATGTCTAACTACCTCAAAGTTGCAGACAGTCGTGATTTATTATACACTAAATGCGCCCCGGGGTTTTGCTGTCGTGAGAATTTCGGGATGGAATAGTTTATTCAGGTAATTTCTTTTCATGTATGTCAAGTTATCCTGCAAGGAATTTCTTTTCAATGAGGGATTTTCCGAAATCCAAATAAAAAAAAAAATAGTTTCAGATGAAATGTAAAAGGCGAGACCATTCAAAAAGCAAAAATGCACGGTATTGGCATAAAAAAAAAGTAATAAAAAAACATCTAAAAAGTATCAATATTAAGATCAATTTGTATAGATCAATATTGTGATTTGTGCAACTGTCAAACTGTTATGTGATTTTTTTTCTGCTTCTGGCTGACAATAAAAAGCGCACAATATAGGTACAGCCATCGGCTCTGTTGAGACTTGTTTATACTGATTTTTTTTCTTAATTTAGCTGTCAGAAAAATCGCTCATTATCAAGAGATCGGATCCGGTAGTGCGCTATTGAATGAATGAATGAAATAATATTTATTCAAGTAACCAGGACTCATAATGTTAGTAAACTTATGCTATGTTAGTAGGAATTATTTACAAAATTTATTGCGGAGGCCACTCCTGCTATTGTACAACCTTTGTTTCCTATAACACCGTAATTGAATGATTAATAATATTACTTGACTCAACGCCCTGCTTTTCTCCAAATTCACCAGGCTCGTCCTGAGAATTCCAATTGGAAAAACAACAAAAATAATAATATTCTTTATTCAATCAACAAAAGGATCATTACAATTTTACAAAATTAAGTGACGATTTTGCAATGATACACTCTATATTTATGCACACCATACCTGGGGGCCGATTCTTCTAATTACAAATGTAGATGTCGTGTCTTAATTGTGTCTCGAGAGCCAAAGAAATTAAACTAAAGCGTCAAGACCTCTGTAAGACTTCTATGTTTTATTACGATTTCTTTGGCTTTTGAGATACAACTGAGGCACGGTATTTACGTTTGTAATTTAGTAGAATTAAGGGCCTGTTGTCATGTCATTTTGGTGCGTCGATAGTAGTATCGAGGCACCAAAATGACACCGCTACAGATGGTGCCACAGTACATTCAACTGCACAAGTCTTGCGTGCTTATATCTAGCGTGGATCTATCGTTGGCGGATTTCCAGTAATTTTGTGTAAGTTAACATGCTGTTGACGGTACTCGCAGTGCTCAAATTATGACGCACCGCATATCACGCATTGCAGTATACACTGCCGTGCCGTCTCGGCCTGGCTCTGGTTTTATTTACATCACTACACTGCGACCAAATTACATCTGTTGAAAGTCATCAATTTGGGGTTTGAGGGCTAAAATTAAATAGGAATTGACCTTTGATCGAAATGTCCCAAGTTCGAATCCTACACCTGGTACTGTTACACAGGCCTAAACAGATATGCCACTCTTCTACAATTTATATTGTAAAAATGATTCTTCTTTTTATACCATTGGAGAAAATAAATACTTAATTTAAAATAAAAGGGATTTGAAGATTTTACTATGGAGCGTGACATACCTACTGCCGCCATTTTGTTTTTTTTTTTTCGAAATCGCGGCCAGTCATGAAACCTTTATAAATCGATAGCTGACATCAACACCAATAAAAAATGTTAACACAACAACCCTCGTAAATTGTCAGGTTTCCGAAATAATTAAGGACGTCCATAATGTAAGCAATGTAAGCTATTCTTCTTTTTATACCATTGAAGAAAATAAACACTTACTTTCAAAATTATTCTTCTTGTTGTACCATAGGAGAAAATAAATACTATAGTATTTATTTTCTCCTATGGTGTAAAAAAATTAAAGTAAAAAGTGAAGTATACTTCACTTTTTATTTTAATTTTTTTACACCTCGTGGAAGTAAACTTACATTGTTAGAACCAACAGTAGAACCTCTTGGAACAGAGGCCTCCTCGTGTCTCGTGAGTTCTTGCCATTCACTGCCCGTGGTCCTTTGTTCTTTTAAGCTGGTCTAGGAGTAAAGTCAGGGTCCTTAATTGTCACTATTTATAAGCAAAGACCTGTATCATACATTAAGGAAGCAATAAACGATTTGGTTGATTGATTGATTGATTGAAAAAATACACAAAATGTGCCAGTCGCTTCGCAGATTGTAAAAGTCAATCGAAGGAAAGGGCTTTCAACTGGGTATTTCTCCTCTCATAGGCGATGAGCTAGCAACCTGTCTCTATATCTGAATCTCCATATCATCATCAAGCGGCCTATTCAGCTAAGCGTGGTCTTCGAGTCTTATGACTCCAAGATCCAAGAATCCGAGGACTGACAGATCCAAAATACCCTGTAAAAGATAAAGACATGATGCTGTCTGCATCTGTAACCAAACTTAAAAGAATCTCTCTCTCTCAGCCGAAAGACGTCCACTGCTGGACAAAGGCCTTCCCCAAGGATTTCCATAACGACCGGTCCTGCTTAAAAGAATACTTCGCGAGAAAACCTCTAATTGATTTATCATCAAAAACTGTGTAAGAGCAAATGGCAAACCATTCCTTTTTCATTTGTAATTCATTTTTATTGTATTTCATTTTTTTCATGTGTTTAACTCTATATCATACCACGAATCAAAATGAACTCTATGTTCCCAACATAAATCAAATTGTTTTGATTGTGTTAAAACAAGCAGTCTAGACTAAATGGTAACAGCTGTTGTCATAAAATATAAAACGGACTTTTCTGTTCGGTTATAGCCAGGGTTGCCACAAAAACTTAAGATCAAGGGTTGAGCACTGGAGTTCTCAAACTTATGAAGGCATTTGCCTTTTAAATGTTATATTTTGTCGCATTGAAGGGTTTTGGGTGAAATTGTGTGAAGGACAGGAATACTAAGCAGGGTTATCGGTAGCTCAAACTAAAGGGATGGCAGCCGCGGGGTTAAACACTGAGGTCGTGATGTGTTTGGGTTAGAATCAATTCTAAATTTTGTAAGAAAAATATTCTAATCGCGAAAGTTTGAATTTGAGTATGTTTGCTACTCAATCACAAAAAATCTACTGTACGGATTTTGATAAATTTTGTCCACGGGTAGAAAATTACCGGAAATAGCACTTGTCATCCCAAAATTCCAACAGAAGAAGGGACCCGGGGCGCGGCTAGTCATAAATATTTACATATCATGGACACGCTTTTCATCCAAAAGGAGCTATGCGGGAACAAACATAGAAAAAAAATAGCCGACTTGAGAACCTCCTCTTTTTGGTTTTTGAAATCGGTTGAAAAAGAACTGATGTCGAGGAATATAAAAGGTGTGCACAAGTACATTTTAAATGTAGCAAAACACGTCGAGTGTGAACACATGACGCGTATTTTCATTGTTCAAGTTTTCAGTGTGTTTTTAATGTGTAAGGCACCAAACACACGAGCAGCATTTTGCTGTCGACCACCCAACTGCATGCTGTCGACGCAGCAAACTGCATGCTGCCGATGCAGCAAACTTCAGCAGTCGACTAACACCGGCAGCTCCAACTTCACGTCGGCGTTAGCGTCGACAATGGTGACAGCTAGCCGCAGCAAGCTATTTGCAGTCGACTGATGAAACTGCGCGCGACGTGAAGTTGAAGCTGCCGCTGTGAGTCTACTGCTGCATTTTGCTGCGTCGATAGTATGCAGTTGGGTGGTCGACAGCAAAATGCTGCTCGTGTGTTTGGTGCTTTAGTGAATATGTATGTATGTATTAACTTTTATACCTGTATAAAGGTTTAAGGTCTACGAGAGTCGGCAACCAATCTCGTCCAATATTTAGCTGTTACCTCTGTATAACTCGTTTAATCGGTCGGGTTTTATAGCGAGGGAAAATTGCATCGGGTTACTGCGGCGCTATCGAATCGGGAGTTATCGCGCTGAGGTCGAGGTCGGCATTGATTGAATTCTAGAAAAAAATTACAGTGTGCCAACAAGAACTGTGACAAGAATGTTGTCAGCATTTCACCGCTGAATTGCGAGATTAATTAGCTGACCCAACTTGTTAACTACTTACTACTTCTACGAGCAATAAAATATGTTACTTATCTTTGAAAGAAAAGCACACTTTTCTGATGGAAATATATAATTATATACTTCTATTTCTTTGCGTGTCGGTGCTCTCCAACGATTTTAAATTTTCCAATCAGTAGCAGGTTTCCTTGCGACAATAGTAGTCAACTATGTATGATACGAAACTCTATATTAACAGTACAAGCTGCTTTTCTTTTATCATGTCATAATTGTATATTTATTCCGTAAAAACAATATCAATATTGTATGTACCAAATGCTTAAAATAGAAAAGCAATGTTGCAATTTACATAGCCAAGCTTTTGCGGCTATTTCTCAGAATGTTTGAAATAGCGACGGCGACATCCAAAATCGATAGTCATCTTTAAATCATAACATTCATAACCATTTGCGAGAAGGCTTTGTAGTGACACGTCAATGCAATACATCTTGGAAACACATTCGAATGTATTATTTCTATTTTTATCCATTTTTAGGGTTCCGCTCTTCAAATGGTTCATGTGTCTTTTTTCAGCATCGTGTAGAGATAGGGGAGAGGGGTCATAGTATAACGAACGGCAAGACGAGTAGTCCATGTGACGAATCATTGTACCCGCGAGTTTTTCTACGGAACCCTCAGTATGTGAGTTGAATTCGTACTTGGTCGGTAATTCATCTTTTATTTTAATGTTTTTTTCTGTTTTTTTTTTTTATTGTAGCACTTAGTTGGCAGCTGTTGGTGGTATTAATAAAAAACTACGATGTGATCTGACATCTCTCATCTCATTTTATCTTTTATATTTTTCTCAGCATCTATTAACAGTGCTCATTGATTTATCAAATAGCGAGAGCTTCCTCTTCTAAACTTCTATTCCTTTTCAAGAATCTCTTTCATAGTTTGTAGAAGAGAGAAAAGATGTAGTACTTACACCAAAAATTACAAAATACTTACACAATAGCTGGTCTGTGGGGTTTCTAAGATTGGGGCCGGTGCACAGCACCGTATAGCCCTCCAAAATTAAATAATAGCTATGCCACTCTAGTTCCAATATCATTTTTTTATTAATTTATACCATCGGGATATTGTGTAGTTGTATTTCGATGTTTATTACTCAAAACCGAACAATATTTTTTTAGATATTCTGCCAAACTGTGAAACAGTTTGTCGGCAGTTTAAAATGAAACATGTTAATACCCTGATTGTCATACAAAAGCGTTAAAATTTAACATAACACGCGGTTTTATCGTCAACGTAAACAATAAGGTTCTCATAAACTACATTCTTATATTTTACGAGGAATAATGAATTCATAACATGTTTTGCGAACCAAGCGACCGCGACCGTCCTAAGCAAATATTTGTGAAATTATAGCAGTACATAATATGAATTTTATTTCGTCCAGACTGTTCATGAAAGCGAATATAATACAGAGATGATTTTAATAACAACGCTCTTCAGTTTTATAATAAATTCTCTAAAGCTTTTGATCTTACCAGTATTTTATGATTACAAAAATGTCAATAACAAAATGCAGTTGTGTGGCATTAATATTGTAAGGGAATTACGATAATAGAAAGAAAGAATAAGAAATAATATACAGAATCACCTTTGAGAATTGAGGTTCGAATTCCTTACTACTAGAGTGATAATAAAGGCCAAATCCTATTGTTTACTGCGTGAGCAGAAAATTCATAACCAAGACAGAATCAAATAACAAGATAGATGTATAGTGATTGGCACAGCCGACACTCGCACATAAATATATCATAATCAATAGATTTATTTAAATAAGAAGTCATTTGTTACATGTAAATAGTTTATAGTAAATGTATAAAGTTCATAACACAAAATAAAAATGCAAACAGGCCTCAAATATTTATTTTTGGATTTTTGAGCATCTCAGATGCAATATTAGTACTAAAGTACTCTCGTATAGAAATAAGATATGGTGAAAAAATTCCATGCGAGCAGGACTTGAACCCGCGACCAGGTTTTTATACGACCTTGCTCTTCCAACTGAGCTATCGCATTTCAATCCTGCACATCGAAAATCTTCACCATATCCAATTTCTATTGAAACTCATTAGGCATGCGTAACCTAACACCAATACCCACTATACGAGTAAGGTATTTGATTTAACCCATATTCGATGAAGTTGAAAATCAATTAAAGTGTAGGAAGCCATCAATATTTATTTTTGGATTTTTGAGCATCTCAGATGCAATATTAGTATTAAACTACTCTCGTATAGAAATAAGATATGGTGAAAAAATTCCATGCGAGCAGGACTTGAATTCAAGTCCTGCTCGCATGGAATTTTTTCACCATATCTTATTTCTATATGAGAGTACTTTAGGCCTCAAATATTTTATTTATCTTCTATTTTATTATAATCTAAATTAAATACTTAAAAAAAAGCATGATTAATGATTGAAAAGTTTACATGACGCATCACTATCGAATTTGAAGTGTCAAAACATGCACTACACCATGAACCGACGTGTCACGATTTGCGAATCATAGGCTCGATCCATATACTAAGGGAGTAAATTTCATCGATTTAGTTCGAGTCCCACTTAATGTTTCATTTCAGATACGTACTTGTATACAAACTAAACTAACAAAATGTAAAAACTTAAAACACAACAAATCAGAAATAAAGCTTCCTACTTAACAGCATTGTCTGAAGGCCTTACGACTGCAGTATTGCAATTATTGCACTTAATTACAGTAAATTACTCGTGCATTTTTCTTCTACGTGACTGGGTCGCTATCAGGCACCACAAGAGCTATAATTACGTGAAAACCTTTGAAATATTATGTTGTTACATGAACTCTTGACGTCCGTGTTTTATTATCCAAAGAAGTGGTTAGTTTCGTAACTTTTGAGTGAAAATACTCGGACATTTCTAACTTCTACTAGATAGCTGACATTAAATATAATATACCTTCACTTTGTATTCTTGGTAAGGGTTTGAAATGTAGTACATATTCAGGGGTTATCATATATTTTATGAAATATCGAAGTTATTCGATTAAAAGAATATGTAAGTGCCTATCTATTCTCACTGAATTTCAGTGACACATCGTCATTCATACATTTCAACACTAATAATCCAAGGCTTTTTTCGGCTATTTAAAACCTTAATACAATAGAAAATCTATTTAATAAATTAAATAAAAAAGCTAAGATAAACGCTTGTTTTAAAAGTGGATCATAAAACCTCTCCAACTACAAATTCACCAAAAATATCCAAGACTCTTAATTCACCCATGATTCACCCACTGTCAAACTCATAACCGTTAAAATGGCGAATAATTAGGTTTATTCCCAAGTCGATTACCATAATACAAATGAACCGCAAAAAGTATTTTATTCGAAACGACCCCTAATTCTGGACCCTCGTCATTGTGCGTCTGTCAGTGATATCTGGACCCGATCTCGAAAACATTTCGCGGATTTTTTGGACATTTAGGCAGAGGACAGGCCCGGTGGACTGCAAAATGTGGAATGTATGTTATCTAAATGTTGGTCGAAATTTTAGGCTGATTTTCCACGGTTGGTAAATTTACCTCACAGACGATTTCTAAATCGTCTGTGATTTACCTACATACATATATTGATGTTGTACATATATTGACTGTTTCATGAGTGTCTTTCGGCATTTCTTCTCAGCAGTGGTCGTTCCGAAATGCTAGTAGTTTGTAGCTTTGAGACATAATATGTTTAAATTATTAGTTATCGACGTGAAAAAGAGCCTTCTATGAAGGCCAAGTTTCAATAAAAAAAATTGACTTTGACTTTGATGTTTGTTTTTAGTGGTCATTGTCCTATTATAATTATAGGATCAATAAGTGAGATAAGATGAGAATAAGAGTTCAGTTGCGGACAGAAAAATACAAATAAATTATTCAGTTTCCTTCAAATAAGAGCTAGCTAAATAATAATCCACGTAGTGAAACTGAAAGTTCAAACTAAACAAAAAAAGTTTTCATAGAGAACGTCCGCGTGGTAATTATTGTGAACTAGCTTTGCCCGCGGCTTCGCCCGCGTGAATTTCCCACGGGTAGTGCTTTTTCCTGGGATGAAAGGTACCCTATGTCCTTCTCAGTACTTTTAACTATGTGTATGCAAATTTTCAGGAAGATTGATTCAGTAGATAAAGCGTGAAGAGGTAACAAACAAATAAATAAACAAACAAACGAACTCACTTTCGCAATTATAATATACGTTAGGATATCTCAGTTTCTAAGCGGCGTATTGAGATAAAACCTGCGCCTGTTTTTTAAGTCAGACCTTAGTAATACAACTATGATTTCATTCAACAAAATACGAATAAATATAATACCCGGCCAATAGATGTTGTACTACAATGCAATGATGTAAAGGCTTAGGTCATAGCAACTGTCTTTTGTCGTATTATTTTAAGTCAACAGTACTGTCAATGACAGCAGTGATTAGTGACAGCACATATGACGCGCGCAGGCGCGATTTTTATTCTAGGATTACTCTGTTATTCTATGCATGTCGGTGGTATAAGGAACTATTCCCGAATAAGCTCTCTATTCTTAGAATTGCAGATGGTAAAATGTAAAATTCATTTACTCTCGGAAACTGACGATTTATTCTAAGAATAAAATTTACTCTAGTTTGGTGGAATCCACTCAGTGGTTTTCACATAATCCGCGAACAATTGACACAGACAGATATTCTAAAAGTCTTTTTGCCTTCTATTAGCCCTATAAATAAATATTCACATATTTTTATTCTTAAATGTCTTCTATGTACCTTACAGACATATCTATGTCTGTAAGGTACATAGAAGACAGTTACAGTTATAGATATGATAAATAGACACAAAAAGTATAGTTAAAGTTCACCAAAATCGTTTATCGTAGCCGGGACGAATATTTGAATAAAGGCCAAATCGCTAGCTTAGACCACAAAGATCTTAACCGACCAACAGTGAAGTGAGGGGTAATGTATTCGCGGTTCCCAACGGCTTTAGTGGTTCCGTATAAATAATTGATACGAGAATCTGGACGGAGTCTTTGATGCTGATTTATAGCTGTTGAGATAAACGACGATACAATATTATTCACGGGCTTTGCTTTAGCGGGAATTTGAAATTGTTCATCTGGAATTTTGTTGAATAGTATTTTTTTTATAATAAAGTTTGGTGTATGTCTCTACATTGAATATATTCAATACTAACTACTAACTAAATTATAAGTCAGACTTCCAGCATTACAACTGTGATAATAATAATATTTATAATTAATTATATAATAGAAAACAAAGAGTGCGGTCTATATGTCAATAGAAGCAGAAAGAGTTTTTTTTTTTGTTACTTTTTTTCTGTACAAAAATGTATGAAATTTAATGGAGTTTTCACAGTTGTAATGCTGATTTCAAAATTAAAATTCAATTTCGCCAATAAAATTCAATTTTCGACCCCCGTCTCGGGACTTAGAAAAGTCTTTCACCCGAGGTAAACACTGTGCTTTTCATTACGAATACAAGGAAAGTAAAAATAAAACATGAATTAGCTAAAGAAATGATGAGTGAATTATACGTAAGCAAAATTTTTTTTCTGTGGCCGACTAACTATTTAGCTATTTGATTCTTTTCATTTGGTTCCATCATTGAAAAAATTATAAAAAAATCTATATTATAAAAAAATATATTCTTTAACTTCATGTTATTTCAATTTTACATAATATGTTGAATGGCTGTATAGGAAGTTGGAATATGGTTCAATAGAATACCCCCCCGAACGGGTTCCCATCTTGTAGCGTTGGGGGGGCTCAGTACCAGCGGTTGCCTCGGCCGCAGGGAAGCTAAGAGGAACCCATGACCCGGGAGTGACGACCCCGGGCCGGGAGGAGGCCGCTTTGAGTGGCCTGGCTGTGAGAGTAGGGGGCACGGCCCTACTCTCACAGCCGTGGTAGGGGTCGCGGGGGAGGAGGAGTGCCGGTATTGCGGTGCGCCGTTCTCCCTATCCTCCGCGACCGAGCGTGGCCGTGGCGCTGGGCACGGTGTCGGTGGGGCCGCAGGGGAAGAGGCGTGTCGGTATTGCGGTGCGCCGCTCTCCCTGTCCTCTGCGGCCGACGCGTGGTGGGCCTGTCTCGGTCGCAGGGGATAGGGACAACCTGTCCTCTGCGGCTGAGATGTGGTAGGGCCTGACTTGGTCGGGTCCCAAAAAGTTGAGGGCTGGTTGGGTGGCGGAAACGGGATTCCGTCGCTCGGCTTAACGGCCCTCGGGTGAAATGGCGCACCCGGGTCAAGTGTGCCTTTACCCTAGCGGGAATTTTGGTGCTTATCCCGCTGGCCGCTCCGACCCTCTCGCTAGAGAGGTGCTTCGGGAGCGAGCCGTGCTGGGGCCGCCGTGGTAGCGGCCGCCGCGCCAGGGCTGTGGAGCGAGAGTAGCACACGGTTCTGGCATATATGCGGCAGGGGTTGACTCCGTGTGGTTTTAGTGGGTTCAAGTCCCACATACCCGTCCGGCTTCCCGTGGCTGGATGGACGAGACGAAGGTCTTTCCACACGTTAAAAAAAAAAAAAAAAAATGGTTCAATAGAATAACGTGAAAATAGAACTAGTTTTTTTTAAATAATTTGACAGCTGTCAGTTGAAAACGATTCTCCCTAGGGCTGAAAAGTATTACTTTCTCCACGCTCCTCAGGCAACTTCAGACTTATAGACTATAATAATATTAATATAATAATAATATTTATATAATATTATTGTTTAATATTTTATATAAGTAGTTTTACGTAAACGTAGTGTTGCCAGTCCTCCCACTCGGTGGACCGACGACCTGGTGAAACCGTCGTTATAGAAATCCTTGGGGGAGGCCTTTGTCCAGCAGTGGACGTCTTTCGGCTGAGAGAGAGAGAGAGAGTTTTACTTATGAGTAATGAAAAATTACTTTATTTCTCTCCACAATCTAACATTAGATACGCCGTTTAGAACCTGAGATATCAACAATAAAAAATCTGGGCTGACAGAGTCGCATGCAGAGGCTAGTCCTAACTAATCCTAATCCTAACTAATATTATAAATGCGAAAGTGAGTTGAGTTTGTTTGTTTGTTACCTCTTCACGCTTTATCTACTGAACCAATCTTCCTGAAATTTAGCATACACATAGTTAAAAGTACTGAGAAGGACCTTTCCTTTGACCTTACCTTTCGTCCCGGGAAAAGTACTATTCCTGTAAGAAAATTACGCGGGTGAAACCGCGGGCAAAAGCTAGTAATGAATAAATCGCAAGTAATGTACCTAGAGATAAACGACTTTCTAGTTCTTTTTACCGACCAGTTTCGCTGCAACCTACTCATTACGATATATGGGATAACTTTGTTTTCCTTAGAACTTGGCGCTCGTTTCGCAAACGTTTTGTACCTGCCATATTGTCGTGGAAACTTTTATTGGGTAAATTTTATCTTTGGTAATTTTACTCATTTTCGGGTATTGAAAAGAACAAGGTTAATATTTTAGAAAAATAGCGGTATTTGCAAATTTACTCCATTAACATTGCCGTATTTGTATAAAACACCGACATAAAACATAAATCTCAAATCAAAAAAAAGATTAAAAAAAATATATTTCGTCGAAGAAATTAGAATACGGCTTTAGAATTTATAGTGCATACGAATCCTCTTATTTATAAAATATAAAAAAAGCCTGGATAAGTCGTCAAAACGAGCATAAGGCGCAATAAATTACAATCATAGCCTTTTCAGTGTTCCGAGCCCAGCCGATACTAGTTAAGGTGACAGTCAATTGTTAAGGTATACAGTTTTGAGAAATATGTTTATGTATGTATAAATTTAACTTACTTATTACGTAGAAGGCTGGGCTCTGACGCGTATTCTGAAGATGCAACCGGGAAAGCGCTCAGATGAAAAAGAGAATTTATTATGTGTTATATTATACTTATTTTTACATTGATTACGGGAGTAATTCAGTGATTCGTCCCATGTACCTACGGCCCATTTGGGACGAAACGCAGAAAATCAAAATTATATAAAATTTCATTCTGCAATTCGTCCCATGTTTATAAATGGTACAATCAGTAAAAAAAGTGTTAGTGTAGAAATAATAAACATTGAATTTTTCATTAAGAAATGTAATAATCATAGAATAGTTACATAGAAAAAAGGAGGGAACCCATCATTTTATCGCAATTTACTTCAACGATTTTCATGTCCCATAAAACCATTCGCAGATATTTTAATACAATATGTAACAAATCCTTAAATCTGTTTACATCGAAATTTCATTTACACGATTATTCATTACGTACAAACACACTCTATCGTTATTTCTTTTCATATTGTACGTATTTCATCGAAATAATGAAACATCAAAATTTTGTTACCCATAATTTTATTTCCACGTAAGTTTCAGTTTGCAATATATTTGAAACATCAAATATTATATTATTACGTTACCCTATATAGATAGATTAATCTGGTAGTATTGATCAACAGTAAATTTATAGCTAGTCCATTAATTATAAATGGATCACAAAACCGACTCAGAGCACCCCGACTCCACGTGGCTCAACTTTGTCATATACTAGAGTGTTATTCCTTCGCGCGGAACCAGAAGGCTCGCGAAGAAGGTCCTGAGAAAATGAGGGCACGAGGCCGAGGTTAAGTGCCCGAATGAATCGAAGGGCCGACGGAGCGAGTCTTCTGGTGGAGCCACCCAGAAATACTAGCTTGCTGCATGCTTGCTGGATGCCTGCTTGCATGCTTGCTGCATGTTTGCATGCTTGCTGCTTGCCTGCTTGCATGTTTGCTGCATGCTTGCTGAATGCTTGCTGCATGCTTGCTGCATGTCTGCTGCATGCTTGCTGAATGCTTGCTGCATGCTTGCTGCATGCCTGCTGCATGCTTGCTGCATGCTTGTTTCATGCTTGCTGCATGCTTGCTGATGCTTGCTACATGTTTGTTGTGCTTGCTGCATGCATGCTTGCTGTATGCCTTAATCTTGCTATACCTTTTTGCATGTTTTAAGTAACAACAAGCGAATGCAGCGTTCGATGAAACGTTACTGCGATTAAAAGTTATGATGCGCATCGTTACATATTGAAACATGTTATTATAAATGGTTACATCGATATCTTAATACATGTGTGAAATGTTAGTTTGATATATCGTTTTTCTTGGAATAGTAGAAATTTTATAACGTTTTTTTTTAGGAAATGTTATTCGATATTATGAAACTGCGATAATAAATTTTCGATGTTTTAAGAAAAAAATATATTGAAAAACGTGGAATAGTTTTCTGGTACATGATAATCGATGTGATAAAAATCTGTATTTTAATAGACACCCAGAAAAGGACTTAAAAAAAATAGAAAACATAAAATCAAGAAGTATTTTTACTAGTAAACTAAATATGACATATTAGGCCTTACTGTCCGTTTTAGTTTCTTATTTACGATGTATTATACTCATCACAAAACAAGGAATTTTAAAGAGTTTCTATTACAGTCTTATAATTATTAATTACATTTAAAAACTATTCTACATACATAAAAAATAAAAAATCAACAGTAATAAATATAAAAGATGTTATTTATAATAATAAAGATAAAAATAATCAACAATTTGTAAAAGATTTATGGATATATTAGTTTTTAAGGTTTCATTATTTAACTAATTATAATGGGCTAGTATCCTGCTCTTATTATTAACATAAAGAATAATCACAGCTCTGTAATAATCAGTCATACAACTATAACAAGTAAAAAATTCTCACTTTCATAATCAGTCTTATAAGTTACTTATTACATAAAATTTAAAATGTTAATAATTCTACACACATTTCTACGGATATTTCAAAATTAACAAAATCTTTCAATACTTTTTCAATGTAGTCGTCTATTTCCTGAGTTTCTTTTTTCTTCTGAAATATTGAAGATCCTTTTTTAATTAAAGTATCATAATAATTAGCTTCTTTTTCGAGGAGGGTCAGGAACTTTGCTATACTTTGCGGTTTTTTTACGGTTTTTTTGTTAACACAAGCATGCCAATTTTCTATCATGTTTGTGGTACGATGTTTCTGATTATTGTTATATTATATTAATTAATATTTAGCTATGAACAAAACCACAGCAAAATGTAACAATTCTAACGAAATATACATTTATCTTAATTCTTGTCTCACTGACTGTACCAAGCGTTGATAAGGTTTAAATTTTCATACAAAAAAAGAATGGGACGAATTGCAGAATAAAATTTTGATTAATTTTGATTTTCTGCGTTTCGTCCCAAATGGGCCGTAGGTACATGGGACGAATTACTGAATTACTCGATTACGGATACGGGTGTACTTAGTTGCGAATAATTTGCTATATAAACTTTAAAAACAACAAGTTATTTATAAAACCTTCGGCCCAGCCGAATATTCGGGCGGTCTCTACCATAGGGCTAGAAAATTAATTTTGTCAGTTATGGTTTTTGCCTATGTTGGTGAAGGATAGGTAATATCTTCTGTGAATATGATTTTAAGTCGACTTTGACATGTACAGTTTAGATTTAAACTGACATTGTATTGTAAACGGTCTAAGTTAATTTGGTCTACGGTTTCTACGGACAGTACGAACGCAAGGAATCGCTCCTTAGTGCTGGGTTTATTTTATCGCCACTACACTTGTTATAGTCAGTCTATAAATCAGGATTTTAAAGGAAAACTTGGAGCTTTACAGCCCCTCAGTCGTAAAGTGAAGTTATGAATATGGAAATACCTGGTATAAGTTACTTGAAATATTTTGGGGTTAACTGACCTCGCAAGTACTTATAAAAAGGTTTACTTTGTTATTTTTATTATTTATTTATTAATTATTGTACACAATAAATACTTAGATAGGAAACATTAAATATAGTAAAACTAAGTACAAAGGTACTGCTTATTTCTATAGAAACTATTACTTATTATTTTATGCGAAAGTTTGGATGTTTGTGAGTTTCTTTGAATGTTTGTTACTCAATCACGCATAATCAACTGGACGGATTTTGATAAAATTTGGTACACTCGGGGGCAGATAAAACTGCCTCCCTATCTCACTGAATCCTATCTGAGAAGAGTCAGGTTTGTTTGCCTCTGACTGTACATTATGGATAGAAAAATACGGGGAAGTCAAAGTTAAAGTAATTTTTTTTTATTGATACTCGGCCTTCCAAGAAGGCTCTTTTTCACGTCGAAATCTAATTATTTAATCATAATATATTATGTCTCAAAGCTACAAACTACTAGCATTTCGGAACGATCACTACTGAGAAGAAATGCCGAAAGAAACTCATGAAACAGTCTTGGTCGCCTAACATGCCAGAGGGGCTATTTATTAACTTTATACATACACTAGATTATGTAGAGTAAAAAATAAAATATAAGAAAAAAATATAATATAATAAAACATGTTATGTTTGTGATCGAGTAACCAAACCACAATAAAATGGTTAAGAGCAAAAAAATAAAAATAAAATTCGAATCAGAATCGAGCAGACCAGTTCCCCCTGGCAACACCCGTTCACGAGTTGAATAGCACATAGGGTATTTTTTTCGGTTTTAGGGTTTAGTGGATTGACATTCGCATAAAATTTTTAAAACCTAATGCCATTATAAACAATTTTATACAAAATTGAATATATCTTATATTCAATTTTGTATAAAATTGTTTAAAAAATACGGAAAAACGTGTTCTTTTTTAAATGAGTTTCGAAATACAATTTGAAATCGAGCTCTCGGCTAATCTCCTTGAAATTGCAACGTACATCCCACGTAACTACGTGCTATGCTTACATACAATGTAACCAAGTATGAACAGACAATCTGTCAGCTAATACTGTGTTAACCCTCCACGACAGACGCAGAGCCGGCCCTGTCTCGTATTCTTAACACGTCTGTCAGGGTCTGGTCCAGTCTGGCCCAATAACTTTACACGAAGGTAAAACAAAGTGAATTCAGACGTGGGCGACTTAAGTATTGCTTTTTTTATAACGTAGGGCGATAAACGAGCAAGCGGGTCACCTGATGGTAAGTGATCGCTGCCCATGGACAACTGCAACACCAGTGCTAAATAACTGTTGATCATACGTTGGGTTTGATGCTTCGCGCAAGACAGCTGGGCGAAGCCGTAGACGATAAAGTTGATAAAAAATTCTACACTAACATAACAAAGTTGATTTAAGGGGAGGATGATTGGGGAGGCCTTTGCCCAGCAGTGGGACATAACATCAACAGGCTAGAAAACCAACAAATTAGGAAAGTTCGATTGTTTGAACAAGCAAATATCTCTACCGGTCCGATTTGAAAAATCTTTCCGTATAGAATATTAGTAGTTGTGTAATATTACTCTTATTCATGAGGAAGGATAAAGGATATAAGAAAATCCCACGGGAGTGATAATGCGGAGTACAACTCGTCTTGAATAGGATTATAATCTGTACATTCAGCCCATCAAACAATATCTTCTATACATATAATAAAACTGTAACTTATCTATGTCTGTGCATTTAAGAAAAAAAAATATGAGGAGTCTACTCGTATATAAGGCCAATAGAAGCCGAAACGACTTTTTATTTTTTGTCTATATGTTCGTACGCGCATCACGTAAGAACTACTGGATGGAATAAGATGCGGTTTTCACATTTGCATGCTGAAGGTCTAACTTAAAATCTGGCGTAAATTTCATCTTGTTACGCCGACGCTTAGAACCTGAGATATTATAGTACATTGTGATATTAGTGCGGTAAGTTGAAAATTACAGCTGAGACGATATTGCTAGCCCGAGCCGTAGGCGAGGGCTACAAGAAAGGCAGAGGCTGTAATTTTCAAAGCGCACGTATGTCATACGACGTTTTATAACATATTTGCGAGGAAATATTTAAACAAAACTCGAAAAACGACAATACCAAAGAAAAAGCGCGCGGTATAATTTTACTTGTTCACAAATTACCGATGCGCGCGCTTCAGCGCTTTTTTTAAAGGTAAATGCACAAAAAACAGCCAGTATTACTAATATAGTAAATTAATATTTTTGTGTTTTGTTGCAAATTAATGGTTGTAATTTATTGTCAAAATTAATTTAAAGAATAAATTTTTTATTTATTTTATCTCCTAAAGTTAATTTTATTCATAAAATGTTGACCAATTTTCTGACATAAAAACTCTTTGCTAAGATTTAAAAAAGTATCGTTCGTTTTTAAACGGAGCGTGCGTTTTACTTTACAATAACGCACAAGTGCGTAATGAGATACAATACAATATTGAAATTGGTGAAATAAGTGACACTTTACGAGCAAATATGTTATAAACTATAGTTAATTACGCGCAGATGAAGTAGTGGGCCAAAGCTAGTTTTAAAATAAACGTACAGTTATGGGGGACAATTTTATTATTCTACAATACCCTATTATTAGTTTCCTTTAACCTTTCGTGGCTTAGAAACCGCTGGTTACACGAGTTTGCGTTGGTTGATGTGAAGAAAGGTCAACAGGTATTATTTTTGTAACACGACCCTAAATAAACCTATTGACAAGTTGTCATTTCACATTTTGTTTAATTTTTATTTTTAGGGTTCCCTACAAAAAAAGCGAAATCCTTATAGGGTCACACGTGTGTGCGTCTATCTGTCCGTCCATCTGTCACAGCCATAGACTTATTGTATACTACCTAGTATATAATAAGTATACTAGTATCTTTGGTCAGGTCACAGCTAATTTGTTGGACTTTTTTGGGTTGATGAATACATCAAAACAATTTGAGTTTCTAGAAACAAAATCCCTTCTGTGTATATGTCCTATCAATCTATCGCTGCTGGTTGTCTGTAAGAGATCCCTATTTAGAATAATTCCGCCGTTGTCATTTAACTTTTTGTATTGTATTTTTGCTTTTTGGGGCCTGTGGTGTGGCCCTAGAATAGCACCAACCCATCTCTTCCCGTGGGTGTCGTAAGAGGCGACTAAGGGATTTAAAACACCGGAGGATGGGCAGCAGCATCTTTCCGCGTACTATGCCATCACACTGCGATCGCCAACCTGCCTGCCAAGCGTGGCGATTACGGCAAAACCCTCCATGGATGAAATCCTTGGGGGAGGCCTTTGTCCAACAGTGGACATCTTTCGGCTGAGAGAAGAAGATTGTATTTTTATATGCGCTACTTTTCGTACAATAAAGTTAGTACAAACAAACAAAAATGTCAAAATATTATCTTATATTTAATGTTTCGTCATACCGTTTTCGACCAATTAAAATTACAGACAATTTTCGAAAGTAAATAACCTATCTTACTTTCGAAAATTGTCTGTAACAACAATCTACATAATGACAAAATACTTACTTAGCTATCATGTAATGAAATTATTTGAATAAGAATTTAATAACAAAACCCATAGCCCAGGGCCGACGAATTCCAGACAGATTAAAAACAGGTGTTCTACTTAATATTCATTGCAGAGACCCCACCATCATACCCTGAAATTGAATTTGATATCGAATACGAAAAAAATGATCTCTATTTTTGATGAAAAAATACTTAGTAGGTATAAACGATTTATCAATGATAAAAAAAATATTTTTTTTTTGATGTATAGAGATCTGAGATTTGTTTGTAAAATGTATCTATCAGACTGTTTTTTTGTGTTTTCCTAAATGTTACACACAAATTTTAAAAAATATAATTTTTATAAGAAATTATACTGTGTACATAGAAACGTATTATTATTAAAATTGGAGAACTTTTTAGTGTCTAAAAGTTAAATTCGGTTATTCACTAAGAAGAAATAATAATATTTATTTTCGTAAATTAGAAGATAAAGAATTACTGTAATATTTTTGAACTTAACAATCTCAGTGTTAAAGCGACTATTATCTCTGCACCACAAGGTTATGTTATTTCACACAACTTAGCCAACATACTGCTTTCTATCCAAACTTGTTCAGCTGAGTCAATACAAGTAACAATTCTACATATAAGATACACACATTTAGTTAGTTCTCGTATCATCCCTTCCCACATAAATCATAATTGTTAAATTACAACTTTGATTATGAGATTAAATATTCAAAGCTTTATATCTCTATAAAAATCTTTACATCAAGAAATGACGTTTTTCATACGCCTTTCTTTTAGTATCTAAATAATTGTTGAACATAGCTCCTTTAAACCATCAGTTATTTAACCTCCGAAAATATGTCAAATAGAAGCGGGGAAGTCAATAAGTTTCAATTGCGAACCTACATTCAAACCTAAAATTTTCTAGGCGCATAGCATGCGTCCAGAAAATTTTAGGTTGCTGTGCTGTTAAATGAGTGAAGACCTTAATCGTCATTTATATAACCAACCAGAGGGACTTGTTGGTGGGTCCACCTAATAGTCGAAAGAAAACAGTCAAACTGTGACCCGTTAGAGGTTAAAACAGAATTTACAATGAGTTTCTGCAGTTGGCACAGCGCAAAGAGCCGTCAAATTCGCAAGAAATGTTGACGGCATTTTCGATGCGGCTTTCCATTAAACGCAGCCTATTGGCTCAGTACCAAGCCAAAATCGGAGTCTGAATGGAATGAACCCGTATTCGAGTATTATTTGTTGTATGAATAGTTCTGTGCTTGTGTTGTATATTATATTTAAGTATAATAATACCAAGATTAAGAGTATTTCTGATACACGAAAATAATATAATAAAAATATACTTAACTATAAAGAAAAAGCTAAAACTCGGAACACCGGAGAGCATGCATGAAGAGGGTGATGATTGTAGAGGTAGTGAAATAGATTTGTAAGGATCGTAGCAAGTTGTAATTGAGGGGTCACGGGAAAAATTACATGTATGTAAGTACGTAAAACTCATAAGCGTACCAAACGGGTTTGCTGCATTGCCATACAACTTTTAACAATTAAGACTTAAATTTACCTACTGGCTTTAAAAAAATATCATTTTTCGGATGGCGATTGAACCAAAAGTCTTGTCGCATGAGGCCCCCAAAATTGTCCAATTGTTTGTTGTTTTCATTGTGTTTGTTTTCGATTAAAAAGTTTTATTTGTTAGCTGTCGAGTCAAAAGTTTGTGATCGAGCGACGGATCAAATGGCATCAACTTTTCTGTTATAACCTATTTTTTTCGAACTCATCATTCAACTTTGATATACCTATAGTTAAACAAAATGATCCTATGTAGGCTGTAGGGTAAAATCACAAAAATAAAACAATCATACAAAGACATGATTCAGCATTATAAATTGCGTCATACATGACATTCAGCTAAAGACAATTGTAGTAAGCTTCACTTCAAAAAGAAAAGAAAATCCCAACGATAAAATAAAATTGACTTGTTTCGTATTTACTAAATGTACAATTTGTTTTATAAATAAATATGGCAGATGTTTTGTCAATATATGGCGTTTGCGAACTTTCTTTGGGTATATGAAAACATCGCATATTTGCATTAACATTCATTGTGTAAAATATTACTATTTTGCACATCGATGTATTGTAACTACACTACTTTGAATGTATTGAATACCTCATAAATATGGTAATCATGTTTACAAAAAAAAGATTGATCATCTCTAACTGGCAGTTTCAGATATTGGGCCATTCATACTAACAAACTTAAGCTTAAAGCTTTATTATAATGGGAATAGATTAGTCATTTATAAATCGTGATAAAAATACAGATACAGGTATAGATTAATATTCACTCAAAAACCTGGACTGAATCACCAACTTAATTGTTCATAAAATTTTCTCGCAAAAACTTACTTTCAGTTTAAATGAACCGAATATTCGCGTTAAACTCCCGGCAATTAACTCGTCCAAGATATACAAGTTACTCCAACTGCAGAACAAAGCTGCAATTAATATGGAGTTCCAACTTCAGAAGTACTTTGACCCCCTTTTAACTTAATCAACCGTGTTACCTTTTGTCAAATTCTCGTAATAATACCTACGTACGTAACGAGTACTATTTGTATACTACTTAAGTAACATTTTGCTGATGTTATCTTTAGACTTAATTTGCACACCGGCACAGGGAGGGCGCTTCATATATACCTACTACTACTACAAAGGAAACTGTACATCCGTGAACACGTCAGTAACACGTCAATGTGTGCGTTTTCATAGTCGTAGCGTCCCAATCCGCAAAAGTGCGGTGTGCCATATTGCGGGAGGGGCAGGGATACTGTGACACCGGTTCAACGGTTGAACAATGAACATTGCTGTAACATCTATGCATATTTATGTACCTATCACAATGTTTTGGCAAATAAATACATCTTTAAGTTTGTGTGAATGAATGGATAGATGTTTCGATGTTATGTAAAATCTGCTAGACAGATTTAAATGAAATTTTGTAAAAAAAATAGGGTAAAACAAGAGTCAAGACCGAGGCAATGAATAATGATAAATCTAAACTAATTTATGTGATAAACCGCTTTACTAAAGTTGGGAATTTTGGAAGTAATTATATGTGTTTTATTACATCTAAGTAAATGAAAATGAAAATATAGAACGAAATGTGCAGAAACCATGTGAAACAGCTTGTTCAGATGTAAAACAAAATATATTTTCATTTGAAAGTTTTAGAAACAATTTAGCCAAAATTAATTCTGCTACATTGTTTTCTAAATTGCAATGTCTATTCTCGTTGTGAAAATGTATGGAGTGTAATAAACAGTTTCGTGTGTTGGCAGCCCTCAAAGCAGTTGGTAACTCTGGGTAGATTAAAACTTTTGCGCTCGCTTGTACTACAGTTTTGTAAATGCATGTAACCCGCATTAAGGGTGGCAGAATTTGTATACCAAACCTATTTTCTTCTACTTCTATTTTCTTCTGAAATATACATACATAGAATCACGGCTTTATTTCTTACGGGGTAGACAGAGCTAAGAGTCGTGAGACTCGAAGGCCACGCTTAGCTGAATAGTGGGCTTTCTGATGGAATTGAGATTCAGGTATATCGATAGGTTGCTGGCCCATCGCCTATGAGTGGAGGAATCCCCAGTTTAAAGCCCATTCCTTCGATTGACCTTTACAATCTGCGCGGGAAGATGAGCAGCTGGCACATTTTATATATTTTCTTATGAAAAATGAAATTAAAATATTTAATTGTTAAAAATGAAATTTAACATGCACACTATATGTAATTTGGCCTAACTCGAGAGGTAGGATAGTGGAGGAGTTAGAAAGAATTACCTCTTGACTGACATGTGATTTTCTGTGTTGTTCTCCAAGGGCTGCTAGGCGATGGGGGCTGTCTTCGTCCAGTCAGTATTTGGCACTTCTCACTCGTTTCGTGTTTTTAAGTTTAATGTTTGATTTATTTATGAGTTTATGAATAATATTTTATATTTTTGTGCGTGCACGCATTCGCATTGTACAAAGCCCGTCTTCACAACTAACTTTACTTTTTGACATTTCGCGGATGACAGTTTATTTTTTTATTTTTTTAGTTGAGGTACATAAGGGAATGAGTAGGAAACATTGTAGGAAAGGTATAATTTAAAATTACAATGACAAATGGCGCAACCAGATAGTTTTTCCTACAATCACAACGGTAATGGACCTTCAGATACGTAAAATTGTTTAAGATAGTTTGGATATGTATTTTTCTACCCCGGTATCTACTTGTATTTTTAATCTAATATCGTAAATAAAATTTGACCTACTTTTCGTATCCTGTTAGTACAAACGTGTGCCAAAATGTAATTTGTAAAATACTTATAGTAAAATTGTCTAAGATAGTTTGGATATGTATTTTTCTACTCCGGTGTCTGCTTTTATTTTTAATCTAATATCGTAAATAAAAATTTGACCTACTTGTTGTATCCTGTAAGTACAAACGTGTGGCAAAAATGTAGTTTGTAAAATAGAAAAATACTTGTTTAGCGAGTAGATTGCCTGTAACCGTTGCTTTATATCAAAATCAGCTAGGAAGGAATATATATCGCGTTCAATATAGTTTCCTTTGTCATATAAAATACGTCTGAATTAATTTATATATTGCCATCAGAAGTCCCGAAGCTTACAGGCCAGAGGGTCTAAAAAGGTCACTTTGACAAATCAGAAAAAGATCCATTTCCCATTTCCTAAATATTTAAAAAAGAACCTTATTAAACCACACACAAGGTTCACTTTTAAATATTTATGAAATGTGAAATTGACCATATTCGTAATTGTCAAAGTAGCCTTAAAAGAAGGATTACTGGGCGGAACGGCAATAATTTTCTTAATACCCTCCAATAAATCAAACCTGGACAATAGGGAGGGTTTCAAGATATTCAGTTAATAAAATAAAAAGATTAATGCGAGTCGAACACTCTTTCTCTTTAGTCGTATTTCCTCATGACTGAGGGTCGTGGTCATTATATGGAATGAAACACACACAACAACTCTCTTGGCAATTTTAATGGAGTGGTTTGCCATTGCCTTCTCCATTTTACACACTAGCTGATAATCATCAACCAGAGTGCAGGTTTCCTCACGATGTTTTCCTTCACCGGACACTAGTTCTTTTTTAAATATTTTTAAATATTTACTACGAGCCGCCCTGAGGCTTTGTTGCACAGGAATTTTGGGACAAAAATACCCTTTGTGCTATTTCTGGTGTTTTTCTACCCGTGTACTAAATTTCACTAAAATTTGTTTAGTATATTTTGTGTGATTGAGTAGGAAACACATTCTAACAATCGCATTTTACAATATCGTCATGTAATCTTTAAACGTTGAAATTGACAGAGGTGGATAATTAAATTCATAAAAAAGCACTTCCATCATATGTATTCTGTGCAATAACATGATAGCCCTACTTATACTAATATATACGTTGTTATAATTATTTTAAGTGCTAAGCAAATTTTTTCTATCTTAAAATATAGATTTTTTCGGTTTGTACTTTAGTGAAAAAATAGCATTTTTTAATCGTTGTAAAAGCTAGAATGGTAAGCAGTGCTACGAACCCATTTTTAGATTCCGTACCTCAAAAAGCAAAAACAGAACCCTTATAGGATCATACAAATGTGTAGCTCTATACCCAAAAAAACCAAAACTTATTATTTGCGCTTGATGCAGTAGTAACTGCAAAATTAAGTTTGTTTTTAAACTCTCTAAAACTATGTAGTCTTTTATTTATGTTTTTATACCGAACACTTATAAAAATCGTGTACAGAACCCACTGTGCACTAGTTTGACTCGCACTTGGCCGACTTTTTATCTTGCTCGGATGGATATCCGAACCGCTACGAGACCGCTACGCCAGTGCTACGACGGAGCTTGGCGTAGACCCACGTCGCGGCGTTCGTAGTCGCGCTACGAAACTCAATACGATATTTTCGTAGACACATTTTGTTTTTGTTTCAAATTAATCACTACTTTTTTAAATTGTATTGTGTTCTTAAAACTATATTAATTTTGTTGTATAAAATATTGTGTTTAATATAAAAATGATTAAGTGAAGTTTTTTTAAATAAATTTGTAAAATCAAAAAATAAGGTTCTTATCTGGACTTTTAAATGACTTTGCAAAGAAAATGAGTGTGGAATTGCTAAACTTATTGAGAAATGAAGCTAAAATTACAAGGAACGCTAAAAGTGAGTATCGTATAGCATTTGACCTTCAATGAAAAAATATTGATTCATTTAAGCCGTTTGTTTAATATATTATTAATTTGTTCACATACTTAAGTTAGTAAGTAGGGTATCACGTCTTTATTTCTTACGGGGTAGACAAAGCCGAGAGTCGTAAGACTCGAAGGCCACGTTTAAATAGAAAAAAAATGTTTGGTGTGTGTGTTTGTTTGTTTGTTATTTAACAGTGGTCTAATTGTCATGTAATTAAACTAATCCGGGGTTCGGGAAGATTAACCCAAGGAACCTGAATAAAAGAAATTAGCTTACTAATTTTCAAAAACTATCAAAAATCAATAAATATAAAATGCGTCTATTACTGACTTATTGAGTGACTTGCAAACAACGCACAGTTAAAAATACTGGGCGTTGGAAACTGACATTTAGCATGTAGGTTCCTTAGGGAGTGTAGGGGAGCACTAAGAGAGGATTTCCCAAAATTTCCACGGGAGGAAGTCCCGGGCCTATGCTAGTCTATATATATATATATATATATATATATAACACTAAGGTGACTAACAGACTGATAGACTGACTGACTGACATAGTGATCTATCAACGCACAGCCCAAACCACTGGAAGGATCGGGCTGAAATTTGGCATGCAGGTAGATTTTATGACTTAGGCATCCGCTAAGATTAGATTAACGCGAGCGAAGCCGCGGGCGCCAGCTAGTTATTTAATAAAACTCATCGTCTGAATAAGAAGTTGTTTCATATCACTTGCAGAAGGTGAATCATGAGAATAATAAGGTTTTCTAACTCATCAATCAAAGTGCCATAACTAGCAACCATTCAATCATACCATGAAGCAGGAATAATTAAACAGTTACTAAGATGATTAATTGTTATAGAACATTATGTACTGGATTCGTTATCTCATCACATTTTAATTACTTATTACCATGCAAAATAGCTTATGACAATATATTAAACTAGCTTTTGCCCGCGGCTTCTCCCGCGTAAATTTCCCCCGGGAACAGTGATTTTTCTCGGGATGAAAGGTACTCTATGTCCTTCTCAGTACTTCTAAATATATTTGTGCGAAATTTCACGAATATTGGTTTAGTAGATAAAGCGTGAAGAGGTCACAAACAAACAAACTCACTTTCGCATTTATTATATTAGTTAGGATTCAAAAGATGCTCTAAATCATAATTCACGTCAAAATTCCCTGAAAATTAACGCTTATGAATTAATATACCAGATATCATACCCATATGAATAATATTCATTTGAATATATCAGTCGTCAGCGTCCAATTTTATATAGATTTCTGTGGTGACAACTACTAAAGTACGGTCAGCTACAAAAGTGCAGTTATACCTCAAATACCTTATCACCTTGCCGTAAAGAACATTTTGCCTTGTAAATTCTGACTGCACTTTTGAAGCTGACTGTACATTACTTGTTCAATAAATACATAGAAGACGCAAAGCAACCGCACAATACACTAAAACTTTGTCAACATTGAAACAATTTTAAGCGTGTGGCTTACTTGATGAATTACTTAAGTATTAAAATACTTGAGTACCTATGGCGGTTGATAGACATAAACAAAGTTATTTATTTTTGGATTTTTGAGCATCTCAGATGCAATTAGTACTAAAGTACTCTCATATAGAAATTAGATATGGTGAAAAAATTCCATGCGAGCAGGACTTGAACCCGCGACCGGGGGGCCGATTCCACTAATTAGTCGATATCGTGTCTCAATTATGTCTCCAGAGCCAGAGAAATTGAAATAAAGTGACAAGATCTCTGTAAGACTTCTATGTTTTATTACGATTTTTTGGCGTTTGAGACACAACTGAGGCACGACATCTACGTTTGTAATTTGTAGAAACAAGGGCCTGGTCTTTATACGACCTTGCTCTTCCAACTGAGTGCGTTCCCCTAGCAAAACACTACTGAATATTAAAACGTGATGTTACTAAATAATTAGAGTATGACGTCGTGTAAATGTTTATATAAGTTTCAAATTTGTGCATCAATTAGTTTTTGAGATTTTAATTACAAACAGATTCTGCCAGGATGACATTTAGAACATTCCCCCAGCAAAAAAAGTTCTCGGATCGAAATGAAAGTTAGTACAATAATTAGAGTGTCGTGAAAGGTAAATGTTTATGAATAAATAAAATTTGTGTATCGAAAGACTTAGTAGAAATTCAAAATTCTGCTGGGGGAACGTTTGGCCGGAAGCTGGATCTCCTAAATGGCATGGGGTAGAGATATGACTTTTTTTACACAAGTTGTTATTCATTTGTGTATAATGTTTGTAAAAACAGAAATTTAAAAAATATTACCGTTCAAGAGCTAAAAATAAAAACGTGAATTTAGGTATTTTGGCGCTTGTACTATAAATATGGGCCCTAGAGACTAATTGGTGACGTGAGTTTGTACTTTGAAGTTGCTTTCAATGTCTATGTAAGTATCAACATAGTATCATAAGTATTTAATAAGTTATGAGAAAAAATGCAATGATTCGGCCGCCATGAATTTCGACAGTCCATTAGACGAGTTGGTCTTTTATTTACGGAATTCACATGTTTTGCATTAATTGCTAAATATAGTTCACTATCCATTCACCAAAAATCAGATCAATATATGTAGTAGTTTAAGAAATATAATTATAAATCCAAGCCAAGGTGAAATAGCATGATAAGCCGACCAAATTCGAGAATCTAGCAAAAAGCGGCCGTACAGTATATATTACCAACCTTCTGAAATTTGCAGTATTATAAACGTAATTTAGTACAGGCGCGTACACAACTGAACTAATATAATTTTCAATGAAGAGTTTTTGTCCAGGATTTCAAGATTTTTTATTGTTAACTTATTTATATATATTTTTTGCGTTTAGTTACAATACAATATTAATTGGAAAACTGTGCGCTCGTTCTATCTTAGGTACCTAGTATAGGACCGATTCCTACTGGAATGGCTGCGGCACGGCAATCACTTTCACTATGATAGAATTATAAACCTTATATTTCTACCCCATACGTACATAACTTATATAACCGCGCTATTGTAGTGCCTCCGGGATGTTTGAAGAGGCTGGTATAGATTGTTTTGCTACGATCATGCGCCACCCTTTTTGCTCAGGAGAGTGCGCGGTAGTACCAACAGCATCCTAAAGATGATAGGTACGAGGTGGGACTGCCCGCACTTGGCTCACTGCCGGAGCTTACATGCTCCGTGCAGAAATATATTATAATAAAATAGTTTGTAGGGTGTGATATTAACATATTTAAATTAATGTAATAATGTAAGATATGAGTGTAATCACTTGAAATAAAGATATATTATGTTGGTACGTTTTTCAGAGCCACACGGGTCCATCGGGACCCGGTCCTTTGAGGCGTTCATGGGGCCAAAGCCGACATGAAGAGGCCTTTTTGTACCTTTTTATCTAAAAGTGAGATAGCTGCATCTGCGAAGATCTGCCCCTTAATGTACCATAGATATGATATATGTGATATACTAACCTAATTTGAAGAAATAAGATGTTTTTTCAGGTATGCTAACATTTGAGCACGCATCTGTACACAGAAAAAAGAGGTAATACACTATCAATTTCAGTAAACCACTTCAATATACTGCACGGTCGCTTTTTGGTAGACTCTCGAATTTGGTCGGCTTATCATGGTATTTCACCTTGGCTTGGATTTATAATTATATTTCTTGAACTACTGCATATATTGATCTGATTTTTGGAGAATGGATAGTTAACTATATTTAGCAATTAATGCAAAACATGTGAATTTCGTAAATAATAGACCAACTCGCCTAATAGACTGTCGAAATTCATGGCGGCTGAATCATTGCATTTATTCTCATAACTTATTTAATACTTATGATACTATGTTGATACTTACATGGACATTGAAAACAACTTCAAGGTACAAACTCACGTCACCAATTAGTCTCTAGGGCCCATATTTATAGTACAAGCGCCAAAATACCTAAATTCACGTTTTTATTTTTAGCTCCTGAACGATAATATTTTTTAAATTTCTATTTTTACAAACATTATACACAAATTAATAACAACTTGTGTAAAAAAAGTCATATCTCTACGCCATGCCATTTAGGAGATCCCGCATCCGGCCAAACGTTCCCCCAGCAGAAATTTGAATTTCTCCTAAGTCTTTCGATACACAAATTTTATTTATTCATAAACATTTATCTTTCACGACACTCTAATTATTGTACTAACTTTCATTTCGATCCGAGAACTTTTTTTGCTGGGGGAATGTTCTAAATGTCATCCTGGCAGAATCTGTTTGTAATTAAAATCTCAAAAACTAATTGATGCACAAATTTGAAACTTATATAAACATTTACACGACGTCATACTCTAATTATTTAGTAACATCACGTTTTGATATTCAGTAGTGTTTTGCTAGGGGAACGCACTCCTTCCAACTGAGCTATCGCATTTCAATCCTGCACTTCGAAAATCTTCACCATATGCAATTTCTATTGAAACGCATTAGGTATGCATCACCTAATACGTATACCCACTATACGAGTAAGGTATTTGATAAACAAAGTTAGTTGAAGCTTTGTGAATTGAGTTTCAACCCATGTATTATTCGCATACAATCTTCGATCAACAATACACCATACGATGGATACATAACAGACATTATTAGGTAGTATTCAGAACATTTCTGAGGCGGGTTAGATAGTGACATGTTATAGGCAATACTTATGATATGATACATATTGTTGATACGTATTTATTTTGACAGATGTTGTCCTTAGCTTTAGTAGTTATTTTTTCTGAAATTTTCCACGCATTTTTCTTATCGACTATCATTGCTTCAAAAACAAGTGTAAAACAGCTATTACAGACAGTCAAACAAACACAAAAAATGTGTCGTTAATAAGTTCGTAATTGTATTTGCAAAGTGGATAATTTTATTGAATGAGCGAGCGAAGCGAGCGGGGGCTATAATTCAAGTTTGGGCGTAAACACATTGTTTGTATGTATGTATGTTGGTTTGTTCCGCGATAACTCTCGAACCTTTGAATTAATTTCGATGATTTTAAGAATACGTGTAGCAACTATTAATAGAATTTTTAAGTTCGTTGCGCAACAAAAACGGTTCATCCGTTTTTGAGATATACTCATTTTTATGATTCCAGGTCTAGGTCTTCTGCGAGGTCTAAGCTCGCGGCGAACCATTATTTATTACGTTATTGACAACAACAATAGTTGGTTAGTTATAGTTATTACGTTATGCAAACGAAAGACAAATAAGTCTACAAATAACCACACATTCGCACTTAAATACTTAATAGGCTAATGACTCTGCATTCATATATCATATAACTACCGCGGTTATGTCCACCTTTCTTTACTGCGTTTGATGGATGTTTTATTCAAACGGATCGATATTGTAATGGCGATTGATTTTGTTATGTAAGTTGGTATGGCCGTCTGTCACAGATGGCCGTGAAAAGCGAGTAAGGTAATACCTAATGTTATTGAATGAATGAATGTATGAAATATTTATTGGCAAGTAACAGAGAAATTTGTTAGTAAAATGTGTTAGTAACCTAGACATAACTAGCCGCGCCCCGGGGCTTCGCTCCCGTGAGAATTTCGGGATAAAAAGTACCCTATGTGCTATTCCCGGTATTTTTCTACTCATGTATCAAATTTCATTGAAATCCGTCTAGTAGATTTTGCGTGATTGAGTTACAAACTATTGATTTAAAGTGGGCATATATACTGGCAGTCTAATCTGCCAGCGATCATGTTCAGGATGCTGTTGCCGCTCGCCCGCACCCTGCGCACCGTTATTTATATTGACTTGTCTGAACGAAAGGTTAAGAATGTAAGGTTAAGAAGGTTAAGTATGTTAACGCCAATTTTCGTTAGATTGGTTCAGTAGATAAAGCGAGAAGAGGTAACAAACAAACAAACTCACTTTCGTATAAATTTATAATATTAGACTCTACTCTAAATGAATTTAAAAACAGATGAGAAACAAGTTAACATGAATAAATGTAATGTGAATATCATATGCCGGGCGTTTTGCCAATACAAACATTTATTTTAAATATTTCACACTCGGTTTATCCTGATTTATTACCAGCTCCCAACTTGTTTGAAATTGTGAAATGCGGTTTCAAGACCTTTGGCACCGAAACGCTTTCGAAGCTTATCAAGAGGTACAAATAATTGTTTAGAAACTAAACGTCTCTTTCTTTTTCTTTTTTATAATAAAAGATGGGTTTACTCTTGACTACAATCTTGCTCGAGGACAGAGATGAGATTAACGATGTAGCGAGCTTACCCAGAAGCCCAGACGCAGCCTATTCACTCTGGTTTTGAAGAGAGTGGTTGTATGTGCTCAAGAACACAGACGCAGGCAGAGAGTTTCATTCCTTCGTTGCTGTGCACATTAAGAAAGTTGACGAAAAGCGCTTGGTGCGTGCGGGGGGAATATTAACCAAGAAAGGAAAAAAGGTGCAGGCGGTGGTATGAGCACACTCCCCGAAGTACAATCAGTAGAAAACCGACAGACAGACTTTTCGACGATAAGCTAGGCTGTTAAGCTTAGAGTTCGTCAATTTTTCATCACTGATTATATCATTCTCTCTCTGCGTTCCACCGAATCCAAAGTGGCCAGTTGGTATTATTATACTAAACTTATAAACATATAACATACTAGCTGTTGCCCGCAGCTTCGCCCGCGTGAGTTTCACTAAGATGAAAAATCTTTTAGTGTTCCAAACTGTAGTAACCTAAACTCCAGTACTCAAAATTTCAGAAATTTGGTTATCCCGTGTCCCGCGGGAATATATTAGGTACTCGTAGTATAGTCGCGGTGTTAAAATGAATCAAAAGTGATATTTCATTCAATAAACGATCTTCGTCTGCTCGATATCTACAATTTCCCGTATACTACCACTACCACTCCCACCCCGAGTCTCTCTTTGTCCTATCCCGTGTCCTGTCTATTTATACGTCAGTAGAAAATACTCATTAGGTTGATCGACTTTTGCTAATGCCCCATTTCCATTTATTTTATAGAGTAGCTGGTCCCTTGGAGTTCTTCATCAGATGTTCCATAATCTTCAATTTTTGCTCATCAGGTTGATCGACTTTTATTAAGGCGCCATTTCCATATTTGTAATAGTGTAGCTGGTCTCTTGGAGTTCTTCATCAGATGATCCTGATCTTCGATTTTTATACGTTAACAGAAAATGCTCATCAGATTGAACGACTTTTGTTAAAGCACCATGTCCATATTTCCTATAGTTTAAATGTTCTGTTTTGGTTCTTCATCAGGTGTTCCAGTTTTCAAAATCAATTATAGCCTAAATGTTGCCCAGGCTTAATAGCTATACAACAAAAAAAGTTTCATTCAAATCGGTTCAGTACATTCGGAGATTAGCGTGATCATACATACAGACAGACAAGAAATTCCAAAAAAAAAATTTCCTTTCTTTTATTCTTTTTAAGTGTCTCTCTATCCATTTCAGTCAAAAATTGTAAATGTACAGACAAAATATTTTTATTGTTTAATTATATGTATAGATTAGTACATTTTCGTCGGTTAAAGAAAACTATGTTTTAAAGCATTTTTTTCATTCCCCAGCGCTGTTTGTCGGATACGAAACAAAAATATTTTTGTTCAAGCGAGGAGATGAACAGAGCGGGCAGGTTGTGGCAAATTAGTTTTTTTTTTGCTCCAACGTCCACTGAATTTAATTCTTCAAGCAAGCGCCTTTGTCTCACAGAGAAAAGTATAATAACAGTATTTTTTAAATGTTTTGAATAAATTCCCTGTTGTCTGGTTTTTAAAAACATTAGGTTACGTCGTTTTTGTTTTAAATTTGTAACGATATTTTTTAACTCAAAGTTACATTTGTTTTGTAATAGACAACGACACATAATGGCGCAGAAGGTAACGATATAGATATTTCAGTATAATTAGTAACAGTACCTATGTAGTATAGTTATGACAATGATTAATCAAAAGTCTTCGTGCGGATACCATGTTGGTTATGACAAATTAATGATATTACGTTAATTGAATTATTGCATGACAGACCGAGTGTCAACATTTACTGATATTTCCATGCCAAAGGTTTCAGTGATCGATAAAATTAATATTCTCAATAACGGCGTTTATGATAAAAACAAAGGTTGTACAATAGGCGCAATCCCGGATCCGATCTCTTGGTAATAATATTAAATTTTTACACGACTGACCACAAAAAGGAGTGTTGTGTTTTCAGGGTTTATGCCGCCATAAGTCCTGAACGGCTTAACAGATTTTGATAATTCCTACGAGTGACATAGGCTAAGTGACTATTGTTAGTCGTGTTTTTTATTTTTTAATAATCAACTTGTTCTAATTCTTTGTTTTTAAATAGGTACGTATATAATTTGAAACTGATTAAATGACTTGAAACTTTTATATAGGCAATCTACATCTTTATTCTGTAGTTAAAGAGTTTGATTGTTAGATTGAATGCGCTATCTCTGAAACTAACAGTCGGATTTTCAAAAATTGTTCTATCTAACAGATAGTCTCATGAGATAGGCGGAGAGTCCCACAATTCCCACAGGAACGAAGCAACAGAAATCACTAGTTTTTATTAGAGAAATTAATAATTTATAACTTTCCCAATAAATACGATTTTAATATATTATAAGTAATTAAATCATCATTAAATAATCAATGAAGCAAAGACAGTGGCAATAAAAAGGCTGCGGGCAAGAATTAGGCGGGTAAGAAATGGTAATAAAAAAAGGTTTCAAACTTAATTCGGCAGAAACATGCTTTTGCTCTTACAATCTAAAGATGAGAGATCATGATTATAAGGCGGTATGAGATAAAACATTTTCTTTGATAACGCTTAAAACTGAGATATTGTTTGCAAATATTTTACTGATATATTTTCTGTTTACATACATATATATATATATTATTACGCCTTTTTCCCGTGGGGGTAGGCAGAGACTAGCGATTTGCACTTGCTACGATCCTTATAGATCTCTCTCGCTTCCTTTACACTCGTCACTCTCTTTATATATGTTATCCGGTTGTGGGTGCTCTGAATATCTCCCTCTTTGAGGAGGTCCGTAATCTGGTCGAAGTGCGTTTTCCGAGGTCGACCCTGACCAGGTCTTCCATTTCATTCTGTTTTATTTTATCAAAGAAACTAACAGCGTTTACAGCAAGTAATACAGTTCAAATCTTATTCTCTTATTCTCTAACAAGGCAAAGGTTAATAAATGTCTGGCCATGCCACTACCGCCAAGTCCTGGTAGAAGAGCAAACCCAAGAAAAGCTGGCTTGATGTCGTCAAGAAGGATATATGTGCCAATGGTCTCACAACTAAGGATGTTGAAGATCGTGCTAAGTGGAAAAAAAAAGTTGGAAAGCGGACCCTGGCCTCCGACGCGTATGCTGTAGATGCAACTGGGAAAATGCTCAGATGAGAGAGAGGTCTAAATCTACTCCAAATGTCGTATATATATAAGATAATTGAAATCCATCGTAATGTCTCAAGTAATTTACGCCAGTTTCACTCAAATTTCAGTAGCAGTAATCCGTGATTGGAGAGAAATAAAATGCGTATCGAAATCTATAAAGTTTTTATTGCACTAGTTTCGCTGAAATCTATTAAATAGTTTATAGATACTTGTGTACTTTAAAGCTGGAGTTTGTAGGTATTTATTTGTTTGATTGAGTGCACTTAATCCAGGGTTACGAGTCGAATTTATTGAAAATAAATAAATATTGACTTTTAGTTACCTATTCAAAAAAAGTCGGATTTGAATGCCCAATGCGGATTTAACAACTCAAAATATAGCCGGTACACTCCTGTTTGCACCGTATTTTGAATACGAACTTTTTTTTATATATTTAAATTATTATAAGTTCATGTTTATGTAAACAGCAATTCTATAACACAATCGTCTGCAATAGGTTATGGTATAGAGCAGCATTAACGAGCTTTCTGAATCTCGGAGCAGAGACAATACATTTTGTATCACCCATCCCTTGATCGACCATTGCAAAAGTAGCGTAACTGCCTCCATCGCACTGTATGTGTATGTTTCTAATAACGCAAAATAATGAGGCTATCATTTACATCGTGTTTTAAATATATAACAATCATTAAAACTAAACTAACTAAAACTAAGTACGTTACTATTATTAAGTCTATATTTTATGAGCTCATAATATTATCGCGTTGCATTTATCGCACCACCTTACTATTACTACTCTTTGTTTGGTTTAGTGGCTGACTGGTAGAAAATGCCATTTATACACAAGTTTTGAAATTTTGTGCAAATAAAGTTTTAAATAAATAAAAGAAACAAGCTAATTATTAAAAATAAAAAAACACGACTGACATGTTTTTACTCAAAAAGTACATACAAACATATAAGTTATATGCATTTTTGAAATCGCTTTTTAAAGCCCTTCAATTTGATACCCCACTTGATAAGATTGATCAAATTTTATTTTTTTGGTCTGCTATTTATCGCATATATAATCCGCCATTTCGTTTTTATGATGACGTCATATAGCCTATGTCACTCGGAGGAATGCAAGGAATGTAAAAATACCTTTCACATCTAAATCTGTTAAGCCGTTCAGGACTTATGGTGGAATAAAGAAACTTACATACATACATACATGAACCCTGAAAACATAACACAACACTCCTTTTTTGATCAGTCATGTAATAATGAATTACATTTCTGTATTTTCAGTTATTGTGGTTTGCGTGGGTTTGAAGGGTGAGACAGCCTCGGGGAATAACCGGCTTCTGCGCTAGATCCACACATAACGGGCCATCAGTTTTAATGCTTACTTGTCACTCGCACACAACTGTTTTATCGCAAAATTTGTAATAAAGGCATATAGAAGTGCCACGATGTACATGAAAATTATTTTTATTTAAATAGCTTAAAAATAGTACTTTTAAATCGACATATACTTAGTTGACGTGTTACTACCGCCTCCAAAGCGCAAGTGGAGAAGAGGCGGCGCAACGAACTCCACTGCTGCATCTTCTCCAAAGACGTCACTTTACAACTACCTATGTGTCTTATAATTAACAAGCTAATTATTTAAAAATAAAAAACACGGCTGAAGACTTACATAGCCTATGTCACTCGGAAGAAAACAAGGAATCTAACAATACCTATGACATCAAATTCTGTTAAGCCGTTCAGGACTTATGGTGGAATAAAGAAACTTACATACATACATGATCGCTGAAAACATAACACTCCTTTTTTGGTCAGTCGTGTATTAAACTATCTACTTGTATGTGGACGAATATGCATTGAATTGTTATATGAAATGTCCGAACTCAATTGAATTATTAATTAATAAAATGTTACTGATACTGATGATTATTTACCAACTAGGCGGCGTTGCTTCAATTCCATATACTAATTTGAGTTAACGCATGCGAATAAAATTTCTCACCACGCACACTGATGGCATTTTTATTTTGCCTTACAATTCCAAATTTTGTGGACCAAATAAGTTTATAATAGTCATCTTTGAGCAGTAACATTTGAATAAAATATGCAGTGTAGAACTAGCTGCATGTTTTATTTAAATTTAAAAACCTTTAAAAATCCAACTGGACTCAATTCAAAGTTTGATTCAGTAAGTTTTATACTGAATCAAACTTTGGACTTTATATTAAAGTTAAACAAGATTTTTCTTAAGATCTGCATTTTTTGCCATGGATTTTAGTAATATTAAATTAAAGTTCATTCAAATTGTTATAGAGAATTAATCTCTAACTGGTTTATGTCTGTACAAAGAAGAGAGAAATGTATGTGAGGCTTTAAAGTCTGTCTGAAATTTCGTATTACTGAGGGTCTAGCTTAAAACTTGATACGCCGCCGCTTCGAACCTAAAATATCAACAATAGTAAATTCCGTGCGGACAAAGTCTCAAACAAATGACAGATGAAATGAATAAGTTTCTCCGTTTATCGTTTAAACAGCAAATGTGTTATCAATATGAAAGTTCTCAACTCAGCTCAACTCGACTAATAAACGAGAGCGGGCGAGCGAACTTTAGGACTTCACTCGTGATCGCGAGCGAGCGTAATTGGATTCCAATATAAAAGGATAAACTAGCTGAGTGAGTATACATAATGAAAAGTTTTTAATGTGCTTAGTTTTATATCAGCGTCATAGTGAAAACTTCCATGATTCTTACTAGATAGAGCGTTGATTTTTTTTATATTGAGTTGTTTGTGCCCACAGAATTTGGAATAATTAGGTAAGAAGAAGTACCATCTGCTGACTTTTATCCTACTAATATTATAAATACGAAAGTTTCGATGTGAGATTGTGAATTTGTGAGGATGTTTGGTACTCAATCACGCAAAATCTACTGGACGGATTTCAATGAAATTTAGTCCATGGGTAGAAAAATACTGGGAATAGCACATAAGGTTTTCATCTCGAAATTCCCTCGGGAGCGAAGCCCCGGGGCGCGGCTAGTATGAAAATATATGTCGCTCTGACACTTACTAAAGAACTATAAAAATGCATGTGTGGGCGAAGCTGGAGCTTCAGAGTCTTACTTAGGTCAGGCGGCGACCAGATAACTTATCTATAACTAGCTAGAATGATCTATATTATTAATTAATAGCCATCAATGTCCCAGTACTGGGCAAACGCCTCTTTCTTCTTCTTCCAAGACTCTCGATCTAAGGTCATATTAATTCAGTGGTAAAAGCAATTTTTTGACGTGAATATAATGTATTCCCGCCCAGGGGACGGGCAGTACAGAAGATCCCAGGCCAGCACCATCTGCACAACCACGACCACTCTGACAAGAGTGTACGACTTAGACGAATAATGTATTGGATACTATATTGTCTGAAGAAAGAATTTTAATCTGATATGTAATAAATGCTAATGCATTAAATCATGGCAGTAGTTTTATTTATGAAAGGAATCATTTCTCGCCGACTACGCCAAATAAAATGGGAAAATATAAAAAAGATGATGATACTAGTTTTGTCTGAGTTTTTTCATATCTTCGTCTTCATAACTGTCCTAAGTTGCTGTCAGGGACTGGCGCTGATGTGTTTAGTTTGGTACAAGAAAGTGCTTTAGTAGTTCTGCAAAACTTTATATGATATCAAATAACTACGTAGCGTACGTATCTCCATAAATTTGTATAGCGATTCTTCATTGTGCCTACATCTATCCGATTCATTGTATTATCCAGACTCCTGATGTCCCAGTAGTCCCATTGACTCAGTCCCATGATGGGACAAGTGATGTCCTAGTCCCATGGAATGACTGATATGTACTAACATAAGTCTCGAACTTACTTTGAGGCTAGCTCAATTTGTGTGATTTGTCCGTATATATTTATTTATTTATCCTTAATCCCACTAAAAGTGAATATGGTTTTTTTATATTTCACATACCTAAATTTTGTCAAGGCAAAACAAGAATATTTTTGCCTTTAAAAAAAAGAAAGATTCTAAAATAGAATCTACTGTTCATGAAAACTCTTAAAATATATCAATCATAATTTGGAATCTAAATTGATTTAATTTATGGTTACGTCTCTGTATAAATATTAATAATTGAAAATACAATTCCAAATTTCAATTTGCAGTCAAAACTAGTCACTAATAAATAGTTTATATTGAAAATAGAAATCCTAAATCCAATTTGTGGTCATATCTCCAATATAAATATTTTATATTGAAAATGCCCGGTCGACCGCATGCCGTCCAAATTGATTCATAGTCAGACCACAGATTTTATTATAATACCCTAGTAGACAGGCTTACCCCAATGTTTAGCTGTTAAATGGGAATAACCCAAAATACACGTAATCTCATTATCACTTGCATTTAAAGTAGTTACAAAACACTGAAGGTATATAGAGTCACTTATGTGTTTATAAATTACTAGCCCCGCCGCCGCTCCCCGGGCTTCGCTCCTTTGGGAATTTCGGGATAAAAAGCTTGCTATTTCCGGTGTTTTTTTACCTGTGTACAATTTTTATCGAAATCTAATCTTTAGATTTTGAGTGATTAAGAAACAAACATCCAAAATCAGAAACATCCAAACATTCGCATTTATAATATAAGTAAATGTACGATACTGTCTCCACATAAACACAACATTCAGAATTACTTTTTGAACACTTTAATAGAAAAAAATCATAAATTAATTTTTCTTCTAACTCTATGGGTTAATGGCAGAGCAAAATGCTCTGTCAATCAAATAGTTAAATAATTTTAAAGCACAAAAAAAGTTTTTCAAGATAAATACAAGTTTTTATCTCTTGTGATACGAAACTCTTAAAATTATAAAAGTAACACAAACGTAAGGAAGCTAAGTTACATTGATAAGTCGAAAAAAAAAAAATTGTGTCCAAACGCACACAATTTTTTTTTTTTCCTCACTCAGCAAGATGGGAAGCAAAGATGAGGTCTAGGGTGTACACGCATAGACTTATATGGGTACACGCAAACTCATAATACGCCTATTCACCCCTTCCTGGAAAACCCCTAAACTATATTACCTAACAGTAACTTTACTTCTGTGACCTCAGAGTTTTGTATTTCGAGCTGACTTGTCTGCAGACCGCATATAAAATGAGCAAACCGAAACGTAATACGGAGCATAATCATGAATAATATTAGCTCACTCCGTGGCTGTGATTCAATTACTAAACTACTAGTTTCTGCCCCCGATTCCATCTGAAATTAACTGAATCCCATAGACACAAAAACCCATGGAAGTAATAAGTACTTTGTACAACAAAGTACTAATTACTTCCATGCAAAAACCAAACCATATCTGACATCTCGCTTTTCATGTCTGTTTCTCTCATAGAGCCCTAGCTCTATGAGAGAAACAGACAGAGTGTATCTCTACCACAGAAGTAAAATTTTGTGATCTCTACGGAAAATTATTTTTTTTCTTCTAACTTTATGCTGTTTTATGGAAAAGTCTTGCCTTTTTTACACGTGTCATGCTTTGGCGGACAAAAATTTATACAGATACAGAATATTTAACGTAGTGATTTTTTTCTCTCTGACCGTATCTACAGCTTGTCTATAAAGTCCTGACATTAAAGTTCGAGGAACTAACATTGATGATCTGTCTGGCAACACCAAACGTATGTACATCAGCTGTCAATGCTGTCAACAATATTGAATTGTTTTTCGTTTGTATTTTTATTGTTTTGATTAAACTGCAATAAATTAAGACCAAACTAAGTACGCAGAAAAGTTTAAAAAATGAGTAAAGTAAATCGGAGTCGCACGCGGGAATTGATTTTTAAAGTTTTCCAGCAATGTTTTGCGGAGTGCAAGGATGGACGAATTTTGTGAGATTTCGATGATATTTATGGGAGAACAACATATATTATGGGTATGTAACCGTGTTATTGTTTGTTTTTTATCAACCTGAAGTTACAAATATACTGAATTAACGATTTTTAAAAGAAAAAAGGTATTGTTTACATCGTACACTTTTAGGTTAGACTAAAATTGTAAATAGGTCATATTATAGTATGATCATAAATTTTTGATACATTATGATGGTACATCTCAGTCTATTCGGGTTTTCTATCAATTTTGAATTTGAATTATTTGTTTCTTGTGAATAAGTTATTGTTTCTATTCTGTTACAATTTTTATTCCTTTTTTTTAGGAAAACCAAAGAGTACAGTTAGGCCCATAGTCAAAGAAGCAACTTGTTGAAGAGGCCTTCTACAGCATCACATCTGAATATGGAAAAACTGCTGCCATTACGTTGAGACGCTCAAAAAAGAGTACTATGAGCGAGGACGTTACCTGTATCTAGATATAGACGAATTGATTGTTCACTTAGGCGATGATAGCAGCAGTGGTGATAGCAGCTGTAGTGATGACAGTGCCGCTGATGAAAGCGGCAACGAAACGTTTCTTGTTGTTGAATATTTGGACTCCGATGATGAGTGAAAGTGATCAACCTTAGTATTTTAACTATAAAACATTCATCATCATCGTCAGCCTTCCATGACCCACTGCTGGGTATAAGCCTCCTTTTGTATACGCCAACATTACCTATCCTGAGCCATTGCAACAAACATTATTAAAAACATTATTCTGGTTAAATTAAAAATGTTTAGTAAAACTTTTCATAAGCAAGGTACCTACTGTAAATAAAACGGAAACAATATGACTGAACAGTGTTTTATTTATTAGCTCGCTTTACCTGAACGAACTGCTAGTATCAAAATTATTTTGGTCACACTATATAGGGTTGCTACATGCACATCAGTGGCGCCATCATTTAATTTCAGGACTTAATAGACAGACTGTATCTCTCTCAGTGTAGGCAGAGCTAGGAGTCGTGAGACTCGAAGGCCACGCTTAGCTGAATAGGGGGCTTATTAATGGAATGAAGATGCAGATATAGTGACAGGATGCTAACCTATTGCTTATGACAAGAATCTCGAGTTTAAAATCTAATCCCTTGATTGACTTATACAATCAGCGCGGGAAGAGAAGCAGCTGGCATATTCTATACTTTTTCTTTTCTTTCAGACCAGCTTGGCAATATATCCAAAAATACGTATTCAAATGTTACTCTTCTTCTTTTCCAGCTTAATTAATCCACTGCAGGACATAAGTCTCCTCTAATTCACGCCAAGCTTCTCGGTCTTGTGCAATTCTTTTCCATAATGGGCCTCCAACTTTGGCGATGTCGTCACTCCAACTGGGTGGTTTGCCTTGGTTTCAAATGTTACTAAAAACAAAGTAACCACTGCACAAAAGTTAATGAGAACTTAGGTTAGTTACCTGCATTTAATTAACTTCACAAATTGCAGTTGTAGTGCAGAAAACGGCGAAATGCAGTTTATTAAGTATTGTACAAAACTCATTTTGCTCACCTTTGAAATTAAATTCTCAGTAATTAGACCTAGGGAGGTCTAGATTAGTAAAATTACTAGCTGCGCCCCGGGGCTTCGCTCCCGTGGGAATTTTGGAAGAAGTATTCTGTGTTCTTCTCCGTACTATTTGTATGCGAAATTTTAGAAAGATCGGTTCAGTAGATAAAGCGTGAAGACGTTTCGCATTCGTAATATTAGTTGATACTCGATTGAGTGCGTTTAGTTACACCTTCGAACACAGTTATGTTATTTTTTATACCTACGACTGAGCAAAAAAGGAGTGTTTTTAGGGTTCATATAATGTATGTATGTAAGTTTCTTTATTCCACCATAAGTCCTGAACGTGAACAGATTTTAATGTGAGAGATATTTTTAGATTCCTTGCATTCCTCCGAGTGACATAGGCTACGTGAGTTGTCAGTCGTGTTTTTATTTTTTAATAATTAGCTTGTTTCATACCATATCATGCCTCAAATTGTTAGGATTGTATTGCGTTATCAAAATTAATAAAGCATTTCTGTATGAAGCAAACGCAAATGGCGCGCGAAACGCATTCCTATTTCAACGGTGGATTATTGCGGAGTTGGCGCGCATTTCGACTAAAAGGCTATTGTTTCAAACAGCTAAATGCCGCGAATTTCAGAAATGTGTCCAATTATTTATACGCATAAGCGCCATAATTATACGCCGTCAAAGTAGTAACTTTTCCCGCATATAATAATGGCCCCAAATATTCTATTTAGTCATCAGTCTTTTGGAAAAATCTGTATAAAAAAACTAGTTTATGAATTTGTCGCTTTCAAATAGCTGGAAAACTATTTTATTATTGTAATTTATTTATTTTATAATTATTAGAAACTAGCTTTTGCCCGCGGCTTCGCCCGCGTGAATTTCCCACGGGAACAGTGCTTTTTCCCGGGATAAAAAGTAGCCTATGTGCTATTCCAGGTCATTATCTACCTCTGTACCAAATTTCATCGAAATCCGTCCAGTAGATTTTGCGTGATTGAGTAACAAACATCCTCACAAACTCACAAATTCACAAACTCACATCCAAACTTTCGCATTTATAATATTAGTATGTAAGTATGTATATAATGCATTTTTGTAATAAAAAGAAGCAAATTTTAACATGTATTCAACCTACTGAGACTACTAACATACATAATATGCAGCATTTTGCAGGTAACTGCAGTTTATTTGGTCAACGAATTTTGGCGAAAAGCCTATTGTTTATCGCAATACTGAATGCTGTCGGGGAATGCGGGCATGTTAAGTCGAATACATTATGGTCTCTCTGCACTGTATTATAGACGTAACTAGAAAGATAGTTTTGTTTTGTCTTGCAAGTATTTTTCCAATGTAGGTTCTTCTAAAGAATGGTTCCTTCATACGATAACTTTACTGATTATCTATCATTATCCAATTATGAATAGTTCAGAATATAGGTATAAAGAAGAAGGAAGATGTTAGAAGGAATATGTTCAGGATATAGGTATAATCTACTTCTGAATAATAAAAATTGAGTTATGGCAATATAACGATAAATTTGGTTGACTATTGAGCCCGAATTAGTGTCACTAGTACCACTGATGGTACTAGAGGTACAAAGATGTGTCATTTGTACCATCAATGGTCTTGTTAATGGTACCAGTGATCCGAAAGGACTTCGCGGTGTGAGTCATGCAAAAGATGTGTTCTGGTAGGTATTAAATATTAGTATTCCTTCCAAAGTCCAAGATTTTCTTGGCTCATTTGATCAATGAGGGATTTTCCGAGAGCCAAATAAAAAAAAAAAATTGTTCCAGATGAATTCGTAGGTTGCGCTTAGTAAAAGGCGAGATCATTCATAAAGCAAAAATGCAAAGTATTGGCATTTAAAAAAAAAATAACGTAATAAAAAACATCTAAAAAGTATCAATATTGTGATTTGTGCAACTGTGAAACTGTTATGTGATTTTTTTCTGTCTCTGGCTGACAATAAAAAGCGCACAATATAGGAACAGCCATTATTACATACAGCTCGGCTTTCAATAAAACGCCATTTTTATACTGATTTTTTTTTCTTAATTTAGCTGTCAGAAAAATCGCTCATTGGAAACATGTACTTACCAACACCTACGTCTGCCATAGAAGGGATTAATGGCGACAATAAAGAAACCTTTAAATCCAAGAATTTCATCACGAAATTTCTTGAGAAAACCGTGGTCTTTTCTATTACCTCGTACGTAGGAGGAAATCCGCTTAGTTGAGCTTTGGAATCCAGATTCTTTAAAGCTGCTTGAAGAATCTGATACAAATACTACGCATAGTAAGTATCTTACAACATGTATCTGTTTATTGAAGTATTCGAATATGACATGTATTTATTTATTGGTGTATTATTAAAAATATACCTTCTTACTGAACCCTTTTATGTACTTTTACTTGACTTTGTATAAAATGATGTTGCTTTGCAATTAGGTTAACTTTTGGCATAAGATATATTTATAGATAAGCTTCCAAAATTGAGTATTAAATAAATGTTCTGTTTTTTGTTAGTTTTGAACTATATTTTCACGGAATAAAGGACATTGCTCATCCACCTATCGGCTCCTATATATGGTCTGCTATATGAGCGATCTTTTCTTCTTCTAAAGGTGCCTCTCCATCTAGTGAAGGTTAGTGATTAACATGCTTATGCTCAAGTCCTTCTTGTCTTTAGCTCTGCGGAACAGCTCAGCAGCATTCGCTATCCCGGTCCACTTTCGGACCTGACCTCTGACCTGACTCTCGGATATGAGCGATGACCTTTAGTATTAGGAACCTTCTCATTTCTAGAGAAATAGGTTTCATTGTCAGTAAAACGAGGAATAAAACAATTTTTATAGGAAACCTTCACAGCCCTATCATCTAGCGTTTATTTCCTAGATCTTACTCTTTTATTACAAAGACATAAAGTAGTAGTTTTCTCTTTACGAGATAGTGATGACGGAACTTTATAAGATATTTTATGGTCATATATACTATATATCTCAACTTAGTTCACTGGCTTAAAGTTAATGGAGAAATCAGTCAAATCATGTAAACCCTAAAAACATGACTCATGTCTGTGCATTGTGTAAAAAAATCCTGAATCTCGGCTTGAACTCCAACTTTGGGACCAATTCACATGTAACATAAAAATGTGTAGGATTTTACAGTTTCTTATTTAGGGCTATCTAACTTAAAATACCGTTAATTTCTTTAGATAGGTAATCAAAAAATGACAACTCTAATTTTATGAAGATGACTATGTTTTATAATTAATTATTTCTTATATCAATAAATAAAAATCATAAAAATCGCCCTTACTTAATTCTAGTGGATAGGAACTATTTATAGAATACCAATGTCACAACTCAGTAATGTTGTAAAGAACTGGTGCCAACACTGGGTATCAGAGATACCTGGCAGGTCCTATAGCAGGTCACCAGGTCCACCCCCTAGAATGAGACATAAAAGGATATTGAGATCCAGCATTCAACCCTGCGACAAGGTCTTACAAATGGGATGCACGTACCGTACACGGCTACCAATTATAATAAGAATTAAATTAAAACCTCTAAAAGAAAACAGGGTCCTTTTCATTGCGTATTTCATACGAGAGTGGATCCCCGGGGCAAGGCTTAGTAGATACATAAAAGATATACATGCAGTTGCATACCTTCCATGTTACTCGACGAATACACCCGAGATGAAATATTGCTTGCATATGTTACGTGTATTAAGGTATTGAAGTCAGCCCACGGACCATTATGTGAATTAAATTTCGACATTTCGAAATTTCAAAATATTGACATTCTGGCTAGCTGGTTACGAAACGTAACCAGCTAGCCAGAATGTCAATATTTATAAGTTTTAGGGGCGCTCCATCAGAGCGGAGGAAAGAGGAGATATCCAGCCACCAACAGGATCACGTCTTTATCCCTAACGGGGTAGACAGAGCCAAGAGTCGTAAGACTCGAAGATTATGTTTAGCTGAATACTATCCGGATAAACATGGCTTACATAGCTTAACAAGGCATGGGCCTATTGATGAAATTGAAATTCAGATCTAGTCCCAGATTGCTAGCACATCGCCTATGAGTGGAATAGCCAGCTAGCTTAAAGCCATAAGCTTGATACCTACAGTAAACACAGAGCAGCATCAAGAGTACTCCACTTCCATTATACAAACGAAAGAGCCGTTAGCATCCGTTTGATCGCGCAAACAGCCAATCGTACTTATTAGCCCCGCCGAGAGAAGGTTCGCTTGCACCCCGCGCTCTTTATGAATTGCTAATTGAAATGATTTGATTGCCTTTGGGGAAAACAATTTATTAACGTTTATAAAGCAACTGACGTAAAGGTAGGTATTTATTAAAATTTATTACTCTTTTCCCATTGCTTTGGCCAACATTTACCTTTACATATACGTTTGGCTTGCTTCTAGCATTAAGTCCACCTTTTGTACTGTACTTGTGTTTGTGTGTACAATAAAGTTTGAATAAATAAATAGACGATGACTGTGTGGGATATCAACGCAGAGACGAAACTGCTGATCGTAAAAACTTGAAATTTTTAACAGGTTCTTGATATAGCGTAAGTGAGCATTAAGAAAGGAATCCTAGAAATTCCATTGAAAAATGAAATTCACACATTCAAAGCCGAGGCCAAAAGCTAGTAATTACACAGAAATAAATAATTATAATCTACTTAAAATTAAACAAAGTCCACCGCAAACCGCCACAGAACACGCAAAGTTACACAGCAAACAGGTTAATCCGACTCAACGGAGTTTAATTTAATCCTCTACCTGCCTAGCAACAGTAAACCTTTGGGTACAAAGGGTGTCAAATGCTACAAAGGGTGTCAAATACTACATGTTGGGTTCTTGTACATAAAATCCCAGTACTAACTGAGAATAGACGTGGAAAAGACGTGTGAGCTTGTCGCCTCGACCGAATTATATGCATTTTCGCGTATGCATTTGCATATTTTAGCCATTCTCAGAGGTAATAGCATATTTTACCTAATATATGATGCATATTATCGGTACATTTTCAATATTTTTCACTCACCCTGCGTTACGAAATTCGACCAAATTTAATAACAGTCAAAATATAAAAATATTCTAAATGATCGTAGACACAATCTTACCACTGAAAATTTAGAAAAATATTTGATTGCTTATGTTTACAAAAATTTTAAATAATTTTAATGTCATATAATGTTACTGTACCTATTATCGTCTATCAAAAAATAATTTACTAATTGTATGCTGATTTTGAAATAAAAAAAAAATGAATAGGTACTTACTTTTCTCCTTTTTTTGGGGATTCCTAAAATTTATCATTTAATTTCGCATATTCTGCCAATTTTCTCGCATATTTCAAGCATTTTTCATGCATATTTGCATGCATATAACAAGCTTTTTATGTTGCATATAATCCGGTCTCTAGATGACTCTGTAAACATCTCTTGATATGTTTCATTCACGTTTACCGGAAGTCTCAAGGGACTTTTAAGTCTTAAACACACACTTTGACGTTTTCGTTTATTAAAAATAGTCTAGGGACAAATCCGAATCTCCATTCCATCAGAGAGCCTACTATTCAGCTAAGCGTGGCCTTCGAGTCTCACGACTCTTGGCTTTGTCTACCCCGTAAGGGATAAAGACGTGATTCTATGTATGTATGTATGTCTAAGGATATTTAAGTTCATTTATATTTGCATTAGAAATCGAGATATATCTGCTAGCGCAATTTTGCTTATTACTATAAATTTCTTATTGCTTATCATTTTTGTATGTGACCACGCGCCACGCTTTCTTGTACTATAAAACAGCAGCTTTTTCTATTAGAATAAATTAGGTTTCTATAACCAATATGACCATCTCGATATGTTCAATACAGCTTTTCATTATCATAAAATCTGATAGTATTTGTGGTTAATTTTATCCTTGATTTTATTACCCGACTGCATTGGCAGTCATCGATATTGTATTACCAGAATAATAGTAATGTGAATTTGTATATTATTGTTAACGTCCAATGGAATCATTTGGACGTACTTATTTGAATAATACAATTTACTAGCAGACCCTTGTCAAACTGATCCATTCTTGATTTTGGATCTTTCTATATATTATAATATTACTATGTGTTTAAAAGACTAAAAAAGATAAGTGAAACCGGTAGAATTCTCATGTTATAATTAGCCAAGTTTGCCATCCATCCATCTGAAACAATAGGATATCACTAAGAATGCATTCCTTTAGTTTCAGATGGATGTATGTAAATTTAGGAGAGAAAAAGGGAAAAACAAAAGGAGGATTTAGGTATTTAAAAATAAATAATAGGCGAGGAGGAACTGAGAAACTAATTTCTAGGTTCTAGAGCAGGCTCAGATGGACATCGAACCCGTGAACTCGTAAACATTACGATGCCATCAAACCGACTCGCTTGTGATCCCCAATCACAGAAATAGTATCGAATCGATAGTTACGACCCCTTTGGTAACACCACATGTTGTGTTTTGTGATATTGAAGGATGAATGGATCTCCGCGCGCGAAACTCCGTATTGCTCTAAACAAATGCTATATAAACTATCTTTATAGTGTTTGCTCTAACTCTCTGGAACATACGTTTTAAAATTTCAGTTTATTTTGAACTGTCCTTGATTTTCGATGGTAAAATGTAGGCAGAAAACGAATTTTATCAATCAAATTGCTAAATTTTATGATTCAAGGATAAGGGTTTGATTTAATTCTAAATTCATTAAATTAGCGAAAATATGCGGGAACCTCTTTAAATTTTTAATCATTTAAAAATAAGTAAAAATTCAACATGGTATGTTTGTGATCAAATGAATATACTTAAAATGGCAAAAAAATATCGATTTATAATATTTTTTTGTCATTTTAAGTATATTCAGTTGAAAATATTTGTATTTACACTTACATTTGTATTTATTTACACATGACAAGCAGTCGGACATCAAAGTAATTTCTATATTTTGTTATCCTATTAGGGTTCCGATTTTCCTTTTGAGGTAAGAAACCCTAAATAAGATCTAAATATCCAAACAAATAATTACTAATACTTCTAGTAAATACACCTAAAAATAATACGGTTAGCATTAGAATCAATTACTGAGATAGCATCATAATGACGGTCGATCTGATGATTCAAAGGAGTAATGAACTAGTCAATGTCGTTACTCGAAAGGTAGCAGGTTTGGTTTCCATTACCGGCCACCATTAGAGGCTATTACGATGGGCGGGGCAGTTCTACGTACCAGTTTAATGACCGTACTAAAAGCTGCTTTTTTAAACCTAGATCCGAAAGAAGTTTTATTACTCAATAAATGGTAACCTAATTAGTTGGTTTTCATATTGATATCGTTTATTTGCCAGTGGTCTAAAAGTACCTAAATACAGTTGGTATCTTCTTCAGGTTTTGTAAATATTTAATCAAATACTAGCTTTTGCCCGCGGCTTCGCTCGCGTTAATCTTTTCTAAGCGGATGCACGTATACCTGCAACATATACCTGCAACCAGCATGCCAAATTTCAGCCCGATCCGTCCAGTGGTTTGGGCTGTGCGTTGATGAGTGACTTCCAACGGCCCCGGCGGGACGGCCCCGGTGACGGGGCCGTTGGAAAAAAAAATTCCAACGGCCCCGGCGGGCCCGGATTTTGCGTTGACGGGGCCGTTGGAAAAAAAATTTTGCCAACGGCCCCGGCGTGTTTTTTAAATGGGACGGATAGCATAATAAATTAATAGCATACGCTCCGGTAGTGTTTAAAGGGGGGGAAATTGTATATTATTTTGTAGACCTTAAATATGAAATGAAATTAAAAAAAGAGTTTCTATGTAACAATCAGTTAATAATACGTTAATTAGTTATAAATACTGTTTACGGAGTAAAAATACAACAGAGACAGTAAGATATTTGGTAGTTGACGGTTTGTTATCTTAATACTTGTACTATTATTTATTCTGTGTCATAATATAATACAAACATCATGTATTTTATTTTATTATATGATTGTTGATACCTAGTTGATATATTTTTTTTTTCAACAATAAAAAGTGATTGTTACATAGAAACTCTTTTTTAAATTTCATTTCATATTTAAGGTCTACAAAATAATACACAATTTCCCCCTCTTTAAACACTACCGGAGCGTATGCTATTAATTTATAATGCTATCCGTCCCATTTAAAAAACACGCCGGGGCCGTTGGCAAAATTTTTTTTCCAACGGCCCCGTCAACGCAAAATCCGGGCCCGCCGGGGCCGTTGGAAAAATTTTTTCCAACGGCCCCGTCACCGGGGCCGTCCCGCCGGGGCCGTTGGAAGTCACTCGCGTTGATAGATCACTATGTCAGTCAGTCAGTCACACCTTTGAGAAGATTGGTGTTTCACCAAACCATTATTAGGTATTGAAAATATACTTATGTAACTAGTTGTTGCTTGTATCTTGTGTTTTTCAAACTTGCAGCCCCTCTTCTTTAGTTATATCACATCAACATCAGTCAAGCAGTTTAGTTATGATAGCGTCACAGACAGACTTTTGCATTTATAGCTATAAACCCACAGACAATTTTGTGTATAAACCAGACATAATTAACCCATAGATAGACAGACGGATTTATAGCCGGGGCAACACTAAAATCGTGAAATAACAAACTAACCAAGAAGAAAAATGTTTTGGCATGTTCTACTATTCTAGTTAAAATTCATGGCATATGACAACAAACCAAAAAAATATAATGAAAAACAAACACAGAAGAATATTTTGATTAAATTTCTGTATACATTTTTCCTGTAAGTTAAGGGAACACAAGAATTGATTGATGTCGAGGGATTTAAAAAACCTTGTTTTTTCCTTGTTTACAGGTCAAAATGGAGGCAGTCACTGGATACGGAGAAAAGAGGCCTTCCGCGCGAAACGCGGTCTGATTCCGTCTACCCGAGGAAAACCACGGTCTCGACGGCAATTGGGTAACTGGCTTAATGTCTTTCAACACGCTTGTATTGTACAACCAACCTTAAAACTCGTGTATTCATCATTACGTACTTATTTTCTTACTTCTTACTTCTTCATGTACATATTATCACGCCTTTTTCCCAGGCAGAGTCTAGCGATTTCCACTTGCTACGATCCTAACAGATCTCTCTTGCTTCCTCTACACTCATCACTCTCTTCATACATGCTCTCCGGTTATGTCTTTCTTCTTCTTTAATATATTTCTGAAACATGTACCTGAAAATATCCTGGAAGCCATGCAAGATAATTGTTACTAGTATTTTATTTAATAGGCATCTATGTCCCAAAACTGGGCAAAGGCCTCTCTCTACTGTTCTAAAACCCTCGATCAAAAGTTAAATCACGCCACCCTTACTCTAATGTTATTTATTTTAATGTAAGTACCTATATGAAAATATAAAGAAATGCCAACCAACACATAGCAACCTTATCAGGACGGGAACTCTTTCTGAAATTCCCGATAGAGTCAAGCTTTGAAACACAGCTAGTAACACTAAAGTTTGAAGCCCCAATGATAAACTTACAAGTGGCACAATGAAGTACAATCAGTCGAATGACTATATTGCGTGACTCTGCTCCGAAGACGTGAACTTTCTTTTTTTATTGACCCCACAGAGTAAGAATCAAGGGCGTTATTTATTCATGTGTGCGTGATTCTTGATTCAAATGTAATGGTTGAATTCTTTACAAAAAAGTTTTATAAGTTTATTGACATTATATCTCGATGGTTTATTGTTATCTATTGACGCGGCTTGGCAGTAAATTCGATTCAAATTCCATGATGGAAGTTGGTGTGATCATCGTCCCATCGATGATGTACAGATGTTTGATGCTCAGATGGGTTTACATCTGCCGGGCGTTCCATAATGGCTAACTTTTTTCCCTATGTCTATACAGGGTGTTTTGTTAAACACCAGCCACCTTTCTAGGGGTGAAAGAACTCGAATATGACTTTTTATATGGGACCGACTCTGAAATCTCAAAAAAAAACAGCAGTTCCATTTACAATACCTACTCGCCCAAAATGTATGGAACAGCGGATTTGTTTTTGAGATTTCAGAGTCGGTCCCATATAAAAAGTTGCGTATATTAATGAGTTTTTTTCACCCCTAGAGGTTTCTGGTGTTTAACAAAACATCCTGTATGATATCTGGAGAGTTCAAGCGTCAGTAGCGCCTACTAGTGAGCAGAAAAAACGATCACTATCATCATCTCGAGTCGTAATGGCAAAAGTTAGATTTTTTTCGACCAGTATTTGGCCACTTCCACCGCCATATCGTTGGCTTCATTCAAGTCCTCCAAGGTACAGGAGGAAGGGCAGTTGGGGCAGGTTAAAAGATGAGCCATGGATTGGCAGCTCCACAGTCACAAAGGCTATCAGACGATTACCCCCACCTGACTCGGTACCCACAAAAAAGAAACATAAAACGAAAAAACTCGGTAAACTCGGTAAAAAAAACCATAACCCTCATTTACATAAAAATAAAACTTCTCTCATTGTAATGCATAAATAAATGACTGAAAAGAAACCGCTCGATACTGAACCGATCCTCCAAAATACTCGATCATTAATCAAATCGATTATGCAAAGTCAGTGTTCCGGAACTCGGCGAGTTCGTTTCATGTCAATCGAGCGCTCGATTTCATTATGTAATTTGATGACTGATAACGTATTCGAAAAAGGTCTAGATTTTATCGTAAAAAGTAGTCAAATAGCTTCTAACGAAAAGTTGGTAAAACATCCTAAATTGAAAGACGAAATTGAAAGCTGATTTGTTATAGTCTTTTTAAAACCTTCCTCATGAATAGATGAGAAAGCTTAAAAGAAGGGCTATAACGAGTGAGGACATTCCCACAGGACCGAAGCTTTGGGACATAAATAGTTATTTCTATGCCAAATCAATAGTATAAAAATCGATAGACAAAGATTTTCTTCTGCAATTTGTAAAATGAGCGTTGGTGCGTATATTATGTTTAATAGTTACGTAACTAAATAGAAATATTCTTCGACTCGACCTTAGAATATTTAAAATAACCTTGCCCTTATACATAAAGGGAGATTACTCCATCAAGTCTGCACCATTTGTTATCATCTAAGACTCTATCTTTTCCAATTCTTTGTAAATCGGCCCCTAAATGATTCTCGATTCATCAGCTACTAAATCGATTATTTTGACGTTTCTGTTTGAATAGTTTCCAACAGATAGGCTCGAATCTGATTTATGATAGCCCGTGATGGACATTTACAGTTATTGTTATTGTAATCGATATTATAGGTTGATTTTATGAAACTCGTATTGATTTTATGAAACTCATATAGGTAGATAAGTTGTTACAGAAGGCAATTATTGAAATTGAACTATAAAATTTGTGATTCAACAAATATTATATCATTATGTATTCCATGGTCAATATCAGCCAAATTTATTCTACTTTCTACTATATTATTAGAATTGCAAATGTTTGGATGTGAGTTTGCGAGTATGTTTGTTAATCAATTACGCAAAATCTACTGGACGAATTTTGATGAAATTTGGAACACATACATACATACATATTATCACGCCTTTTTTCCGTGGGAGTAGGCAGAGACTAGCGATTTCCACTTGCTTCGATCCTTATAGATCTCTATACTTTGAACACGGGTAGAAAAATACCAGGAATAGCACATAGGTATATATATTATCTCAAAATTCCCACGGTGCGAAGCCCCGGGGCGCTACTCGTATTAATATAAATACTACCACATAATTCATACATGTAGGCGAATGTACCTACTCGTTTCATGAGCATATTGATAGACCTTGACATATGGAACTGGAATTAATTGGTACGTACTTATAACTGTTAAAAAAATAAAAGCATAAGCTTTAACTTCAAAAGATAAAGGTGGAAATAAATACGTTTAAATTTTTTTTTGTCTTCTATCCTTCTGTCCTTTTTAACTAGGACTTTTACGAGCACAGTACTAAAAACAGTTACAGATATTCACCAAAAACTAAGTTACACCAAATTACTCCCTAGCGTGGGGTAAAAACTACACATTTTGGGGTAGCAACCCGTGAAGGTAAGGGCTATACACATAATCCTTATGCCTATGTTACATTGCTCAGTTTTCAAGTGAGCTATGAATTTCCACAAGACAAAACTTAGCGATGTACGTCAAATAGCCGTAACGTCCGTGTACGTACGTTCGATTTTATGCCTGTGCGTTGTTCACGCTATACCAGTCAATTAAAGTCTATTAATGTGATAGCTTATTTGCATTTCTTTTTAAAAGTTGTCTAGGTACTTGTATTAAGTGAAAAGTTGGAAGTATATTCCTTATCGTCTTCATAATTAAACCAAAAGAAGTCCACTATTAGCTACATTAGGCTATCCAATTCCAATAGATATTCATTTGATTTATATAAAGATTTATTAAAAAGAAAATATAATATCGAAATAAGTATCCAAGCTTTAACATTAATTGAAAAACAAAGAGTTTAAGAGAGCTAATATAATAGTTATTCTATAAAAAATGTAGTAAAAAATAATTATGGCAAAATTATTATCTCAACGAAAAATAAACTATATATATAAAATATTTTTCAAAATTAAAACTTAACGAAAGCCCAAAAAGAAACATTTCAGCGTATTTTTATACTTATCGTCAGCAATAGCAGTCTCATTTAAAATTAATAGGTATTTGGAACTTAACAATAGTTGTTTATAATATAATAATCGTAAAAGCGGAGTGTAAAGGGCCTAGACCTAAGGGCACGGTTTCGAATGAAGTGCGGAGTGAATTTGAAATGAATCGGGCAATTCTGCTCAAAGACTTGTGACTTAATTGAGTTAGTTTCATAGTTATGATTGTTATAATTGTCCTTCCCGTTCAAAAGATAAAGATAAGATGATAATAAGTATCTATAATATTTTTATACATGCTTAACGCAGGCATTTTACGTTTTTAATAAAAAATCCATCATCTCACTAAGATTTCCTAGACCTTAGATCAACATAGCACAATGACCGGGAAACCCTAATGGAAGTAACAGATGTTCAAAATTAAAATGACAAATTTAATGCGCAAAATTACCTAACGTTTTAAATAAACCTACATTCACAAATTAAAAACTGGCACATTAAATTAAACAGAGAAAGTGGTTTAAACATTCGCCGAAAATGAATTAATTAATTTGCAAATGTTACACCTTAATTGACGCGTGAAGCGGTAACACGGAACCTCACTCGATTCTCGAAAATTATTCTTTAATTAATTATATGATTCTGGTTATCGGTTTGAGTTCAAAAAGCACAGAATCGAATCGCTCAAACATACGAGTACCTCTAACAATTTCGAAAATAGCTCTAAATCTGAATCATGTACGGTAATTTTTTTCACCACTATTTGATTTCTATCATCTATGAAGGTAAATATCATGAAAAAACCAGAATTTTTAATGCGATGTCGCTAAATAATGGCATTAAGCCATGTCAAATGACTTTAGACGACTTAAAAACAGACTCGATTCTCGGAAATTTCAATTATTCTTAAGCAAATGACCTGCCAGCCAAGGCGATGTGATTTAATCTCCTTGTAATAAATTATGCGAACAATCTGTTATCAAAAGAAATAATTTGAGACTTTGCGTGGGTTTCCATTTCACGACCTTTAATACTTTACCTATTTTTCTGGTTCACGTAATATAACACTTCTTAACGCGAGTGGTCACTAGTAATTTAAATTTCGAAATCTAGAATGCCATCAAATCGATATACCTATTACAATTTTCACTTCTTACTTTTGTATTCCTTGGAAAGTCAAGGAAAAGATGGCGCGACGACTTTGACGCTTTCCAGCCGGATTGGTCAAAGGTCGCTATGGACCATAGGTGGAAGCAAGTGGGGGAGGCCTTTGCCCATCAGTAGGACAATATAGGTTAAATAAAAAACTTTTGTATTCATGCAATTATTTCTTGATGTCATGTCATCATATCAGCTACACGGTATTTAATCTGCCAATAGTTCACGGGATATAGCTGACAAATGGACAATCATTGCATTGGCACTCTTACCTTTTTCTACTTCATTGTGTGCTGTAATTCTCTTCATTAGGGCTCTTCAGGCAGTATGGAAGATTGGTGGCAACTCCACCGTTCCCACCTCATCAGTATTGGCATGTAGAGGCACCGGGGTATTTTTAGTGGGTCCAAGTCCCACATGCCGCTTCACTGCTCGACTATTGAATAGTGAAGCGGTATGCGAAGGCAGTTTCACCTCGATAAAAAAGGGCTGCTCAGGGAACCCTTTAATAAAAATATTTTAGTATAATTTCTACGTCATCCAAAGTTTTTTGAGTTTGTCTACTGGTAAGGTCTGTAAATTGATGGATGGCAGCGAGAGACATATTTTAATTCGGCAAATACCTGTGGTGACCGCTGCCATTCCGCTTGGGAGTCGCATTCGTTGGAATTCATTAACCGATGTTTTGCGCCATGAAAAGGCCGAATTGTGAATGAATTGGAATTTTCGGATCCTCAGGGAAGCATATAACTATGTATGTGGTAGGGTAAGAGAATTAATAAATGAATAATAAAATAATGTCAAGGATATTTAGGAATATGATAGGAGAATTTCGTACAACTATTGTTACAGCTTTCTAAAAGTATTTTTTTGTTTATTAGTAGATTCAAATTAAAACAAACTGAACAAATGGGTTGATTTTTAAAAACAAACCTATGTTAAAATTAACCTCGGGTAAATTTCATCAAAATCCAGTAGCCTTTCAGTAGCCTTGAAAGCGTATACAGGTAGACAGGACTTCCGCATTTATAATATTTAGCATGAAAGTTAATTATCATAATAACTTAAATATTAGTTAATTAATAGTCGGTGCCTGCCTACAGACTACACAATAATTGCTTATTTAATCTTTAATCAACTGTATTGTAAAGACAAAACAAATGTTTTTATCGATTTAATATAATTTTATTCGACCGTTTACATAAACCGCAGTCGTCAATCTAACAAATAAACTTAACGGCTATTTAACCCCACTAATAAAACAGCCAATCGTAATTTAAGTGCACTCAAGGCATCGATATCTTCGATGCTCCACTTTGTATGAATCAAGTTTACTGAATACACTGTAGAAAATGATTTTATAAAACAATATATATACATACATAAGTACATAGAATCACGTCTTTATCCCTTACGGGGTAGACAGAGCCAGGAGTCGTGAGACTCGAAGGCCACGCTTAGCTGAATAGTGGGCTCTCTGATGGAATGGAGATTCAAGTAAGTATAGTGACAGGTTGCTAGCCCATCGCCTATGAGTGGAGGAATCCCCAGTTTAAAGCCCTATCCCTCGATTGACTTTTACAATCTGTGCGGGAAGAGAAGCAGCTGGCACATTCTATGTTTTATCTTCGCTCCCAGTCCAGCATGGAAGAACAGTCAAAGTCAAAGTCAATTTTTTTAATTGAAACTTGGCCTTCAAAGAAGGCTCTTTTTCACGTCGAAAACTAATTATTCATCATAATATATAATGTCTCAAAGCTACAAACTACTAGCATTTCGGAACGACCACTGCTGAGAAGAAATGCCGAAAGAAACTCATGAAACAGTCTTGGTCGCCTAGCATGCCAGAGGGTCTAGTTATTAACTCTATAAATACACTAGATTGTGTACAGTCAAAAATAAAATAAAATATAAGAAACAAATATAAATATAATAAAATATAATAAAACATGTATACACATTTAACACTAAATTAACTAAGAAAACTATTTTTTTATAAAACACTCCAATTTATTGGTAGTACGTGAAAACATCGAATTTTCATACAAAGTGCCGGGTGGCAGGGTCAACATCTGGTGGAATATTTAGACGCCATAGCCCAAATTGTTATAATAAGTTTTTGATCCAGGAAAGACGGATGAGCTCATCCCGTCAAGTCCGGGGGATTATGGCCATTTTACGAGTGTCTTTATTGCCTACAACTTCTCGGCAAAAAGTGGCCAACTTTCTTTTAAATCTGGGTCGCATTCACAGATATACGTTTCTAGAACTAGATGATGCTATTTGCAGTAAAGCGTGCTTATTTTCATTTAAAATTCATATTATGATAGCGAAGATTAATTTATTCAGCAGTATTCACGCGTACAATGAAGACGAATTTGCATATATTTCATTATAAATTTATGCTTAAAAACATAACCCTTCCTCGGCTGTCGGGTTAAATCTTAATAAATAATTAATTTCCTTTTTATTTAGGGTTCCGTTCCTCCAAAGGTAAAAACTTTTATAAGATCTTTATTTCCTCTTGATTGTTGGGACAGTTAAGAGTTCACGAGCATCTTTTTCATAACAAACGTATATTTGCTGCTAGGAAAATAACCTTCACGGTATCGGGTTATTCAAAATAGATACAGACTATACGTTGGCTGGCTGACCACACTATCGCCATCACTTTTCCTACTACATATATACATACGTATTATCACGCCTTTCAGTGTGACCGTTTTTGGTATTTTCAGTACTAATTTAGTATAATTGGGTCATCTCAGAATGATGTTAGTATAATTTTAGTACTTAACCAAATTTTAGTATAATATTGGTAGAATTTTAACTATTTTGTCTATTTTGGTAATTTTTTTTGGTATTTTGGAGTGTTTTCTCTTAAAAACCCCTCCCTCCCTCCTCCTGAAAATTTCTTCCGTTGAAAATTTCGGAATTCCTCGGGTTTTTAAGAAATTTTTCCGTTCTCGTAAATATTTCCAAGAAAGTTCCCGTACCGTGCTCCTGCGCACAATTGTCCCGTCCGTCAGTCGCGTCTTTTTTTTTTTTGCTCGTCCGGTAAAATTTTGAAAAGATTATTCGGATTTGTTATTGAAATGTGTGTTTTATGTAGCATATTTCTGAAAAAAATGTTAGTACAATTTTGGTATTTTTGAATTTTGCTTTTTAGTATATTTTAGTACTGACAGCATTATGTTTTGGTATTTTGTCAAATTTTAAAACGGTCACACTGACGCCTTTTTCCCGTGGAGGTAGGCAGAGACTAGCGATTTCCACTTGCTACGATCCTTACAGATCTCTCTCGCTTCCTCTACACTCATCACTCTCTTGATACATGCTCTCCGGTTATGGGTGCTCCTAATATCTCCCTTTTTAAGGAGGTCCGCAATCTGGTTTACCTAATAGCAGTAGGAAAAGCCGAACCCGATGGTTATTTTCCTAATTGTAAAAATGTACTACAGCTACAGTTGCCTTAAGAAAAGTGATGGCGATAGTGTGGTGAAGTCTTGTATTATTTACTAGGTTTTCCCGCGGCTTCGCCCGCGTGAATTTCCCACAGTGCTTTTTCCCGATGTGAAAGGTACCCTATGTCCTTCTCTGTACTTCTAACTATGTGTATGCCAAATTTTAGGAGGATTGGTTCAGTCGATAAGCGTGAAGAGGTAACAAACAAACAAACAAATAAATAAATAAACAAACTCACTTTCACACTTATAATATTAGTTAGAATTAGGATTAGGATAACCATTTCGACTGAAAAATATAATTGGTGCCAAATTCTTGTAATTTAAACCTGGAATTTAGAAATGAATATAACCAAATACTATATAAACTCTAGCTAATGGTGGCACTTCACATCGCTATACGGTATTCGAGTATTCAGGGTAAAATGACGTACATTGCGTAGTTTTTATATCAGTTATTTATTTACACGAAACAAAACAAAGTAATGTACGTCGATTTACCGCGAATACGCAAATACCGAATAGCAATGTGAAGTGCCACCATTATACGCTACACAACTTCTGTTCTAATTTAAAAACTTGACACATTCGTTTACTTTTTACTGCACAGGAATAAAAATGGAACAGCCTACATTGTACAACGAGTAAAACAGAAGGATAATATAAATGCTAATTGCGACAAATAAATTAAGTCGATTCGCTTGTCTGTCGCACTGAATAATAAAGTTTCGCTTTACAACGAGCTATTTCAGTAACAGATTAAATTGTGACTGAGTCGCTCTGAGGGCTTTTACAAGTTAATTGAGTGTCTCATTCTGTCATAAGCTACTTAGGCACCGTATTAATGTTTGTGCTACAATATGGTATTGAATCATAATCTAATTGAAAATAAATTAATAGGTTCTACATATATATGTATGTATACATGTGTGCTTGTTACAAATTTAAATGAATACATACATACAAACATATTATCATGCCTTTTTCCCGTGGGGGTAGGCAGAGACTAGCGATTTCCATTTGCTACGATCTTTACAGATCTCTCTTGCTTCCTCTACACTCATCACTCTCTTAATACATGCTCTCCGGTTATGGGTGCTCCTAATATCTCCCTTTTTAAGGAGGTCCGCAATCTGGTCGGAGTGCGTTCTACGAGGTCGACCCTGACCAACTCTTCCATTCACCTCAATCTCAATCTCTTTTCATCCATCCTCTCAACATGCCCAAACCATCTTAAGTGACTAATTTTTCTATATCATTCCTACTAATATAAATGCGAAAGTTTGGACGTGTGTGTTTGTAGCTAAGCGAATTTTAGGACCTAAAATTTTAGGTGGTATCCCGCTGGCAAAGCTAGTTACATATAAATTAGAATCGGAAAGTGGTCGCCTAACTGTGGAAAATTCACATTCAAAAGCCCTTTAAAATCCCTGGTTCCAGGTTTACATTTAAATGTTAGTTTTTTTTTTTCATATTAAAAACACAGGTCTATTAAAAACACCCGTACCTTTTCGTTTTAATTTGATTTCTCGGACGTATCTGCTGATCCAGTCGTTTGTTGACAACGGTTCGTTGCAACACGAATCGAGACGTCCGAGAGATCAAAAAGTGTTTTATTTAAAAATAAAATATAAAATAAAACAAAATAAAAATGCTTTATTTGTTCCTTAAATAAAAGTACAGTTGTTTCTTAATTATTAAAGGCCGGGGAACTTTAAAGCAAAAAGCCTGTGCCAAAGTTCCCCTCTTTCGTAATGGCTTAATATTGGATAAGTACTATTTTACCCACCAAACGGCTGGGGTGATACATGAGAAGTTTTTAATACGTGTGTAGTTTTGTTAACTATTATGTATTTTGTGGTTTTGTTTACATATTTTTACACGACTGACCAAAAAAGGAGTGTTATGTCTTCAGGGTTCATGTATGTATGTAAGTTTCTTTATTCCACCATAAGTCCTGAACGGTTTAATGTGAGAGGTATTTTTAGATTCTTTGCATCCCTCCAGTGACACAGGCTATGTGAGCTGTCCGGCGTATTTTTTTTTTAATAATTAGCTTGTTTTCTCTACAGAAGCCATCACCCCGGCAACTGACTCGCCCGCCGAGGTGTCCAGTCGACATCAGACCGCTCCGTCATCGCGTATCTCCGCGGGTGAGAGCGGTAAAGCTGATAATAATGGGTGTCGTGTCTTAGAGCTTAGCTGTATAATTATTCAAGACTGGCTTTTGCCCGCTTGAATTTCCCACGGGAACAGAGCTTTTTCCTGGGATGAAAGGTACCCTATGTCCTTCTCAGTACTCTAATGTGTATACGAAATTTCAGGAAGATTGGTTCAGTAGATAAAGCGCGAAGAGGTAACAAACAAAATTATTAACAAACAAATAAATAAACAAACTTTCGCATTTATAATATTAATTGGAATTGGCGGTTCTGAAGTCGCGTCACAGTAGCGAATTTTAGGTGTCAGCGGGGCGTTACAGCGCGGGGGGGAGAGCTACACCCCCCGCTAGCAAACCGCCACGCGCGGGGACCCTCACACCTCTTAGACCTGTGCGTACTTGCTTGATTGCATTTAGAGCCGCCATCCTATTTTATTTGTGTAATTTAGCTTAGCATAGATTTTTGAAATAATATAAGCCGACGCATAGGACTCTGAAGTTTCTTAGGTTTCAAACACAAGTGTGTGAAAGCGATTATGAATTTTTTATTACGAATGGCTGTATAACGTACACTTGTTTTTTTAGTTGAGCGTCAAAGCAAAAGATATTTTCATATAAATGATTGCTATCTACTTTCTATACTATAGTATGCTAAAGTAGCGCGGCTTCGCTCCCGTGGGAGTTTCGGGATAAAAAGAACCCTATGTGCTATTTCCGGTTTTGTCTACCAGTATACCAAATTTAGTCGAAATTCGTCTAGTAGATTTTGCGTGATTGAGTAACAAACATCCTCACAAACTCGCATCCAAACTTTCGCATTTATTATATACCTAAGGTAGAATTAATATTATTAGGAAGTAGGATTATAAAATGGCAATACTATACCACATTCTGTAAAGTTTAGTTTGTATAGTAATGCTATTCTATTGTAATGAAAATGCGATGAATAAGGACTATTGAACAATTTGAGATCGAATCAAATTCAAGAGTTGGCCTGTAGTTATCCCAGCGAAATCGAGAACAAATTTATATTTTTACTGTGTTGTTTGTTCGATTCTATATTTTATTGTATCCATAATAATCAGATTTCAATGTATCCATAGGAGTTAGGCCACCAACTTATATTGCCTATATATTTTTTTGGCTTTAGATTAAGATAACCAATATTAACAAAACCATCTTGATTTAATGTACAGGCTCGTGGATATTTGTTATTTTTTTTAATTTGTTCTGCAAAGCGCAATCCCAGTTCTTAGTTTAATAAAATTTAACTACCTCTTCCGTAGTTTACTGCCTGACCGCCAGATGGCACCGAGAACAGCGCCAGATCCATATTTTTTATTGGCAATGACATTAATCTTCTTTGATAAAAGTGATGAAACTGAGTTTTACACTACAGCACATAATTAATATAAGTATGACTACAGTATAAAGAACGTTTTTAATTTTTTTCCTATGCATGTTTAGCATAAAGCGACAACAGCATATTGTGTGATTTTTATTACTGAATCTCATAAATATACATGTGCAGTTTGTTAAAATACTTATTGTATTTCGATTAATATAAGTAGGTACATCATAGAGTTGGATATTTGACTGAATTCAAAGCACGTCATCCGATATGATGATGGAGAGTGGCAGTTGTTTCTTTAACCTTATCAAATCAGTTACCTATTTTGACGTGTAAAAAAAACATGTAAAATTAACAGTGCTCACGAAGAAAAAAATTACTGTGCCATGATCGTAACTGAGAATAATAAAAATTCTAGGAAACCAAAACACACCAAAAATGTCAAACTTGACAAAAATGAATCTCACAGAAGATATTACCTGTCCTTCACCAACATAGGCAAAAACCATATTTGACATCCCGCTTCCTCAGCTGTCTGTGTCTCCAAGGATTTTTTTGTTCTAATTCTATGGTCTATGTTAACCCGTTTTCAAATTTTCTTTTCATGCCTTATTACTGGCCAGTTCAATATTTTTTCTTATAATCATCATTATGTTTATTGTCATCATAATGTAGTGGAGCCACTGGCCAGTTCAATTTTTTTTTATAATCATCATTATGTTTATTGTCATCAGAATGGAGTGGAGCCACTGGTGGTCCCCCAGCGGAGGTGGTCCTTCGTCTGCACCCCTCACCCACGTCTACCCCTCGTGCCAACGTCTCCTTAGCTGATACTGGTAAGACTACATGTGAAAATGCACATTTTTTTATAATATTGACAGATTTTTAACACTTGAGTAGGAACTCAGTAATATTTTTTTTATTAATTAAAACTGCAAAAAGCGTTTTGGTATTGTAACTAAGTATTAAAATGATCCGCTAAAAATACTGGCCCGTGAAGAGACCAAACGGATTTACTTATTTAAAAGTGTCTAATTTTCTTTAAGCTTCCTTTTACGAGTTCCAATCAAAAAGACGGACTTTCAATGAGATTGCTATTTGCCAGATGGTTGTCTGGAATAGGAATGAACAAGTTTAAGTAAAGTTTATACAAGGCAGGCGGAGTAAATTATACTCTATGCAATGTGACCTTTGAAGGTCACTGTCGTGGCTGGAGGGTATGGAAGATTGGTGGCAATTCTACCGTTCTCACCTCTTCAGTATTGGCATGTAGAGGCACCGGGGTGTTTTAGTGGGTCCAAGTCCTACATGCCGCTTCACTGTTTGACTATCGAGAAGTGAAGCGGTATGCGAAAGCATTTTCACCTCAATATAAAAAAGGAATGCTAAAATAGTGTTCTCTCTTCATAGCCGTATCCTCCTCCCATCACACCAGTAGCTATGGCTGTCTTGACTAAGACCTTCCAGGCAACACGGTCCTGTGCCTGCTTTAAGGCCCAATGGAGTTTATTGCGTGTAGATGACCTTATCATATACGTCCATCTAGTCGGTGATCTTCCTTAACTTCGATGCCCTGGGACATGACCCAAATTAGTATTAGAAACAAACATATTAACGACTCATCCACGGTTCATTTTTAAACGTTGAAGCTATATAGTATGTATTGTTTCATAGATTTTTGTTTATTATATTTCTATTTTTTTTTAATGCTTCTGTAATACATGGGTATTGCCATGAAAAAAATAAAAACTTACAGGGTATTACAGCAAAAAAAATACTATACTAGGTATAGACCTAGTCATGTAAAAGCTGTGAAAAAGTCTGTCATTACAACAACAACTACATAAAAAAAACATTAAATATTGAAAACCTTCAACCTCTTTCGATATAACTAGTCTAGTTCAGCCGTCCATCAATTAATAATGCACCACTAAACCATCAGTTCGATACCCGGGCGGGGCAATATCTTCATCCAAATGCCAAGATCGATCGACACGAACGAAATCGAATATAACTAAACAAACAATGGCTATGGAATTAGATACAGAATTGATGGAATAAATGTACATGGTGAAAATCTAATCTTATTTTAAGCGGTCGACTCTATAGGGAATCTCAAATTAAGGTAGAATTCTAATAGCTTATGAGGGTTCACCAAATGTAAGTCATGCCAGATGCTTTTAGGTGATTTGAATAATCTTGGTTCTGTCTACCCCGTAAGGGATAAAGACGTGATTCTATGTATGTATGTTTGAATAAATCTGACACCAATCTATATACATATAATAAGAGAGTAAAAATATTTTGTCTGTACATATAGTATTTTTGACTGAAATGGATAGAGGTAGAGAAATGGCGCCTTAGCAAAAGTCGTTCAACCTGATGAGCATTTTCTGCTGACGTAAACTGACGACTGACGACGGCTTAAATTTTGAGTACTGTAGTATAGATTATTACAGTTTGGAACACAAAAAGATTTTTCATCTAAGCGAAACTCACGCGGGCGATGCCACAGGCAACAGCTAGTACTCGATAAGAATATCTTTGTTGAGTCAAAGGAGTGAATTCTATGTGTGTATTTGTCAAATATTTGCTAAAAGAAGGCCGCTTCCAACCAGGGTTTCTGTAAATAGATATGTACTGATATTGACAAAGTCTGGAGTATCTATCTTTTGCCAAAAAATGTACGATGGATCAACTTCAAACGTGTGAATTTTAAAATAACCCTCCCGCAAGTCTGTGGGTGTGTATAATATTTGAATTAGGGTGTGAACGTCCATTGTCGCCAAAGACCACATCCCTTGAACGGCCACATCCCTAAACGGCCATTTCGTTCGAACGACCACATACTTGAAAGGCCATATAACTTGAAGTTACCATTTGACTACACTCCTTTACTGGCATGGCAAACATATTGAAAAGGTTTTTTTTAACATAGAGCCAGTCATGCTCCACGCAGGCAGATACATTACAATAAAAAAACCACATGTAAGTGAAAATTTATGTCTGTGTTTGTCCATATATTTCCTTATATCACGTAGATGGTAGCGGCGTGGTGGTGCGGGCCGAGGAAGCCCTGATCGTGGCCTTCGTGCTGCTGCTATGGGTGGCCGCCATAGCCCTCTTCTTCAACCGGTGGGGGAAGATCAGGTGCGTCTATAAGCTGTACGTAGCTTACTTTTCTTTATGCTTTTACTATATTACACTATTTACTATACTATTTTTACTTTATCTCTTGACACGAAATTAAAGTTTGATACTTCAGACTATTTAATTGAAAGATTCAGCATTATTAGCAGCATTATTTATTTGGCAAGGATGCAGGATATATGTCACATCCGGAAATTCAAAGGAAATATGAAATTCAGCGATGTGCATTTTTAGGGTTTTTTTGCGCATTATACAAGTTTATACTTTTTCGCATTTCGTACAATGTCTTGCAAATTCCAGTTCTAAAACTTTGAGGGAATGAAATCTTAGCAACTTTTTCATTTACATTTGTGAATTTAACATTATGGTTATAAGTACAATCAGCAAGTTACTTTTATACTCTCAGAATAAACTTTTCCTTTATAGGATTTCTCAAAATATTTTTGCAGTACGACATTCTTTTGTAGACTGCGGGTAGGTGTAAAAAACAAAAAGCACTTGGTAGACTCCATCATTCTATTCACATTCAGCTGAGAACCATTCAATATTTTCTCAAAAATTTACTCTGAAAAATATTTTTCAACTCACTCGAGAAAATTTCATGAGATACTTTTCGTTTATAAAATTGAAAATAACCTGTTTTCAAAATCTAATGGATTGGAACTGAATCTGCTTATTCAGTATAGATTTATCTTTTCAGTATAGGTCTGAGTTTAGAATTTACAATTACTACTTTGAATTCAAAAACATGGGCATAGTTTGTACTTCTTCATATACTCATGAATGTGGGTGTATTAAGTCCACCTTTTGTACAATACTTATGCAGGTATGTTCAATACAGTTCAAATAAATAAATAAATGTGGCTACACAGAAAGAATGGTGGATCCAGGGATAAGCGCGTCCTAACAAACAAACTCGTCAGTTTCATAATCTAATAATAAAATATCTAATAAGATACAGGGACATAATACAATAGTTAGCTTTTGTTCAATTTAGTTTCATCTGTCCCAGTGGTCTGTCTGTCTATAAATCAATCTAGCTTGTCAAATTTGACCCACTTCTCGGTATCAGATTGGGGTTATACATTGCATGCATAATGTAAATTAAATAAGATGCAATTAAAAGTCAATGGCCGATGCCATTGACTTTGAACTCTTATTTGATTCGTCTTAGCAAGGATCCTTGTAATCTTAGATAACTGTTCCTATCAGGAAAAAAATGCAATTTTGTTTTTAAAACTAGCTGTTCCACTCAGCTCTGCTTACGTAAAAATTTTAAAATTCCAGATAGCCTTCGTCATGAACACATATATTATACACAGAAATATTTTTTCAAATCGGACCCATAGTGCCATAGACTCACACGTAAAAAAACATACAAACTCTTTCACTTTAGTATATTAGTACTAGCTTTTGCCCACGGCTTTGCCCGCGTGAATTTCCCATGGAAACAGTGCTTTTCCCGGGATGAAAAGTACCCTATGTCCTTCTGAGTACTTTTAACTATGTGTATGCGAAATTTCAGAAAGATTGGTTCATTAGATAAAGCGCGAAGACGCACAAATAAACACACAAACTCATTTTCACATTTAAAATATTAGTTAGGATACTCGTAGATGTCTGCTCAAGCTATCACAATTTGTGCAGGATGTTGGAGCCGTACCAGCCGAAGTTCCAACAGCAGCACCGCCAAAGCTGCGCGCTGGCTGAAGCTTCTGTCTCGGTGCCTCCTCACGTGAGTTACTACACCTTTACATCATCGTCATTTCAGGCCTTTTCTGCTCACTGCTGAGCATAGGCCATGCTTCTTTTTTCATCATCATCAACAGCCTCCCGTAACCCACTACTAGGAATAGGCCTCCTTCCGTCTCACCACGCTTCTTTTTTGCCATCTTTCTTTTACACCTTTTTAAACTCCAACGCCAAAAGAGGGGTTTTATAAATTTGATATAATATCTGTGTGTCTGTTTATCTGAGTTCCTGCCTGTATGATTTTGATTTAAGTAGTTCTTTTTGCTTGAAAGTTAATAAAATACAAATGAGAGTTTTCGTAGCCATGTTTTCTGGTGTTCGGATGATGCATTGAATTTACACCATTTGGCCTCATCTTGGCGCAAAAAGTCACTTTCGCAAAAATTTACATCCTTAAAATTTGGTCACTTCTTATAAGACATGAAGTTTGATGTGTGTGTGCGACTCGGGATACTTACGGGACTCTATACGATGAGCTGTGACCTTCAGACGTCATCCGTTCACTGTAGCTTGCGATACGTTTTTGTGTACTACATTAATTTAATTATACAGTTGTAAGAACATTGTTTGTCAATTTTTATTGTTGCTTTTATTTCTAATCCTTAGTATTTTCCAGCATCGAGCGTCTCTCTCCCGCGGCTGCGTGTCATACGACTGCGGCGCGTTTCCCCCTTACCAGCCGTGCGGGTACCTAGCACACCGCCCAAGACAGGTAACCAAACTTCATCTTCTCCATGTAGAGGCGAATTTTCCTTGACCAGTACGTGGCAACTTTAAAAGAAAAATGAAAAAAAACTCTCATAAAATCTTTTAGCTATGTCGATTTTACTGATGTAAAATCGACATACCTAGCTAAAAGATTTCATATCAATGAAGAAAAAAAATATCAAAATAATCTATTCATAACGTTTTTGCCCTCTAGACAGCCCTGAATTCAATTCCCAGCGCGTGTAAATATTTGTACTTGTTTTCTGGGTGTGTTATACTGTTTCTGCGTTTGTGTCCACCGGACCCACAATATTTAGCTTAGTGTCCATTTTCATCTTTTTCTTCAACCATCGCGACGACCTCCGTGGCCCAACGGTCATCATGGACTGTCACACCGGAGGTCCCGGGTTCGATCCCCGGTTGGGTTAAAATCGAAAATTATATTTTTCAGAATGGCCTGGGTCTTTGGATGTTTATCTATGTATTGTTATAAATTGTAGTATCGTTGAATTAGTACCCCATCACAAGTTTCGAACTTACTATGGGGCTTACTTATTCTGTGTGATTTGTCCGTTTATATTTATCTATCTAACTTTCTTCCAGAATTCCGTCTTCGTAGGCAGCATGGGTGGCATGGCTCTCATCCCAGAGAGTCCTCCACGGCGGTCCCGCTCGGCAGCCGACCTCCCTGCCCTGGTCCCTCCCTCGGACCACTCCCGGTCAGTGACCCCGAGGTCATCCCGCGCCGCCAGTCTCCACAGCGCCGTCGCCCTCGGGGTCTACGTCCCCTCCCCCCGAACCTCGAGAGCTGCCAGTCTACATTCAGCTGTCGATATGCCTCCAGGTTCCGTACAGGTCCACGCCAGAGGATCAGGCTCAAATCTCAATAGACCAAAAAGCCCTAGGAGGCTCACTATTACTAATGTTTAACACGTTGCTGGACTCTAAACTGCTATAGCAGTCATAACATTTTAAAAAAATGTCTCGTTTAGTGTCATGTGTTACCAATTTTGTTGTGTCTCTGTTGCAAGCTACATTGTAAAAATCTTTAGTCGTGTTGTGTGTATTAAGTTTAAAGCCTGGATTATAATATTAAAGGCTACATTCATTATGTGTTTAGACAATAGCTTCATGAATACTTCTCCCTGTTGGAGAAATGAAACTTAAAAAATGGTGTAATAAACAACAATTACTTTTAAAGAAATTGTTATATTGCAAATACTTAAAATCTTCCATTACTTTTTGTTAATTATTGCTTTCAACGCGGTTCCCTGAGAAAAATATAAAAAATGTTGATAAACCTGGCCCTTGATTCAACAAATTACAAACGTAGATGTCGTGCCTCAATTTATCTCAAAGGCAAAGAAATCGTAATAGAACATAGAAGTCTTACAGAGATCTTGTCACTTTATTTCAATTTCTTTGGCTCTTGAGACACAATGAGCGATTTTTCTGACAACTAAATTTAAAAAAAAATCAGTATAAAAAAGTATCTAGGTACAGATAGCGTTTTATGAAAGCCGAGTCGTAATAATGGCTGAACCTATATGGTGCGGTTTTTCTTGTCAACAAGAGGCAGAAAAAAAATCACATAACAGTTTGACAGCTGCACAAATCACAATATTGATACTTTTTAGTTGTTTTTTTTATTAAGTTTTATTTTTTTTAAATGCCAATCCCGTGAATTTTTACTTTTTGTATGGAACTTTTTCTCTCGCCTTTTACTAAGCGCCATCTATAAAGTCATCTGAAACTATTTCTTTTTTTAATTTGTGTCACGGAAAATCCCTCATTGAGACACGCGACATCTATGTTTGTAATTAGTAGAATCAACCCCCAATTTTGAACTACCCAACTTGTTTTAAACTACTTGTAACTTAGAATTAAGATCTTTCAATATTTCCAGTAGTGCTGTAGTATCCTTGTCTCTTTCTCTCTTCATCATATCTATTGTCTGTAAGTAGAAATAGCGCGAACGACGCGATTTTAGACGTGTGGTGCTACTATTAAATGTCTAAAGTATTTCTAGATTCATAGAAAGTCTTGCATTCTCAAGGTTTAGGCAATCGTTAGTACTAATCCAGTAAGGAATTATATTTATTGACCGACCAAACTGCTGCAAGGTACCAATTTTTTAATGTGTTGTAGATAACACTGATGTCAGAATTTTTCAAATCGCTTAAAATAATCTGAAATGAATTACTTGAAGACCATCTAGCTGCAGCTGTACCTATAACTGTGAGTACTGAACCTGAACAGTCAACCAGTAGTGTGTAGGTTTCCTCATGATGTTTTCCTTCACCGGAAACAGTGATGGCTTTATGCCCGGGAATAAACGGGAAGAAAAAGTTATTGCCCGACGTAAACCCATCTGAAGGCTTACGCCTGGAAATAAACGGGCGAAAACGTTCCCGGCGTAAACCCATCTCTTGTCCAGGATTTTATTCTGGGGCCGGGCAGACAGGCAAAACAATAACTGTTAAACTTGTTAGAAGAAAAAATAACTATGTTCATTCTGTCATTTTATATGTACGCTGTATAAAATGAAATAAATAAATAAAATAAAAATAAAAATAAAAATAAAATAAATTTTAACGATATATTTTAACAACTCTGATACCTAATTTGATTGTACAGTGAGTGTGAGTGATGGAATACTGTAAATACATGAGTCAGACAGATATACAATATACAACCTCCTCTGATTCAAATCTCTGTATCTCTGTACAATGTCGGGCTGAACCTAAGATTAGAACCTATGACTTTTCAAAGAGTCCTAACCGAGTGAGCTACCACCGCTTTATCCACAAGTTGATTGTACCAAATTACCACCCTCACCGAGCGATGCGTCACGGCCGCATGCGTCATGTGACGCATCGCTCGGAAATGGTTACATACACTCCCTGTACATCAAAGTACAGCCGCATGGCCGCATGGGCCGCAAGTGACGCATGACGCAGGCCGCAGGCCGCAAGCCACATTGCTCCGAAGTCTACCTGGGGGAAATACAATAGGTATTTATACAAAGTCATTTTATCTTCAAGAGAGGAATGTTTCTATTACAAATAATAAATTAATTGTAAAAAAAAACTTTTAATCAGTCGTGTAAAAAAGCTTTTATTTTCGAGTTACTCTCAACTCAACAAACCCTTTCATTTGACACCCATATTGTAGAAATGCATTACAAATAACTATTCCGCCATCTTGGATGGTCCGCCATATTGGATTTAGAATAACGTCACATACAATGCATTGTCATCCAAACTAAACGTGTGTATAAAATTTCAGCTCAATCTGTTGAAGATATATCTACTTCAAAATTGAGTTCTAGGACTCCACCCGAACGAACATACTTACATACATTGCAAGTTAAATAAAAGCTTTTAAAAAAGTCTTTATTTATTCTCCATTACCATCCTTTCTCCAGCTTTGATACGAAATTAATTTCTTCCAGACTTTGCGTGTTTATCAAGTTAATACCCTGGCTTTGAAGTATGACAGGCCACCTAATTATTGTCTTCTCAGAACTCCATTGCAAAAGTAGCTTGTTAATATTATATTCTGTTTCTGTGTCACAGAACAGAGAGAGGTTTGAATGGCGAGCATATAATTCATATTATATACAATTTTTTTACTAGGGTTGCTTCTTTTTCAATAAATCGATTCAATCAAAAGTCAAAAGTTTTTATTGAAACTTGGGCTTCAAAGAAGGCTCTTTTTCACGTCGAAAACTAATTATTTAATCATAATATATTATGTCTCAAAGCTACAAACTACTAGCATTTCGGAACGACCACTGCCGAGAAGAAATGCTGAAAGGAACTCATGAAACAGTCTTGGTCAAAAAAATAATAGTAATACAAATTAAATTAAATATTTATAATGAAATGCTTTTATATTTTTTTTAGTCCTATCTCATTTTGTATCCTTTACGTGTTTTGGTGCAATAAAGCATTTTTACTTACTTACTTACTCATTCGTCGTTTTGAATTTTAGCTCTTAGGATGTAGAAATTTTCATTTAGTTTTTATGTGTAAAAACATCTATTTACTGTAAAATCGACTCGAATGCCGCGACGGCAAATGACATGACTCTGTCGTGGCATGACGCTGCCGGGCGTCTTGTGACGGCCAAATTTTTTGTAACAAATACTGGTTTTAGTTTTGCTTTCATTATTCTTATTTTGGAAATTTTAAAAACAATGGAAATGGACCTTTTAATAATAGACATTTAAACTACGGCCAAATACAAAGTTAAATGTAGTGTATAATGGTGTGGTGTATATAGCTTTAAGGTGTACCATATGGTTCTTAAAATATAATTAATTGGTCAATTACTTCAATATTTAGTTTTGACTAACTGCTGGCAGAAATAAAACGGTAATTTTGATAATTTGAATTTAGGTACTTCAAAGTGTATAGTTTAAGTAAATATGGAGATAACTTTATAAAACATTAAATAATTTAGGACAGAAATATTTCTAAAATAAAATACTGAATTTATATACCTACGAGTATGTTTCGAAGGGAGACTTGAAGAGGCCTCAACGTCCTAATTCTTAGATTCAAAGTCGCTGCGATATTGTAGCGATTTGCAGAGTGTAAACGGTGCGGTTGTTAACATTAGCAAAATTTCTACTCATGAATTTCTGCTCTGAATTCTCTTCTCTCAGCCGAAAGACGTCCACTGCTGGACAAAGGCCTCCCCCAAACATTTCACAACGACCGTCCCGCGACCTTCACCAGGTCGTCGGGCCACCGAGTGGGAGGCCTGCCAACACTACGTTTTCCGGTTCGTGGTCGCCACTCGGTGTTTTCTGCCCCAAAGAATTTTTACTCTGAATTCATGAGTACCTTACTCATGAATTCATCTTTATAGTGTCACACTTTTGGCTATTTTCTTTTTGCTCTCACACACCCAAATCGCCTCGATATCGCAGCGACTTTAAATACGAGAATTGGGCCACTGGTGTATTTAAAAATTGATTGGACAACTTTAGATCGTGTGGGCGTACACGTGCAGACGTAATCACCAAAATAAAAGTCTCCAAATATAATCCGATCACTGTATTACTTGTTTAAATTAAAAACACCCAAAATTATTTATGCAAAACTAGCTTTTGCCCGCGTAAATTTCCCACGGGAACAGTGCTTTTTTCCGAAATGAAAGGTACCCTATGTCCTTCTCAGTACTTCTATGTGTATGTGTAATTTCAGGAAGATTGGTTCAGTTGATAAAGCGTGAAGGGGTAACAAACAAATAAACAAACAAAAAAACAAACTCACTTTCGCATTTAGAATATTAGTTAGAATAGGATTATATTCGTTTGTAATGCGCACAGCGAAGCAGTGGAACTCCCTGCCTGCCTCTGTGTTCCCGAGCACATACAACCCGACTCTCTTCAAAACCAGAGTGAATAGGCTGCTTCTGGGTAAGCTCGCCACATCGTTGACCTCATCTCTGTCCTCGGACAAGATTGTGGTCAAGAGCAAACCCATCTTTAATAAAAAAAAAAAAATCGCTGAAAACCATTATACCTAGTATCAAGGTATCTTACTTTTTTTGATATGAATCTAACGATTTCTTTTAATATGTATATTTTCAGTCCTTTAATGATTTCAGATTGTTTACATAACAAATGTTTACCAAAATTCTAATAAGAAAATTCTTTAGAATTCCCGACATTGTTAGTAAACTTTCTGCCCCCGTTCCACGATAATTGGCCCTTAAACGCTGCGTAGTCCATTGGGTTTATTGGCGATGTTTATTGAACGAACTTAGTAGTTACTAATTACGTACTGTTAAATAACTGTGCAAGAAATTTATTTGGCATTTATTGCTTGAAAATTACGAAATAAACAAGGAGAATACACATGGTTGGGAAACATTGTCATATCACATCAAATGTCTTAGTTGTTCGATCGAACTAAGCAGTGTGACCGTTTTTGGTATTTTCAGTACTAATTTAGTATATTTGGGGCATCTCAGAATGATGTTAGTATAATTTTAGTACTTAACCAAATTTTAGTATAATATTGGTAGAATTTTAATTATTTCCAAGATAGTTTTCCCTTTTTCCTTGAAACACATCACTACCCGTACGCTTCCTTGTTTTTGCTCCTCCGCACAATACGCGTCATTTTTTTTTTTTGCTCGTCCGGTAAAATTTTGCAAAGATTATTCGAATTTTTTATTGAAATGTGTGTTTTATGTAGCATATTTCTGAAAAAAATGTTAGTACAATTTTGGTATTTTTGAATTTTGCTTTTTAGTATATTTTAGTACTGACAGCACTAAGTTTTGGTATTGTGTCAAATTTTAAAACGGTCACACTGGAACTAAGACATTTTACTCACTAGGGCATTCTGCAAAAAAGACATTGTGCTTACCAAGACCTTTTATGCAACCAAGACGTTTTGCTTATGGGATCGTTATGCAATCTAGTCCTTACGAACCTAACTCATCAAATCCATGCGTTGTTTCTGATGATATTAATGATGATGTTTATTTTATTTTATAAAGGAATAACAAACAGTTACATATTGTATGATAACAAATTACATTGGTTATATAGTACTGGTACTAATTACGTAACCAACTACATTATTCACAGGTTAAAAAAAGTTTGCCAAATTGTTCACAACTCACACCAATAAACCACATATCGACGACCTCCGTGGCCTAACGGTTATCACGCTAGACTGCCACACCGGAGGTCCCGGGTTCGATCCCCGGTCAGGTCAAGATAGAAAATTATCTTGTTCAGATTAGCCTGGGTCTTGGATGTTTATCTATAGGTATATGTATTTGTCATAAATTATAGTATCGTTGAGTTAGTATCCCATAACACAAGTCCCGAACTTACTTTGGGGCTAACTCAATCTGTGTGATTTGTCCGTATATATTTATTTATTTATCACTTTTTTTACTTGAAATACTTGACAATTATGTCAAGTATGACGTATGACCTATATATAAGGTATCTTTTGGTCGTCGAGACATCGCAGTAAATAAACTAATGATGATTAGATTTGACATTTAGCTACAAAAATAGCTTAACAGTTGTGAACACATATAATAGTCATAAATATGCCACCTGCTAACATTCGAGCCTATATAAAATTTAATAAGCCGAGCCGGTTACAAGAAATCAATAAACAGTCTATGTTTAACCTCAGTCAGCCTTCTGGCGACATTTTTCGGGTCATTACTGCCCTTGTGAGTGTATTAAAGACCTAATTATAACGTTTTTTGATAGAACATACTACGATCCTCAAAAAACGTACCTATTTGTAATGAAGTAAAGTCCAAAATTACTCAATCTCGTATCGTATTTATCTTGACATAATATTATGTTGTTATATTAAGTACCTTAAGCAATAAGTATATAGCTTTTTGTATTTTGTTTATTTTGATATTTTGTTTATAAATCTTTTTTAAATAAGATCAAAATCTTACCTTTATTATAAACTTCATCATTTAATAATACAATTTATTTTTGGTGTTGTTGTTGGTACGGATAAATTGAAATTATAGAAAATAATGTAACAAATTATTCTATTCCGTCCGCAATTAGGCTCAAAATGCTTTGTCTCATTTGTCAAAACAAAATGCCTTTATAAAATAAATACATTCCTTTTTATTTTGTAAAAGATAGGTGAAAATCATAATTTTTTTAGTAGGTAATGTCGAAATTTTGTCGTGCAAATGTCTTTTAATTTTTTTATCGTAGTTACATGTATAATACTCGAACTACAAAGATATCTAAAGAATAATCATATGAATACATAATTAACATAGTTATAAGTTGTACATAACTACCTTTATTCAAAGTACCAAATTGTATTCTATATTTTATCGTAATGTGAAAAGATTATATTAAATACTATGAACGGAAAATTCTTTTATTTCATTCCCTGCTGTCCTGTAACTGTCCTATCTTTGGTTTTATAATCTCTAATCTTTGGTCTGGTCATACTGACCAATTTCTATTGAATATTCCACAGTGTTTATAACATAAAGTTAATTATTTCTAAAATTACAAGTAACTCTATGGTTTTTAACGTAGTATTATTTATTCTGTGGTAACTAAGAGTTAATTGAGCGCTAAATTCTATAGTACATAATTAAACAAATAATATTTTTAAATAATATACCTACTTGGGTTTGTAATCACGTTCACTAAAATGGCTCTAAAGATTTCGATGAAAAGGTCTTACGTGGGCGATTAAACTAGGAAAATTCGAGCAAGAAAACTTGAAATTATATGTTTCCAATCCGCGGGAAAAAGGCACCTATGGTCGTTGGCGCGAAAAATAAATCATTCGAATTTATTTAGCTTATAGCTTTTAGCTTATAGCGTAAAGCACAATGTCTTAAATGCTAACGACCATAAGGTACCTTTTCCCGTGGATTCACATATATTATAAGAGAGATAACTTCTTAATAAATTAGCAACTGCCACAACAAAACCCGCTGACGCCCACTCGAATTTTCCCACATAGTCAAGATTTTTATAAGTTTCTCCACAGAACTTGACCCAGTGTCAGGGACCGCACGGATATTTAGGCACGATCGCATCGGTGGGACCCCCTCGTGGGGTACCGACGGAAAGCACACCATGTTACGTACAGTTTTTAACACAGGGCGGCAGACGAGCAAGCGGGTTACCTAATGGTAAGCGACCACCACTGCCCATGGACAACAGCAACACCAGGTGTATCACAAGAGTGTTGATGGCCTTTCAAGAAGACGTAGAATCGTTTTTTTCAAGGCTCAAATATTGTATCAGTTCGGAAACACCACCGCAGGAAATTGATTCCAGTTTGGTCGTACAAGAAGTGTCTTTTAAACAGTGTAAATCGCATCACCAAATTTCGAAGCGAAATAGGGAACCCAGTCATGACAGATTGTATCTGTTAACCAATCCCATCCTTTGGATAAAGAATGTTAGAGACTGGTTTCACTCGAGTGGACGCTCTTTCGTACAGCAGCTTTAAAAGCCATAATGGTCACCAATCTTCGTTGAAAAGCACTATAAGACGAAGAACCAATCGAAGCGCTGCTAATAGTTACACGAATTATACGATTATGAACGCTAGTGATACGTGATTTCGCATGACAGCAGTATGCGTAAATTCGTTTATTATCAGCCGGCCAATGCCAATTTAATAATGAATGTTCGTGCCACGCGATAAGTTTTAAATTCGCACGAAATTTGTTCAAAAGTAGACCTTCTGTACGGTTCAATGTTAGTTAATCTGAGGCTGTGTTCTCACACTGCAGCCTCAGGGCCAAGGTCGGCCCACAATAGGCCGGCCCGATCTCCATCACTCGCTAATGGATATAGAAATAGGCTTATGGGTCAAAGTTTTATTTCAGTTAACAATCTTGCTGTTTTCTTATCGAATTTATTATAACTTACTCTAGTGTAAGATATCTTTAGGCCTTTATATTTTTTGATAGGTGGCCTTAAGATGTCTATCTGATAAGACTTTTTAACAATCTTATAAATGTCAGTTGAATGTTTGCATTCTATGTTCATTTTTTTTGGTTTGGGTGGTTTGGGTGAATTGGTTGAAGTACTATTTAACCACTACTGGGCGGATTTTGATAAAATTTTGAACTTAGTCAAACCTGTAACAAGGCATAGAGTATCAAATTTTTATTTCGGGACAAAAGTGTAGCCGACAATACACGAAAATAAAATAGTTATGGTATCTACGATTCTAGGTTACATCAGGGTGCCAATTACGTCGAAATCCGTCCAGTATTTGAAGAAGTAATAATCATAATTCCACTCGAAACTTTTGCGTTTATTACTCAATTAAATATATTACTCAAGTAATATTAAGAACGAAAAGTTCCCTCCACAAGCAGAGTTTTTCTAAACTATCTCAGATTAGAAAAAAAAAAGAAGTTGAAATTCGGTATCTTCATTAACAAATCCGTAGGTAATAATAACAGAAGTACTTAAAGCCTATCAATAGCAGACTTAAAAGGGCTTTATTATACCATAAAACCTTTACGACGCAGTCCGTGTGTCGTGTGTAATTGCCCTTAGAACGAATTGCAGTGTTTGTCATTAGGAAGAAACCCGACCCGAGGTCGATGTCCTTAATTGAATTAGTTAATGACATTTGGGTCTTCGAAATTAGAGGAAGAAAGCAGTGAATTACAAAAACTAGTGAAAGAAAATTCGTTCGTTTTTACTTGATTTTATGCCGATATTTCCTGCAAAATGAACTTTAACGAGGCCAACGACAGGGCGATCAGCGTGGTCCAATACTGGTCCAAATTGATTCTAATAGCCATTCTGACTCGGCAAGAAGAAGAAGAATACTATACCTTATCTATAAGGTAGATAAGTATTATTATATAATGCTTTGGAAGATGAATATGTATTTATATAAATAAATATATACGGATAAACCACACAGATTGAGCTAACCCCAATGTAAGTTCGAGACTTATGTTACATGGATAGTATGGATACTAACTCAACGATACTTGTGACAATACTAATTTTATGACAAATTAAACATCCAAGACCCGGTCAATCTGAAAAAGATCATTTTGCATCTTGACCCGACCGGGGATCGAACCCGGGTCAGTTGAATGTTTGCATTCTATGTTCATTTTTTTTGGTTTGGGTGGTTTGGGTGAATTGGTTGAAGTACTATTTAACCACTACTGGGCGGATTTTGATAAAATTTTGAACTTAGTCAAACCTGTAACAAGGCATAGAGTATCAAATTTTTATTTCGGGACAAAAGTGTAGCCGACAATACACGAAAATAAAATAGTTATGGTATCTACGATTCTAGGTTACATCAGGGTGCCAATTACGTCGAAATCCGTCCAGTATTTGAAGAAGTAATAATCATAATTCCACTCGAAACTTTTGCGTTTATTACTCAATTAAATATATTACTCAAGTAATATTAAGAACGAAAAGTTCCCTCCACAAGCAGAGTTTTTCTAAACTATCTCAGATTAGAAAAAAGAAGTTGAAATTCGGTATCTTCATTAACAAATCCGTAGGTAATAATAACAGAAGTACTTAAAGCCTATCAATAGCAGACTTAAAAGGGCTTTATTATACCATAAAACCTTTACGACGCAGTCCGTGTGTCGTGTGTAATTGCCCTTAGAACTAATTGAAGTGTTTGTCATTAGGAAGAAACCCGACGAGGTCGATGTCCTTAATTGAATTAGTTAATGACATTTGGGTCTTCGAAATTAGAGGGAAGAAAGCAGTGAATTACAAAAACTAGTGAAAAGAAAATTCGTTCGTTTTTACTTGATTTTATGCCGATATTTCCTGCACAATGAACTTTAACGAGGCCAACGACAGGGCGATCAGCGTGGTCCAATACTGGTCCAAATTGATTCTAATAGCCATTCTGACTCGGCAAGAAGAAGAAGAATACTATACCTTATCTATAAGGTAGATAAGTATTATTATATAATGCTTTGGAAGATGAATATGTATTTATATAAATAAATATATACGGATAAACCACACAGATTGAGCTAACCCCAATGTAAGTTCGAGACTTATGTTACATGGATAGTATGGATACTAACTCAACGATACTTGTGAAAATACTAATTTTATGACAAATTAAACATCCAAGACCCCGGTCAATCTGAAAAAGATCATTTTGCATCTTGACCCGACCGGGGATCGAACCCGGGACCTCCTGGTTCAGAGGCAAGGTCTTTATCACTGCGCCACGGAGGTCGTTATATACTTAAATCATGGTGGTTTAATAACTGAAGTTTGATCGGAACTTTGTCTTTATGTCATACGTAAGTACTAATCTTTAACCCTGATATACTTGAAGTTTTACAGCAATAGATTCTTTAGTATCCAAAAATTCTCACTGTGGCTAAATTGACTCGATAAATAGCAATTGTACACTGTCAATCACCACATTGGATCGAATGCTGGGAGCATTCGCCGTTAATATGCGTTACAGACGATTTAGACAATAGAAACAATGCACAGATCACTTACCACGTAGGCAGGTTTCGTGCACGATTCCTCACGAATTGTTCTTCCTTGGGACACCTGGCCGGCCAGCCACACACGATTATAAAGTTCCAAAAAAACTGTTGAGCACTTGAAGTTTGATTAGGATAATTGAGTAAAAAAGATGTAATGTTTGGTGCGCGCGCGCCTTCGATTCAACGTCCAGACTCAGAATAGTTTACTGGTTCTGCCACCAGCCTATGGCGCTGTATTCCAAGACGCCGGTAGGATAGTACATGCGCCGGCGGTAATCCGGGCGCTCCATTGGCTAAATCGCCTGCAGCACGACGAATCATGATGATTGACAAGTGCGTCGATAACGCGCGCGAAATTCGAATTGAAAAGTAAACGAAGTTTACGTTGAAAACGGAACATTCCGCCCACCAAAATACCAATGGGATTTTCCCAGAGTAAGAATAAGAAACGGTAATTAACGATAAATATGTTTAAGGTACTA